>JASVEL010007232.1:0-274607 GCA_032618575.1 Nicotiana noctiflora
AGGTACGGAGACGTACGTACTTGTCCTCACGAGTCTATTGAGTTAGAAAAAAGTCTCTCCTTTGTTCCTTTCTTGTCGTGCTATTTGATCCTAAGTGCGGTTGAATTTACGTGCTGTCACTTTCGCGAGATGGTGAGGACACGCGACTTGCTCGTCCGCCGGCCCGGCGGCACGAGCCGCGGACCCAACTCGCGCGCGAGGGGCGAGGGGTGGTCGGCGTACTGAGGCCGTGGTGGGGGTGGAGCTCGGCCCCGAGCGGCTACCCGAGAGGTGAGAGCCTCGTGTTGAGATTCGATGAGGAGGTTCGGGTTTCCGGCGGCTCCGGTGGGCCCGGCTCGGGTCCCGGGGAGAGGCTTTGGTTACCCGGATCTCTCGGGATGCTTTAGTCGAGAATAGCGGGATTTGTGGACCAGCATTGCCGGAGCGGGTCTATTATCGATTGCCCGGCTGCTTCTCGGTGGCGGAGGAGGGGCCCGGAGACTCACCACTGCTCGTACTCGCGGAGCGGTGCGCTCCTCGGCCTCGAGCACCGGTGATCCGACCGGTCTGTGGCCGACTCGGTGCGGTACCAGCGGCTCGTGCGGCGATGGAGCGGCCATGACTTACGATTCGTTATGGAGGCTTGATCGGTTCTCCAAGCTATTTACCACTACATTCAGTGGTGCCACATTAGAGGATCCCCGGGACATCTTATTCAGTTGCCGTGAGATTCTCAAGACTATGGGGATCGTGGAGACAAACGGAGTTGATTTATGTACCTTCAGACTTGCAGGATCCGCCAAGACTTGGTGGAGAGATTATTGCTTGACTCGACCAGCAGGGTCCCCAGCTTTATCATGGGACAAGTTTGTGGAACTATTTATGGAGAAGTTTCTCCCTACTACTCAGCGGGATGTACTTCGGAGGCAGTTTGAGCGCCTCCATCAGGGCACTATGACGGTTACACAGTATGAGACGAGATTTGTCGATTTGGCTCGTCATGCAGTGGTGATACTTCCCACAGAGCGGGAGAGGGTCCGCAGATTTATAGATGGGCTTAATCAACCGATTAGACTTCAGGTGGCTATGGGAGTGGGGAGTGATATATATTTTCAAGAGGCAGCTAATGCAGCTCGTAGAGTTGAGATGGATCTTGCTCGGGGAGGTGGTTATCCTTCAGACAAGAGGCCTCGTCATTCCGGCAGATTTAGTAGATCTTCTTCTAGAGGCAGGGAATCTTTTGATTGGGTCCAATCTTCAGACCTTTTCATTCAGCCCTACAGACTTCACAAGGTGGACCAGGTGATCGTGGGTTTCGTGAGAAGTATTCAGATCAGCCTCCCATTAGTGCTCAGCCTCTTTGGAGTGTTCGTGGGGGCCATTTTGGCCGTCAGGGCCAGCAACCCCATTATCCTAAATGTTGCTATGGTTGTGGTGACCCAGGTTATCTTGTGAGGTTTTGCCGTTGAGTCACGGGCAACACTCAACAGCGGGGCTCTCGTCCCATGATTCAGGCCCCAGCTGACCCTCAGCCTGCCCAGCCAGCCAGAGGCGGGGGTAGAGATCGTAAATGTGGAGGTCGAGACCGTAGAGGTGGAGACCGTCCATCCAGAGGTAGAGGTCAGCCAGTGGATGATCGTCCCAGAGATGTAGCTCAGAGGGGAGGTGCTGATTCCCGATTTTATGCTTTACCAGTCAGGCCAGAAGTAGAGGCATCAGATGTCGTGATCACAGGTACCATTCTTGTTTATGACAGAGGTGCTTCAGTATTATTTGACCCTGGATCTACATATTCCTATGTGTCTTCCTACTTCGCACCGTATTTGGCTGTGCCCAGCTATGCTCTGGATATTCCAGTTTATGTGGCTACACCAGTGGGTGACTCCATTGTAGTCGATCGGGTGCATCGTTCGTGCGTAGTTATGTTTGGGGGTCTTGAGACCCGTGTTGATCTGTTGCTCTTGGATATGGTAGATTTTGATGTCATATTGGGGATGGACTGGTTGTCCCCTTACCATGCTATTCTTGATTGTCATGCTAAGACTGTCACCTTAGCCTTGCCAGAATCACCCCGATTAGAGTGGAAGGGTACATCAAGCCACTCCGTTCGCACTGTTATTTCTTATGTTAAGGCTCGACGTTTGGTCGAGAAGGGGTGTCTAGCTTATTTGGCTTGTGTTCGTGATTCCAGGGCAGAAGTTCCTTCCATTGATTCGATCCTGTTGCACGGGAGTTTCACGAGGTTTTCCTTCGGACTTGCCAGGCGTGCCACCAACGAGGGATGATTGAGCTTCGTATTGATTTGGCGCGAGACACTCGGCCCGTCTCTATTCCACCTATCGTATGGCCCCGCGCGGGAGTTAAAAGAGTTGAAAGATCGGTTGCGAGGACCTTGCGAGAAGGGTTTTATCGAACCGATGTTTCCCCGCAGAGGCACTGTATGTATTGTAAAGAAGAAGGATGGCTCGATGCGGATGTGTATTGATTACGGCGGTTAAACAAAGTGACTATCAAAAATAAATATCCGCTGCGAGGATTGATGATTTGTTTGACCAGCTCCGGGGGAGCGAGGGTATTCTCAAGATAGACTTGAGGTCGGCTACCGTCGGTGAAAGATCGGGGCGGCTGACATTCCTAAGACGACCTTTCGCTCTAGATATGGGCATTATGAGTTCTTGGTCGTGTCCTTCGGGTTGACCAATGCCCCAGCGACATTCATGGAGTTAATGAATCGGGTATTCAGGCCTTACTTAGAACTGTTCGTGATAGTCTTCATAGATGACATCCTGGTGTACTCCCGCAGCCAGGAAGAGCACGAGCAGCACCTCAGAGTGGTTCTCCAGACTCTGAAAGATAATCGGCTATATGCCAAATTTTCAAAATGTGAGTTACGGTGAGTTCGGTAGCATTTACGGGTCACGTTGTGTACGTGGAGGGTATTCGGGTAGACCCAAAGATTGAGCGAGTTCGGAATTGGCCTCGACCAGCTTCGTGACCGAGATACGGAGTTTCTTGGGATTAGCGAGTTACTACCGTCGTTTTGTAGAGGGTTTTCTTCATTGCAGCCCCGATGACCGGGTTGACCCAGAAGGGTGTCCGGTTTCGGTGGTCGAGAGGAGTGTGAGGCGAGCTTTCGAAAGCTCAAGGCCTTGACCACCGCGCCGGTGTTGGTACTACCTACGGGTACAGGGCCGTATACAGTTTGTTGTGACGCATCTCGTACGGAGCTTGGAGCGGTATTGATGCGAGGATGGTAAGGTTATCGGCTTATGCTTCGAGGCGATTAAAGATACATGAGAAGAATTATCCGAGTTCACGATCTTGAGTTAGCGGCGGTGGTTCATGCCAAAGATGCGGAGGCATTATCTATGTGGTGTGACATGTGAGGTGTGCACCGATCACAAAAGCCTACAGTGCTTGTTCAAACAGAAGGAGTTGAATCTACGACAGCAGCAGAGATGGTTAGAGTTGCTAAAAGACTATGATGTTACTATATTATATCACCCAGGTAAGGCCAATGTGGTGGCCGATGCATTGAGTAGAAAGTATGCCGGCATGGGTAGTCTTGCATATATTCCGGTCAATCAGAGACCATTAGCTCTAGATGTCCAGGCCTTAGCCAACTGGTTCGTGAGATTAGACATTTCTGAGCCTAGCAGAGTGTTAGCCTGCACGGTCGCTCGTTCTTCATTATTAGAGCGTATCCGTGAGAGGCAATTTGATGATCCTCGTTTGCGTGAGTTGAGAGATACAGTACAGCGGGGAGGTGCCACACAGGTAAATCTAGATGATGATGGGGTATTGAAATTGCAGGGTCGAGTTTGTGTGCCCAATGTCGAAGGGATTCGAGAGTTGATCTTAGCAGAGGCCCACAGTTCGCGGTATTCTATTCACCCAGGTGCCGCGAAGATGTACCAGGACTTACGGCAACACTATTGGTGGCGCAGAATGAAGAAAGATATCGTTGCGTATGTCGCTCGGTGTCTAAATTGTCAGCAGGTGAAATATGAGCACCAGAGACCTGGTGGTGTATTCGAGAGGATTGAAATTCCCGAGTGGAAATGGGAGCGGATCACTATGGACTTCGTTACTGGACTTCCTTTGACTCGGAGGAAATTTGATGCTATTTGGGTCATTGTTGATAGGCTGACCAAGTCAGCACTCTTTATTCCAGTACATGTCTCCTACTCGTCGGAGAGGTTAGCGGAGGTTTACATTAGGGAGATTGTTCGTCTCCATGGAGTGCCAATATCTATTATCTCTGATCGGGGTACGCAGTTTACCTCGCGGTTCTGGAGAGCGGTCCAGCAGGAGTTAGGCACTCAGGTTCAGTTGAGTACAGCATTTCATCCTCAGACGGATGGCCAGTCCGAGAGGACTATTCAGATTCTTGAGGACATGCTTCGAGCCTGTGTTATTGATTTCGGAGGCTCGTGGGACCAGTTTCTACCATTAGCAGAGTTCGCCTACAATAACAGTTACCAATCTAGCATCCGGATGGCTCCGTATGAGGCGTTGTATGGTAGGCGATGTCGATCACCAGTTGGATGGTTTGAACCGGGAGAGGCTCGGTTGTTGGGTACAGACTTAGTTCAGGAGGCCTTGGATAAGGTCAAGACTATTCAGGAGAGATTGCGTTCAGCTCAGTCCAGACAGAAGACTTATGCGGATCGTAAGGTTCGAGATGTAGATTTCATGGTTGGTGAGCGAGTACTGCTCCGAGTGTCGCCTATGAAGGGCGTGATGAGGTTCGGTAAGAAGGGCAAACTTAGCCCTAGGTATATTGGCCCATTTGAGATTTTAGACCGAGTGGGAGGAGTGGCTTACAGACTAGCTTTGCCGCCTAGCTTATCAGTCGTGCATCCGGTTTTTCATGTATCTATGCTTCGGAGATACCACGGCGATCCCACACATGTGTTGGACTTCAGCACTGTCCAATTGGACAATGATCTATCCTACGAGGAGGAGCCGGTGGCTATTCTAGACTGGCAGGTTCGACAGTTGAGGTCGAAGAGTTATCCTTCTGTGCGTGTTCAGTGGAGAGGTCAGCCTCCTGAGGCATCGACCTGGGAGTCCGAGTCTGATATGCGGAGCCGCTACCCGCACTTGTTTCCTGACTCAGGTACTTCTTTCTTTTGTCGGTTCGAGGACGAACGGTTGTTTTAGAGGTGGAGCTGTGACGACCCAAAGGGTCATCACTTATTTAATTAATCACTTCGAACTTCTGAGGCCTTGAAAACCTCATTCTATGTTGCCTCGATTTACGTGCACGATCCGAGCATGTAGGCGGAAAGATTTTGTGATAGAAAATATGAATTCTATGAGAAATTTGGATAAAAATGATATTAATATTGATATGGTTGACTTCGGTCAACATTTTTGGTAAACGGATCCGGACCGAGATTGGATGGTCCCGAGAGGTCCGTAGGAAAATATGGGACTTGGACATGCGTCCGGAGTCGAATTCTGAGGCCTAGAGCCCAAGTTATGAATTTTTCTATGAAATTGTTTTTGATGTAATTGTTAAAGGAAATGAATTAATAGACCTTGGTATCGGGCTCGTATTTTGGTTCCGACGCCGGTACAAGTCTTAAATATTATATATGTGATTTCTGTAAAGTTTGGTGACATTTGGATGTCGTTTGAGATGTTTTGGACCTTGAGTTCCAAGTTAAGAAGTTTTGAAAATCAAAAGTATGAAAATCATGAGTTTGAGGCTCGATTTGATTAAAACGAAGTGATATTGGCGATATGATCGCACGAACAAGTCCATAATGTGTTTTTGAGGTTGTGTACATGTTTGGTTTGGAGCCGGGGAGCTCGGGTAAAGATTTGATAGGCCGTTGGATGAAATTCTGAGTTTTTGCACTGCTGGTTTTTCACCCAGCTGTTGGCTTCGCAATTGCGAAGAATTTCTCGCAATTGCGAAGGTGACAGACCAAGGCAGGGTTCGCAAATGCGAACCCTTGATCGCAAATGCGAAGGGCGTCCGGGAAGGCTTGGGTTCGCAATTGCGAACATAACCTCGCAAATGCGAGGCCTTCACTGCCTAGCCATGCTTCGCAAATGCGAAGCATTCTTCGCAAATGCGATGCCTTCACTGCTAAGCCATGCTTCGCAAATGCGAAGCCTTCTTCGCAAATGCGAAGGAGCCTTGTTCGCAAATGCGAACATTATGTCGCAAATGCGAACCTCCCAGTATGCCTTGGCTTCGCAAATGCGAACAAAAGTTCGCAAATGCGAACTTTCCACCCTTAGCTTATTTTTCAAACTCCAGAAATTGGTCGGGGTTCGCAATTGCGAACCCATGTTCGCAAATGCGAACACAGAGACCTGAAAAACACGAATTTCAGTCATTTCTTCATTTTTCACAAAACCAAAACACCCATTTGCGACTCTTCGAGGATTTCTTCTTCATCAAAACGATTGTAAGTCACTTTTTACTTAATTCTTTCAATTCCTAACATCATTAAACATGTTTTTCATTAGAAATCAAATGTTTTCATGGTAAAATTCTTGTTTTTGTTAGAAAATAGGGTTTTTCATAAATTGGGGAATTGGACCTCGAATTGAGGTCCGATTTTGAAACAAATCATATATATGAACTCGTGGGGGAATGGGTAACCGGATTTTAGTCATAACCCCGAATTCCGACCATGTGGGCCCGGGGTTGAAATTCACTATTCCGGGCAGAATGTTGTAAAAGTTGTATTTGGTCTTAAGAATTAGTTTGTTGAGTAAAATTGATGATATTAAATCAATTGTGTATAGATACGGTTGAATTGGAGCCAAATTGAAAGAAAAGACATATCCACGGATTGAATTGTTCATAAGCACTCGAGGTAAGTGTTTGTTCTATCCTAGCTTGAGGGAATAGGATTATGTGTTATGTGTTATGTGATCGAGTGCGGTGTATGGGGTGTGGTGACGAGCATCCATACACTGGCGTCTAGTATGACCGTGAGTCGTTGGAAAATGATGTTTTGAGATATATTACATGTGAATCGTTATTGTTCTCCCTTGTTGGGACTTGTTGTGAAGATAATTATTGATTGCCCTTGATGGGACGATTTATGAATTGTTGTTTCTTTCTCTGCCCTTAACTGTGATTGTTATTTGGGTGAGGAAGAGTGATAATGCACGAAGGGTGATGCTGTGCCATGTTTATTTATTTATGCACGAAGGTTAATGCCGTGCCATGTTTATTTATTGATTATGCACGAAGGATCATGCCGTGCCTTGTTATTGAACCATGTACGAAGGATCATGCCGTACTATGGATGTGAGGATGAGAGTAAAAGCACGAAGGGTGATGCCGTGTACTTTAATTGTTTGTTTGGTGAGGATGAGAGTAAAAGCACGAAGGGTGATGCCGTGTACTTTATTTGTTTATTTGGTGAGGATGAGAGTAAAAGCACGAAGGGTGATGCCGTGCAATTGCTTGCTATTTCTTGAAGTGATATAATTCGTGTTTACATTATATTTTGTTTTCTTTGTGAAATTATTAACTGTGGTTAATTGTTGAATTCTTTAAGATATTCCTTATTGTGTTATTACTTGATTATTTCTTGTTATTTTGTGGTACACATATATATATATATTGAATTGCACAGGTTTATGTGAGTGTCTGGTCCTAGGCTTGTCACTACTTCGCCGGGATAGGCCAGGCACTTACCAGCACATGGGGTCGGTTGTGCTGATGCTACACTTCGGTGCGTTTTTGCACAGGTCCAGGTTACGATCAGGAGCAGCAGCAGCAGTAAATAGATTGCGTGGGAGTTGATCATATTTGAGACCGAGGTAGCTTGCAGACGTCCGCAGGCCCGGCGTCTCTTTCTTTATTTATGTTATTAGCTGTAGTCTCTTTGTTCCGAGACGAACATAATGATGTTATATTTCCTTCAGACTTTTATGTGTAGTATTCCATAGTAGTTTGTGAGTTGGTGACTCCAAGTCTTCGGTAGAGGATTTCGGTATGATTTTTACCGTGTGATTTATTATTTCCATTTCGATAAAGTATTCCGCATTTATTTAATTAAAATTGTGTTAAAAACAGGATAGTACGAATACAGTGGCTTGCCTAGCTACCACGAGTAGGCGCCATCACGATCCCGATATTGGGGGAAAATCCGGGTCATACTTTAGGATTAAAATGCCCTGCACAGCCTAGTGGAACATGCTGTTACAGCAGGGCACTCAACCAGGCTTGCACTTAACATTTAAATTAATTAAAGCCCACACTTAAACAAGACTTAGTGGTTAAAACAGAGAATATAATGGGCTGGCAGAGAAGAGGATGGGCAGAGTTGGTTTTCTGATTATTGTATCTTAGAGTTTCATTTTGTTTTTCAACTATAAGTATAGGGTTAAAAAATAGAGTAAGGGACTTCCTTTTTTTGAGGCAGCAGACATTAGAGGAGAGTTCTTTTAAGAAGAGCATTCTGGCATTGAAAATAAGGAAGAAGTAAAGAAGAAAAGAAAACATTTCCTGTGATAGAAAGGGGATCTTCCGGAAAACAGCATACATTAGAGAGGGAATTTTAAAAGGGGGAGCATTCTGAAATACAGAGAGTAGAGTATAAGACATACAGGAGGGTCTCTAGCTTGAGTTGAAGTTTTCAGTTAATTCTAAAACTGAAAGATAGTTGGCATTCTCTGTTTCCTGTTACATACTCGGATTTGAATAATAGGCAGAAATTTTTGGGTATTGGAATGGTTGTTTGAAGTCAATTGTGGTTCAATCAGTTGGGTACACAAGTCCCCTGGGGCATTTCAGAAGTATAGGGGTCTTGTTTGATTTGGAATTATTTGCTGTTGGTCTCTTTGAAGTAGTTGAGCCTTTGGCCATTGATTTCTCTCTTTGGAGTCTGTTTGTTGGGACATTTTGGTTGCTGTTTGGTTACTGTTGTACTGCTGATTGCTATCTTGTTGTCACTGCTCACTCTTCTTCCTATTTCCATATTCCAGGTACATATCCCTATCATTGTAGCTTCTTGATTCGAAAAGGAAATGAAGCCTGAAGCTCACTTTTAAATCTGTTTAACACATGTAGTTGTCCAATGTTTCTTATGTTTGTAAGAGTACATGTAATTAAATTTGTCTTACTGGTTTGGGTTGTGAAAATGCATTTAGATCAAAAACACACTGTCATTGGACATGTATAGAAACCTGAATTATTCCTGTTGTATCTATGCTTAAATCTTCTCTATTCATGGTGTGCGATTTCCAAATCTGTTAATACTCGATCCTGTGTTAAAATTGAGATTAATCATCTGCTTAAGTAGTAAGTTTAAGGTGATTTGAACACCCGTGAGGAATGATATCTTGAATTTGCAAAAATATGTGCCAGTTTGCTCTTTGAGGATTCTTTGAATTCAAAGTAAGATTTTTTCATGCAATTGTTCACCATAGTCTTGAATTTGCTCACTTAGTTATCCAATCGTATGTTTACTCGAATCGGTTATGGTTGAGTATGACTTTGTCACATTATAGAAATTGGTTCGTTATTCTCTAATTGAACGACGTAATTAGAATAAAGGAATCGGGGGTGCATTTCATGTGACCCGAACTCCAATTTTGAACAAGGTTAAATAAAGCGTGTCAGGAACCACAGGCGCATTTCATGTAATGTGGCTCGCAACATGTTTTAAATAATTTTGAATCAACTCTCAAATAAATATAGCGGGATGTAGTTCGCTTTAAATTAGAATTAGAGGTGTGCCTCGCCTAACAAGTTATACAAATCGCGGGGCCCTCATAAATGTATATGTAAAAATATTTAGATTTCGAGATGTGCCGTTTCTTAGCAAATTTCATGGCCTTCTCAAAAGTGTAAATAAGTAATCGCTCTAGGCGCGTATTTTAATAATTTTACCTTCTTAAATACGGGTGTGCATTTCATACGGCCCAAATCCAAATCCCAAAATGTTGAATAAGAATGTGTCGAGGATCCGGGTGCATTTCATGTGACGTGATTCGAAACATATTTTTAGGCAACATTCTCCTTCGCAAATAATAATAGTAATAAAAACGGTAAGGGGATATTAATTTGCATTAAGTACATAACTGTAAAAAATCAGATAAATAAGCCGAATCTGACAGTTAAGCGACCGTGCTAGAACCACGGAATTCGGGAATGCCTAACACCTTCTCCCGGGTTAACAGAATTCCTTATCCGGATTTCTGGTTCGCGGACCGTTAAATAGAGTCAAACCTTTCCTCAATTCGGGTTTCAACCGGTGACTTGGGACACCATAAATCTCCCAAGTGGCGACTCCGAATCTCTCAATAAATGAACCCCGTTTTGGTTGTCCTTTAATTGGAAAAACTCTCTTTTATATCTTGCGTCCACGCGGGCATGCGTAAAAAAGAGGTGTGACAGCTCTGGCGACTCCACTGGGGAAGCAAACCCAGAACCAATGGTTCAGGGTTTAACAATTCAAGCTTTGAATAATTGTTACATTTGGCTTATTATTATCTGATTTTATTATATGTTTGTATTTAATGTGTTAAATGTTGCTTTTTTACCGCTTTGATATTTTGTGAATTGTACATACAAACTGTGCCGAAACCAATCTCCTCTCCTGAGTCTTCTAAATCATGAAGAAGGGTGCACTTCGTGTGACTTCTTTTCTGTATAGTGTCTAATTCTCACTTTAGAACGAGGTTTGGATAAGTTGCAAAACCGGTGAAGCTTCTGTATTCCCGGGTTGCTGCCTCCTCCTCAGCTCGAGCTGTCTGCTCGGGTAAGCCAGGTCTAGAACAATAAACCCGGGTTTTTGAACCTAGAATAACAAAGCTTCATGTCGGATCCCTAGTAGGAACGTTTATTTGCATCATGTTGCATTTGACTTAGGGGACTCAACACAGGGGTTGGGTCCGTCTAGGACAGGTGACCTGAAATGAAAAGACCATCCTGCTGCATCCTGTTTGTCTTACGCATTTATCTACTTCAGACTTGCATGCTGACCAGTTTTAGATAAGGAAAATTAAAAAAAAGAAAAAAAAAAGAAAGAAAAATAGTGTGTTTTATTCTTGAAATAGATAAAAATAGTTTACTTGTTCTTTTAGTAAAATGAATAAATAAATAATGTAGTTTGTTTTGTTAGAACCGAACTACGGCAGGTTTGATTCTCGCCGTTAGGTGGGATACGTAGGCAACCCTCATCGAGTCCAACCACCCCTATAAAAAAAATCAAAAAAAAATGTGTGTTTAATTTTGTCAATAAAATCGAAGTGACGCTGTTTTTGAAAATAGCCGAATGTTCCGAAAGGACGCCGGAAGGCTGTTCTGTTTTTTGCAAAAATAGCCACTTTGAATCATTTTTAATAATTTGCGGGCACAGCCTTGAAATATTCCTTGTGGAAATATTGCAAGGCCATAGCCGCAAAATCAAGTCCGGGTTCACACCCCATTTGCAAAAATAACCAAAAAAAAATGTCAAATTTTTGATTTTGTTATAAATAAGTCGGGTGATGCTATTCTTGCTAAAAATATGCCGAATGTCCCTCAAAAGACACCGGAAGGCCGTTTTTGCAAGAATAGCCACTTTGAGTCATTGTAAATAATTTTGGATACAGCCTTGAAATATTCCCTCGCGGAAATTTTGAAAGGTTGTATCCGCAAAATTAAGTTTGAGTCATCACTCAACTTTTCAAAAAATATCCACTTTATCAAATAAGCCATTACATGGCCGGAATTTTGCTGAAATAGCCACATTTTTGCGTTTTAATTCCTCAGTCTTGTGTTGGCCTGTGTCGGTGCTGAACGATGCCCCATAGGCCCCAGGATAAATTTTGAATTTGCATCTTCTTAAATAAAATTTTGCAAAAAGAGCCACTTTGTCTAAATAAGCCATTACATGGCCAATTTATGAAAAATAGTCTTGTGTTGGTTTATGGTGATGCCGAACGATGCCCCATGAGCCACAGGATAAAAAAAAGTTTCAAGTTTATCTTTCATAAATAAATTTTGCAAAAATAGTCATTTTGCCAAATAAGCCATTATGTGGCCAATTTTGTAGAAATAGTCATAATTGGCACCAAAAATATTCTTATTCTTGTAGAAATCTCCTACACAAGTTTGTAGTTGGAGTCGGCTTCTATAATTTTCCTTCAAAGAAAAAAAAAATCAAAAAAAAAATCGAATAAACATCTCTTTATTTCTTGCATTAATTTGCAAGAACTACGCTCGGTCTGATTCACGCGGGGTCGTGATACGTAGGCAATCCGCACAAGATTCGACCACCACTAAAAAAAAAGGAAAAGAACATGGAGGTTAATAACAATAAGGCTTTCAAGGATAATTGAAAAAGGGAAAAAGAAAAAAAAAGAAAAAAAAAAGAAGAAAAGAAGCTGGAATGACGCATGTGATGAGTACATATAGAAAGGGTTATTTGGTTAGGTGCATTGCATCCAACGTGCTATAACATATCTGTTAAACTCAGTAAGCTAACAAGTTTGTTGCATTCCAGAAAAGTTTAGCAGTTGGTTTGACATAATATCCTGGCCAGCCACCATTACCGTACTAGATCTAAAGGGCCAATTCCAGCAAGCATGTCTAGTTCCGGTAAAAGCCTCGAGGAAGAGAAATCAGAGATACAGATCATGAAAGAAGAGGTAGATCGGTTGAAACAACAGATAACAGAGATGCACCTAGCCTGGGCTAGGGGACAGTCTTCACCAAACCTCCCTACTCTCGCATCAGCTCCAGAACATCCACCCCTTGATCCTTCGACAAGCGCCCCACTCTATCCATACTATCAAGGGGAAAACCCTTATGCCACCCAAGTTCCACCAGCCAAACAAAATCCTCCTCCGGTCACCCCTGTTTTTGTGGCACCCCCACGTGCTACTCTACAAAAGTCGTCCGGTGAGCCGCATGTTCAAATCCGTGACAATTCTTACTATCCTCCCGAGCCTACCTTTAGGGCTCCTGAACCGCATCCACACACCCCTCACTGGGATAACCCGGCAGAACCGGAAAAGCACTTCCAAAGTTCGGAACATGAGGAAGTTATTAGAAAAGTTAAAAGCTTGGAGCAGTCCTTCAGGAATATGCACGGTTTGGGCAACCAGGTCAGTGTCGCTTACAAGGATTTGTGTCCATTCCCAGATGTCCAGTTGCCGGCCGGGTTCAAAATGCCCAAGTTTGACCTATACGAGGGGCATGGTGATCCAGTAGCCCATCTTCGAGGGTTTTGTAGTAAAATGCGAGGAGCCGGAGGACGAGACGAGATTCTGATAGCTTACTTCGGTCAGAGTTTGGGGGGATCCGCACTAGAGTGGTACACTAGGCAGGATCCCAGCAGATGGTTTACATGGGATGATTTGGCTCAAGCATTCATTGGCCAGTTCCAGTACAATCTTGAAATAGTCCCAGACCGCTTATCATTGCTAAAGTTAGAGAAGAAACCCGCCGAAAGTTTCAGAGAATTTGGCTTCCGCTG
Organism: Nicotiana noctiflora; assembly: GCA_032618575.1. NCBI lineage: Eukaryota > Viridiplantae > Streptophyta > Magnoliopsida > Solanales > Solanaceae > Nicotiana > Nicotiana noctiflora. The sequence goes on from JASVEL010007232.1 coordinate 13,428, forward strand.
GAGGGAACAGGCAGCGAGGGTAGATCCGCCTATGAGAGAGAACGAGATGGTGGATTACTTCGTGCAGACACTAGAGCCAACCTATTTCGGACATCTGGTAACGTCCGTGGGTAAGTCGTTCACTGAGGTGATAAAGATGGGGGCTATGATCGAGGAAGGCTTGTAAGCCAACAAGATCATGAGCTATTCAGCATTGAAAGCCACCACTCAAGCTATCCAAAGTGGTACCGGAGGAGTGCTTGGGAAAAAGAGGAAAGAAGAAGTCACGGCGGTCGAGTCCGGAACATGGTTCAGAAACAGAGGCCCCGCACCCCAGTATAACCCGCCACAGCCTCACCACCAAAATTACCTCCACAATCCATATAACCACCCGCAACACTACTATCCAGCACATGATCCCCATTTTACTGTCCATCACGCTTAGTCATATGCCACACCTCCCGTCCATGCACCATGGCATGCACCAAACCCGCAAAACAATTATCCACCCCCAAGAGCCTACAGAAACCCCACGGGCGCGAGTTTTCGTCCGAACCAAGCATTCAAGAGCGACAGGGCGCCAAGGCCAAAGACTTTCACTCCTTTGGGAGAGTCTTACACCAGTTTGTTCCACCGATTGAAGCAAGTTGGGTTGCTAAATCCGGTCGAGGCTAAGCTACCAAACCCTCTTCCAAAGAATTTGGATCATTCAATAAATTGTGCATATTATTCAGGATGTCCGGGGCACGACACCGAAAAGTGTTGGAGGTTGAAAACAGCTATCCAGGAACTCATCGACACTCGCAGGATTGAGGTCCAGACTCCAGCAGAAACCGACATCAACCGAAATCCACTCCCAACTCATCATGAGACCAACATGATCGAGTTGGTACGGGTAGAAGAAGGAAAGGAGAAAACCTCCCAGACTGTAATGATGATCAAGTCTGGGGGGGTAGGAATGAAAAAGGGGCCAAGCCTTGATGAATCACTCATTTGCAAGAAGGACGTACAAGAGGGGTTGGAAGCGGAAAGGGGAAATGCAAGCGAAGTACCGGTGAGGCCAGGGGGAGCAAAAATAGTTGTACCAGGGGTAGCAGCCAAACCCGTCTTGACTGTAGCAGGTGTTCGAGTGGATCCTTTCATCATCAAGCCAGTAATACAGTTGCCGATAGCTGATAGCAAAGCTATTCCATGGAATTATGATCGGGTTACGACAACCTACAAAGGAAAGGAAGTTAAAGAGGAAGTTTGCGAAGCGCAAGGTTTGACCCGCTCGGGGAGATGTTTTGCCCCTGCGGAATTGAGGAAGATCACTCCGGCAACATTGAAAAAGCCGGTAACTGACGAAGAGGCAGAAGAATTCCTGAAAAAGATGAAGCTGCATGATTATTCTGTCTTAGAACAGCTGAAGAAAACCCCTGCGCAAATCTCATTGCTATCCTTGCTGATACATTCCGAAGAACATCGGCAAGCTTTGATGAAAGTTTTAAATGAGGCCCATGTACCTGATAAAATCTCTGTGAGTCATTTGGAAAAGATCACCAATAGGATCTTCGAAGCGAATCGGATCACCTTCACCGATGATGAGTTGCCTGAGGAAGGCACCGAGCACAACAAGGCTTTATATCTTACGGTAAAATGTGAGGAGTCGGTGGTTACCAAAGTCCTAGTCGACAATGGGTCCGGTGCGAACATTTGTCCTCTCTCTACACTAAACAAGTTGAAAGTAGATATCGGCAGGATACGCAAGAACAGCATATGTGTCCGAGGGCTTGATGGAGGAGGCGAGGCGTCGGTCGGGGACATAGTGTTAATCTTGACAATCGGACCGGTGGAGTTCACCATGGAATTCCAGGTGTTGGACATGGTAGTTTCATATAACCTTCTGATAGGGCGACCGTGGATCCATGCCGCAAAAGCAGTTCCATCCAGCCTACACCAACTAGTCAAGTTTGAGTGGGACCAACAGGAGATCGTAGTCCATGGAGAGAATGATCTACAACCAGGCACCATCGTCCCCTTTGTTGAGACAGAAGAAGATGTTGGGCCATGGGTATACCGGATATGCGATGTGGTATCCGCCAACCGAGTTCCAGAAGGGGAATGCATTCCCAATGACTGAGTAATTACTGCAGACGTCATGGTGGCTCATGAAATGTTGAGACACGGTTTCATACCCGGCAAAGGTCTAGGTGCATCTCTGCAAGGAATCATACAACCGGTATCTGTGGTCAAAAACGTGGGAACCTTCGGCTTGGGATTCAAGCCAACATCAGAGGACATCCAGCGAGCCAAGAGGAATAAGCAGAAGACATGGGTGCTCCCGAAGCCTGTTCCACGCCTTTCCCGATCTTTTGTCAGGTCTGGAGTAAGAGGACATCCGACGACAAAGATTCCCAGTCCTATGGTTAGGCCAGACGAAGAGTTCTTAAGAACGTTCGAGGACCTATTCGCGGATGTATGCATGCTCGAGGATGGCGAAGGATCCAGCCATGCCGAGATACAGTTTGTGGGATCGAAAGCAAAATTGAATAATTGGAAGGCTACTCCTCTCCCTGTTCGGAAGGAGTCTTGGTAGTTTGTTTTGGATTGTTTTCTTTCGAAATTTTGTGTTGGGGTTGTCCCCGGAGTAAAATCCGTTTGTTTTAGTTCATTTTGAATTTGAGTTTGCAAGCTTGTTTTTCCTTGTACTATTCCCATTAATGAAATTTTGTTCCCTTCGTGTCTAATTTTGTTTATTTTCCTTACTTGTCTGAACAGCTTTCTTTCAACTGATCTTAATGATATAGCGTGCCTAAAGATTAATCAACCCAGTCTAGAAAGTCAATCCGGTTTGGGAATAATAACGCATGAAATAAGAGGTGACGAGGGTGAATCGGAATACGGCGATGATGAAGCCGTAGAAGAAATCGGTGAAGAATTAAATCACTTCGAGGAAAAACCCAAACCAAATTTAAATGATACTGAGGCTGTTAATCTGGGGAGCGCAGATGACGTCAAAGAAACCAGAATAAGTGTCCATATTGAACCCAACTTGAGAGAAGAGTTGATCAAAACACTCGTGGAGTTTAAAGACATTTTCGCATGGTCGTACGACGACATGCCAGGACTCAACACTGATCTAGTGGTTCATAAATTACCCATTGATCCGGCATATCCTCCCGTCAAGCAAAAACTGCGGAAATTCAAGACGGAAATGAGTGTAAAGATCAAAGAGGAAGTAACCAAGTAGTTGCAGGCGAAAGTCATTCGTGTCACTCGATACCCTGAATGGTTGGCTAACGTAGTACGGGTGCCAAAGAAAGACGGAAAGATCAGGGTATGCGTGGACTACCGCAATCTCAACAAGGCGAGTCCTAAGGATTATTTCCCGCTTCCCAATATCCATACACTGATTGATAATTGCGCCGGACGTGAAATCGGATCCTTTGTGGACTGCTATGCGGGATATCATCAGATCTTGATGGATGAAGAAGACGCAGAAAAAACAGCTTTTATCACACCATGGGGGACTTATTGCTACCGGGTGATGCCGTTCGGTTTGAAAAACGCAGGGGCAACATACATGAGGGCGATGACTACGGTATTCCATGACATGATACACAAGGAAATTGAAGTGTACGTGGATGATGTGATCATAAAATCTAGACGTCAAGAAGACCACGTTGCCGACCTCGGGAAGTTCTTTCAAAGACTTCGAAGATATGATATCAAGCTCAATCCGGCCAAATGCGCATTCGGAGTTCCATCAGGAAAGTTGCTAGGATTCATCGTCAGCAGACGGGGCATTGAGTTGGACCCATCCAAAATCAAGTCCATTCAGGAGCTACCCCCGCCTAAGAATAAAACAGAGGTAATGAGTTTGTTGGGAAGGTTAAATTACATCAGTAGGTTTATTGCTCAGCTTACAGCAACCTGTGAACCCATATTCCGTCTGTTGAAGAAAGACGCTGCAATAGAATGGACGACAGAATGTCAGGAAGCGTTTGACCAAATCAAAAGGTATCTGTCAAACCCGCCCGTACTAGTTTCGCCTGAACCGGGTAGACCCCTGATTCTTTATCTAACGGTTTTGGAGAATTCATTCGGCTGCGTACTGGGGCAGCATGATCTTACTGGCAGGAAGGAACGGCCCATTTACTATCTCAGTAAGAAATTCACGGTCCACGAGGTTAAATACACTCATTTGGAAAAGACCTGATGTGCTTTGACTTGGGTAGCCCATAAGCTGAAACATTATTTGTCTTCTTACACCACTTACCTCATTTCGCGTTTGGATCCGTTGAAGTATATTTTCCAGAAACCTATGCCTACAGGGAGGTTAGCAAAATGGAAAATATTACTTACAGAGTTCGACATCATATATGTGACAAGGACGGCTATGAAAGCTCAAGCCCTAGCCGATCACTTAGTTGAGAATCCTGTCGATGACGGATACGAACCTTTGAGGACGTATTTTCCGGACGAAGAAGTATTGCAAATTGATGGTTTGGAATTAACTGAGGATCCGGGGTAGAAGCTTTTCTTCGACGGAGCGGCGAACGCAAAAGGAGTCGGAGTAGGGGCTGCGCTCATCTCTGAAACAGGACATCATTATCCTGTTACTGCTCAACTGCGTTTTCATTGTACCAATAATATGGCTGAGTACGAGGCATGCATCTTGGGGTTGCGATTAGCGGTAGACATGGATGTACGGGACGTCTTGGTCTTGGGGGACTCGGACCTCTTGGTACATGAGATTCAGGGAGAATGGGAAACCAGAGATTTAAAGCTTATCCCATATCGTCAATGTTTGCATGATCTGACCAAGCGTTTCCGATCAGTAGAATTCAGGCATATCCCAAGGATGCATAATGAGGTTGCCGATGCTCTGGCTACTTTGGCGTCAATGCTACATCACCCGGACAAGGTTCGTGTCGATCCGTTACATATTCAGGTCCGGAATCAACATGCTTATTGCAATTTGATAGAGGAAGAGATGGATGGTGAGCCATGGTTTCATGATATCAAGGAATACCTCAGGTTTGGAATATACCCAGAGCAAGCAACTGGAGATCAAAAGAGAGCTATTCGGCGATTGGCGAACGGATTTTTCCTTAGTGGAGGGGTGCTGTACAAAAGAACCCCAGATTTGGGATTGTTGCGATGTATAGATGCAAGTCAAGCCACAACAGTGATGACGGATATACACTCCGGAGTTTGTGGACCACACATGAGCGGATACGTATTGGCAAAGAAGATTCTTCGAGCAGGATATTACTGGCTCACGATGGAGCGTGATTGTATAAGTTTCATGTGAAGATGCCATCAGTGTCAGATACACGGAGATTTGATTCATTCTCCGCCAACCGAGTTGCATACAATGTGAGCACCATGGCCGTTTGTTGCATGGGGTATGGATGTTATTGGACCTATAGAACCTGCGGCTTCCAATGGTCATAGGTTCATTCTGGTAATGATCGATTATTTTACCAAGTGGGTGGAGGCCAAAACCTTCAAATCAGTGACCAAGAAGGCGGTGGTGGACTTCGTACATTCCCACATCATCTGCAGGTTTGGAATTCCAAAGATAATCATCACGGATAACGGTGCAAATCTTAACAGCGGATTGATGAAAGAGGTATGTCAACAGTTCAAGATTACACACTGAAATTCCACACCATATCGTCCCCAAGCAAATGGTGCGGTTGAGGCAGCAAACAAGAATATAAAGAAGATATTGAGGAAGATGGTAGAAGGGTCTAGGCAATGGCATGAAAAGTTACCATTCGCACTTTTGGGTTATTGTACTACCGTCCGGACTTCGGTAGGTGCAACTCCTTACTTGTTGGTGTACGGGACTGAAGCAGTAATACCAGCAGAAGTTGAAATCCCATCCCTCCGAATTGTCGCTGAAGCTGAGATTGATGACGACGAGTGGGTCAAAACCCGATTGGAGCAATTGAGCTTGATCGATGAAAAAAGATTGACAGCAGTATGTCACGGCCAATTGTATCAAAAGAGAATGGCGAGAGAATATAACAAGAAGGTACGTCCCAGGAGATTTGAGGTGGGACAGCATGTGCTGAAGAGAGTTCTACCACATCAGGCCGAAGTAAAAGGCAAGTTCGCTCCAAATTGGCAGGGACCATTTGTTGTGACTAGAGTATTATCCAACGGCGCACTATGCCTAACTGATATTGAGGGAAGATGCACTGATATGGCTATCAATTCTGATGTAGTCAAGAGATATTATGTGTAATTCTTTAATGCATTTGTCAACGTTTGGTCTCGTTTGTTTGTAGTTGGCGTTTTTCGGAGAATGAAATGACAGAGGCAATTTTTTCTACTCCCCAAACACTTCAACCCTTGTTTCCCCCTTTTGAGCCTTAATTATTCCTTCATATACCCTCTTTCGGAATCATCAAGGAAAATGTGTAACAAAATAGAAAAAGAAACAAAGAAAGGATACAAGAAAAAGTGAACTACGTTCGACCTGATTCCTCAAGAAGGATACGTAGGCGCCACACGGCTCGGTCATAATAAAATAAAAATTAAAGATTCCCCAAGCAACAAAACTGGGGCAGAAGTCATTGTTTCGTTTGAAAAGATAGTGTGGATTCCGAAAGTTGTAATGAGCTAACCGTTGAGGTTAAACCCCTTTTCTTTAGCCTCACGCACAGAAACCACATTAAGGACCAAAAAAGACCTCTCGATCACTATTTGAGAAATGCCAAGTCATGCGAATGAAACTACGAATGACACTTCAATCCTCGACTGGATCTAGGACTCGCAAGCTGAAAAGGGATAGCCCCTTTAGAGGAAATTCCATGGATAATACCCCAGCCCACCGCATGGAAAGAAAGCGAAATGAGAGAGCCTTAACGGTGAAAACCCTCGCGGGCACCTTAAGGCGAAGAAAGCGAAGAGAAATAAAATGAGAGAGTCTTACGGTGAAAACCTTTATAGGCACCCTAAGGCGATGGGAGATCAAGAGAAATGAGAGAATCTCGTTAGTGAAAACCCTTTGAAGGGCACTATGAGGTGACAAGGCGAGATAGTTACAAGGTGTATGTATGAGACAAGGTTGGGACATTCGTTTGCTTCTAGCAAAACGCGGCCATCAGAAAGTGATTGACATAAATAGACTGGGTAGATTAATCTCAAAGGCGCGGCATAACCATTGGATCAGTTACACATTCAGATAAGTTTTTCCCAGTTTCGAGTTCAGAAAAGTTTTCCCCTTTCTTTTGTCATTCGCGGTCAGCATTCTTTATCTATCATTTTTCTCTTCTTTTGTTTTCGAAAATTGACTTTTCAAAGCTTACTACCAAGTCTCCCGAAGCGGCACAATGAAGATGAATAGGCGTGGAACGAGGCAATAAGGCAAAAGTCGTTCCGATATTAAGATTGGAACGACATGTTGATTGGAAGGTTCACAAGAATTGTGGAATACGATGGATACATATCACACATCCGGAAGACGATTTCTCACAACAGATCATCGACTAAAAGGGTCGGACCAAACTGAAGGTTGGAATAAAAGGGAAAGATGAGAGGCCATCTGTGGAAAGGGCACCACCCCCAGCAAGTGTCAACGTCGTCCCCAAAAGTTCGAGGGGGGCCAAGTAGCTGAAAGAGAAAAGGGAAACGGCCCCAGCAAGAGTGGCACGACCACTCACTGCGTTTTGAAACTAATAGTTTTTCTTTGATTTAAAGCAGGAAAAGAGGGTTCGTCGGAGGGAAGGCATGCCACATAGAAGGTTATCAAACTGGGGCAAAAAAATTTCTCCCATTGCGAAAATTTTCTTGAAAGCGAATACCCAGTGGATAAGGATAGAAAGCAACACAAGATTTTGGGAAGAAGGAAAATATCAGCCTCGAGCAGAGTAGTTTTGAAAGGCGCCAGACAACACGAGGAAGTGATATTTGAGATTAGTATCGTTCCCGGCAGTTCTCGAAGAAATGAAACACTGATTTCGAGACTTTCTCAGCAGCATTATCCCCAGCAGTTAAGTAAACAATTCTAAAGATATCCCCAGCAGTCAGGAGGGAAAGCAACACGACCCAGGAGGGAGGCAGTCTCGAAACAAAGTAATTTAGGAGAAATGATAGTTCAAAGAGTCGATGGAGCAAGAATGAAATAGTATAAGAAGCAAAGGAAGGTGATCTAGTTCTGAAGTCATCGTTGAAGTCAGGGAGCCCGCCTGGAGAATGGAGTGGCGATTTATTTTGAAGTTGTAGTTGAAGTCAGGGAGCCCGCCTGGAGAATGGAGTGGCAATTTATTTTGAAGTTGTAATTGAAGTCAGGGAGCCCGCCTGGAGAATGGAGTGGCAATTTATTTTCGAAGTTGTAGTTGAAGTCAGGGAGCCCGCCTGAAGAATAGAGTGGCGATTTATTTTGAAGATTGTAGTTGAACTCAGGGAGCCCCGCCTGAAGAATGGAGTGGCGATTTATTTTAAAGATTGTAGTTGAAGTCGGGGAGCCCGCTCGAAGAATGGAGTGGCGATTTATTTTGAAGTTGTAGTTGAAGTCGGGAGCCCGCCCTTGAAGAATGGAGTGGCGATTTATTTTGAAGATTGTAGTTGAAGTCGGGGAGCCCACCTGAAAAATGGAGTGGCGATTTATTTTGAAGATTGTAGTTGAAGTCGGGGAGCCCGCTCGAAGAATGGAGTGGCGATTTATTTTGAAGTTGTAGTTGAAGTCGAGGAGCCCGCCCGAAGAATGGAGTGGCGATTTATTTTGAAGATTGTAGTTGAAGTCGGGGAGCCCGTTTGAAGAATGGAGTGGCGATTTATTTTGAAGTTGTAGTTGAAGTCGGGGAGCCCGCATTCGAAGAATGGAGTGGCGATTTATTTTGAAGTTGTAGTTGAAGTCGGGGAGCCCTTGAAGAATGGAGTGGCGATTTATTTTGAAGATTGTAGTTGAAGTCGGGGAGCACGCCTGAAGAATGGAGTGGCGATTTATTTTGAAGTTGTAGTTGAAGTCGGGGAGCCCACTTGAAGAATGGAGTGGCGATTTATTTTGAAGTTGTAGTTGAAGTCGGGGAGCCCGCTTGAAGAATGGAGTGGCGATTTATTTTGAAGATTGTAGTTGAAGTCAGGGAGCCCGCTTGAAGAATGGAGTGGCGATTTATTTTGAAGTTGTAGTTGAAGTCGGGGAGCCCGCCTGAAGAATGGAGTGGCGATTTATTTTGAAGTTGTAGTTGAAGTCGGGGAGCCCGCCTGAAGAATGGAGTGGCGATTTATTTTGAAGTTGTAGTTGAAGTCAGGGAGCCCGCCTGAAGAATGGAGTAGCGATTTATTTTGAAGTTGTAGTTGAAGTCAGGGAGCCCGCCTGAAGAATGGAGTGGCGATTTATTTTAAAGTTGTAGTTGAAGTCAGGGAGCCCGCCTGAAGAATGGAGTGGCGATTTATTTTGAAGTTGTAGTTGAAGTCAGGGAGCCCGCCTGAAGAATGGAGTGGCGATTTATTTTGAAGTTGTAGTGGAAGTCAGGGAGCCCGCCTGAAGAATGGAGTGGCGATTTATTTTTGAATTTGGTTGAGGAAAGCGGTTGAGTATAACGGAAATCCCCGGCATGAATCCAAGTTCGTAATCAAAAGGAAGGCAACAAGGATCAGAAAGACAGGTTCAGACTTCGAAGGAGAATAGTTCGAAGATCACAAAGAAGGGACCAATGGTCGGAGTTCGGCAATCAAGATAGGCCGAGATAACAATTGTCAGAAGAGAAGAAGCATGTGAAGAGACATCAGAGCCCGCAAGATGGCAATAAACATGACAAGATCAAGCTGAAAAGATAGATAAGAATTCGCAATACCGTAATTTAGTCTTGCTTCTTATTTTTCGTTTAGTACGATGTAATAAGGAGGTCAGTCAAGCAGTGGCAATAGCAACAACAGCAAGATCACAGCAGTCATGGTAGTCCCAGCTACCAAAACTTCCCGAACTACATTGACCTGATTCCCTTTTAGCCAGGGATATGTAGGAGATCTTCTGAAGCAAATGTTCGGTCAAAAATTTTCCAAAAAAAATGCTTCATACGGAGTGCTTAAACGGGCAAAAAGTCACTCGTATCCGCTCACTTGTCTTTGCACGAAAACTCTTCATGTTTCCGCGCAAAGAGGGGCAGCTGTGAGCACGTAATTTTGACCCCACGCGAGCTACTCCCAAATGAAATCAAAACAAAATGGCTTGTTTTACTGTGTGCATTTTTGTGTATTTTTGTGAATTTTTGCATTCGAGGGCTCATACTTATTTGTCTAAGTAAATAATTAATCACAAAAAGAAAAAATATATATGTGCATTTGTGTTCTTTGTCAATTGGTTGATTTTACATTAAATTAATGAAGCATATTTTTACTACTCAATTTTGTTTTCAAAATGGCTTTTATTTAAAGTGAGTATTGATGAAGCAAGAGGCTAAAAATGCAAGCTCTCCAGGCCCAAATGATGCGTTCCGCCCGGTCCGTTCAATGAGTCTCTAAGACTCATGAAACGACGTAGCAGGGCATTGAAGCTACGTCGTTTTGGCACTGGCAGATCTCGACCATAGAGCCATCTCTAATCCAACGGTGGAGATCGCTTCGCCCTCACCCGTTCCGGGTAACCCGATCCAGGTCCGGACCAAACCCAGTCCCTCACAGACACGCAAACGACATCGTTTGGATAAGTGAGAAGATCCAGGCCGTTGATCTCATTTGATCAAATGGCCAGGATTAAATCCCAGCCCCGCTATATATACCAAAAGACCTACCCAGCCCCCTCTAAGCCAGACCCCCCTCACCTTCATCGTCTCTCTTAGAGACGAATTAAGCTTCCGCCGTCCACCACCGTGCTCCGCCTGCCGAAAATCGCCTCACGGCGGTTCCGGTAGGCCAAACCACCCCAAATTTACACCAGCCCTTCTCCTCACCTCCCTCTCCTCGAATCCGGCCTTCGTTGGTCTCGAATCTGTCTCAAACGCGTCGAATATTGGATCGAAGGTCGCCGGGATTTGAAATTCTATCCCAAACCACCCCAAACTCACCCCAAGCCCTCCCGTGACCTCCCTCATACCCCTACTAGCCCTGGTTCGGCTCGAATCTTGCCAGAACTGGTCGAGCCCCAAAAACGGCCACATAAACCCTAAAAATCCAAAATGGGGTCTTCGTCCGAAATTGATAGGAGGTTGAGGTCTAATGGACCTTAATCTAGGTGTTCTCGACCGAGAACACCCCGATTAAGGCCCATTTGGCTTCAACGATTCAAGTTTGAGGTCAAGCCTGGGCCTTTGTTGATTTCAGAGGTATTCCTCCTCTTTCTTTGCTCCGCATTGATTTCTCTGTGTGTTGTTTGGTTCATGTTTGTTTATAAATTTTCTAGCATTCTTTCTCTCTATCCCCGGACCCTTTATTTGGTCAATTTCTTTTCTTACTCATTTTTAATCAGTTGTTAGTTGTTGTGACCATCTTATGTGTTAAATTCGATTAGCGTCGTTAATTAAAATCTGATATCCTCTGAGTCTGCCGATAAACCACGAATCACGAATTCGTAGGTCGATCGTTTGTTATCGATTATATGTGTTGTAATCGACTAATCGAATGTTGACGATTAGCTTCGTAGGTCTGTTTATTAGCTTTTATGGCAGAAATTGATTACATATGGAACCACTGTAGGATTGTGTTTATTTGTGATTAGGGATTGTTTGGATATAGCTGTAAGATAACTAATCAGAAGTGGCATACTTTAGGATTAAAATGCCCTGCACAGCCTAGTGGAACCTGCTGTTACAGCAGGGCACTCAACGAGGCTTGCACTTAACATTTAAATTAATTAAAGCCCACACTTAAACAAGACTTAGTGCTTACAACAGAGAATATAATGGGCTGGCAGAGAAGAGGATGGGCAGAGTTGGTTTTCTGATTATTGTATCTTAGAGTTTCATTTTGTTTTTCAACTATAAGTATAGGGTTAAAAAACAAAGTAAGGGACTTCCTTTTTTTGAGGCAGCAGACATTAGAGGAGAGTTCTTTTAAGAAGAGCATTCTGGCATTGAAAATAAGGAAGAAGTAAAGAAGAAAAGAAAACATTTCCTGTGATAGAAAGGGGATCTTCTGGAAAACAGCATACATTAGAGAGGGAATTTTAAAAGAGGGAGCATTCTGAAATACAGAGAGTAGAGTATAGGACATACAGGAGGGTCTCTAGCTTGAGTTGAAGTTTTCAGTTAATTCTAAAACTGAAAGATAGTTGGCATTCTCTGTTTCCTGTTACATACTCGGATTTGAATAATAGGCAGAAAGTTTTGGGTATTGGAATGGTTGTTTGAAGTCAATTGTGGTTCAATCAGTTGGGTACACAAGTCCCCTGGGGCATTTCAGAAGTATAGGGGTCTGTTTGATTTGGAATTCTTTGTTGTTGGTCTCTTTGAAGTAGTTGAGCCTTTGGCCATTGATTTCTCTCTTTGGAGTCTGTTTGCTGGGACATTTTGGTTGCCGTTTGGTTACTGTTGTACTGCTGATTGCTATCCTATTGTCACTGCTCACTCTTCTTCCTATTTCCATATTCCAGGTACATATCCCTATCATTGTAGCTTCTTGATTCGAAAAGGAAATGAAGCTTGAAGCTCACTTTTAAATCTGTTTAACACATGTAGTTGTCCAATGTTTCTTATGTTTGTAAGAGTACATGTAATTAAATTTGTCTTACTGGTTTGGGTTGTGAAAATGCATTTAGATCAAAAACACACTGTCATTGGACATGTATAGAAACTTGAATTATTCCTGTTGTATCTATGCTTAAATCTTCTCTATTCATGGTGTGCGATTTCCCAAATCTGTTAATACTCGATCCTGTGTTAAAATTGAGATTAATCATCTGCTTAAGTAGTAAGTTTAAGGTGATTTGAACACCCGTGAGGAATGATATCTTGAATTTGCAAAAATATGTGCCAGTTTGCTCTTTGAGGATTCTTTGAATTCAAAGTAAGATTTTTTCATGCAATTGTTCACCATAGTCTTTTGAATTTGCTCACTTAGTTATCCAATCGTATGTTTACTCGAATCGGTTATGGTTGAGTATGACTTTGTCACATTATAGAAATTGGTTCGTTATTCTTCAATTGAACGACGTAATTAGAATAAAGGAATCGGGGGTGCATTTCATGTGACCCGAATTCCAATTTTGAACAAGGTTAAATAAAGCGTGTCAGGAACCACAGGCGCATTTCTTGTAATGTGGCTCGCAACATGTTTTAAATAATTTTGAATCAACTCTCAAATAAATATAGCGGGATGTAGTTCGCTTTAAATTAGAATTAGAGGTGTGCCTCGCCTAACAAGTTATACAAATCGCGGGGCCCTCATAAATGTATATGTAAAAATATTTAGATTTCGAGATGTGCCGTTTCTTAGCAAATTTCATGGCCTTCTCAAAAGTGTAAATAAGTAATCGCTCTAGGCGCGTATTTTAATAATTTCACCTTCTTAAATACGGGTGTGCATTTCATGCGGCCCAGATCCAGATCCCAAAATGTTGGATAAGAATGTGTCGAGGATCCGGGTGCATTTCATGTGACGTGATTCGAAACATATTTTTAGGCAACATTCTCCTTCGCAAATAATAATAGTAATAAAAGCGGTAAGGGGATATTAATTTGCATTAAGTACATAACTGTAAAAAATCAGATAAATAAGCCGAATCTGACAGTTAAGCGACCGTGCTAGAACCACGGAATTCGGGAATGCCTAACACCTTCTCCCGGGTTAACAGAATTCCTTATCCGGATTTCTAGTTCGCGGGCCATTAAATAGAGTCAAACCTTTCCTCAATTCGGGTTTCAAACCGGTGACTTGGGACACCATAAATCTCCCAAGTGGCGACTCCGAATCTCTCAATAAATGAACCCCGTTTTGGTTGTCCTTTAATTGGAAAAACTCTCTTTTATATCTTGCGTCCACGCGGGCATGCGTAAAAAAGAGGTGTGACAGCTCTGGCGACTCCACTGGGGAAGCAAACCCAGAACCAATGGTTCAGGGTTTAACAATTCAAGCTTTGAATAATTGTTACATTTGGCTTATTATTATCTGATTTTATTATATGTTTGTATTTAATGTGTTAAATGTTGCTTTTTTACCGCTTTGATATTTTGTGAATTGTACATATAAACTGTGCTGAAACCAATCTCCTCTCTGAGTCTTCTAAATCATGAAGAAGGGTGCACTTCGTGTGACTTCTTTTCTGTATAGTGTCTAAAATCCCACTTTAGAACGAGGTTTGGACAAGTTGCAAAACCGGTGAAGCTTCTGTATTCCCGGGTTGCTGCCTCCTCCTCGGCTCGAGCTGTCCGCTCGGGTAAGCCAGGTCTAGAACAATAAACCCAGGTTTTTGAACCTAGAATAACAAAGCTTCATGCCGGATCCCTAGTAGGAACGTTTATTTGCATCATGTTGCATTTGACTTAGGGGACTCGACACAGGGGTTGGGTCCGTCTAGGACAGGTGACCTGAAATGAAAAGACCATCCTGCTGCATCCTGTTTGTTTTACGCATATTATCTGTTACAGACTTGCATGCTGACCGGCTTTAGATAAGGAAAATTAAAAAAAAGAAAAAAAAAAGAAAGAAAAATAGTGTGTTTTATTCTTGAAATAGATAAAAATAGTTTACTTGTTCTTTTAGTAAAATGAATAAATAAATAATGTAGTTTGTTTTATTAGAACCGAACTACGCAGGTTTGATTCTCGCCATTAGGTGGGATACGTAGGCAACCCTCATCGGGTCCAACCACCCCTTTTTAAAAAAAAAATTAAAAAAAAATGTGTGTTTAATTTTGTCAATAAATCGAAGTGACGCTGTTTTTGAAAATAGCCGAATGTTCCGAAAGGACGCCGGAAGGCTGTTTTTTGCAAAAATAGCCACTTTGAATCATTTTTAATAATTTGCGGGCACAGCCTTGAAATATTCCTTGTGGAAATGTTACAAGGCCATAGCCGCAAAATCAAGTCCGGGTTCACACCCCTTTTGCAAAAACAACCAAAAAATATCAAATTTTTTATTTTGTTATAAATAAGTCGGGTGATGCTATTCTTGCTCAAAATATGCCGAATGTCCCTCAAAAGACACCGGAAGGCCGTTTTTGCAAGAATAGCCACTTTGAGTCATTGTAAATAATTTTGGACACAGCCTTGAAATATTCCCTCGCGGAAATGTTGAAAGGTTGTATCCGCAAAATTAAGTTTGAGTCATCACTCAACTTTTCAAAAAATATCCACTTTATCAAATAAGCCATTACATGGCCGGAATTTTGCTGAAATAGCCATATTTTTGCATTTTTAACTTCCTCAGTCTTGTGTTGGCCTGTGTCGGTGCTGAACGATGCCCTATAGGCCCCGGGATAAAATTTTGAATTTGCATCTTCTTAAATAAAATTTTGCAAAAAGAGCCACTTTGTCTAAATAAGCCATTACATGGCCAATTTATGAAAAATAGTCTTGTGTTGGTTTATGGTGATGCCGAACGATGCCCCATGAGCCACAGGATAAAAAAAAAATTTCAAGTTTATCTTTCATAAATAAATTTTGCAAAAATAGTCATTTTGCCAAATAAGCCATTAAGTGGCCAATTTTGTAGAAATAGTCATAATTGACACAAAAAATATTCTTATTCTTGTAGAAATCTCCTACACAAGTTTGTAGTTGGAGTCGGCTTCTATAATTTTCCTTCAAAGAAAAAAAAATCAAAAAAAAAAATCGAATAAACATCTCTTTATTTCTTGCATTAATTTGCCAGAACTACGCTCGGTCTGATTCACGCGGGGACGTGATACGTAGGCAATCCGCACAAGATTCGACCACCACTAAAAAAAAAGGAAAAGAACATGGAGGTTAATAACAATACGGCTTTCAAGGATAATTGAAAAAGGGAAAAAGAAAAAAAAAGAAAAAAAAAGAAGAAAAGAAGCTGGAATGACGCATGTGATGAGTACATATAGAAAGGGTTATTTGGTTAGGTGCATTGCATCCAATGTGTTATACCATATCTGTTAAACTCGGTAAACTAACAAGTTTGTTGCATTTTTAGAAAAGTTTAGCAGTTGGTTTGACAGAATATACTGGCCAACCACCATTACCGTACTAGATCTAAATGGCCAATTCCAGCAAGCATGTCTGGTTCCGGTAAAAGTCTCGAGGAAGAGAAATCAGAGATACAAATCATGAAAGAAGAGGTAGATCGGTTGAAACAGTAGATAACAGAGATGCACCTAGCCTGGGCTAGGGGACAGTCTTCACCAAACCTCCCTACTCTCGCATCAGCTCTAGAACATCCACCCCTTGATCCTTCGACAAGCGCTCCACTCTATCCATACTATCAAGGGGAAAACCCTTATGCCACCCAAGTTCCACACGCCAAACAAAATCCTCCTCCGGTCACCCCTGTTTTTGTGGCACCCCCACCTGCTACCCTACAAAAGTCGTCCGGTGAGCCGCATGTTCAAATCCATGACAATTCTTACTATCCTCCCGAGCCTACCTTTAGGGCTCCCGAACCGCATCCACACACCCCTCACTGGGATAACCCGGCAGAACCGGAAAAGCACTTCCAAAGTTCGGAACATGAGGAAGTTATTAGAAAAGTTAAAAGCCTGGAGCAGTCCTTCAGGAATATGCATGGCTTGGGCAACCAGGTCAGTGTCGCTTACAAAGATCTATGTCCATTCCCAGATGTCAAGTTGCCGGCCGGGTTCAAAACGCCCAAGTTTGACCTATACGAGGGGCATGGTGACCCAGTAGCCCATCTTCGAGGGTTTTGTAGTAAAATGTGAGGAGCCGAAGGACGAGACGAGATTCTGATAGCTTACTTCGGTCAGAGTTTGGGGGGATCCGCACTAGAGTGGTACACTAGGCAGGATCCCAGCAGATGGTTTACATGGGATGATTTGGCTCAAGCATTCATTGGCCAGTTCCAGTACAATCTTGAAATAGTCCCGGACCGCTTATCATTGCTAAAGTTAGAGAAGAAACCCGCCGAAAGTTTTAGAGAATTTGGTTTCCGCTGGAGGGAACAGGCGGCAAGGGTAGATCCGCCTATGAGAGAGAACGAGATGGTGGATTACTTCCTGCAGACACTAGAGCCAACCTATTTCGGACATCTGGTGACGTCCGTGGGTAAGTCGTTCACTGAGGTGATAAAGATGGGGGCTATGATCGAGGAAGGCTTGTAAGCCAACAAGATCATGAGCTATTCAGCATTGAAAGCCACCACTCAAGCTATCCAAAGTGATACCGGAGGAGTGCTTGGGAAAAAGAGGAAAGAAGAAGTCACGGCGGTCGAGTCCGAAACATGGTTCAGAAATAGAGGCCCCGCACCCCAGTATAACCCGCCACAGCCTCACCACCAAAATTACCTCCACAATCCATATAACCACCCACAACACTACTATCCAGCACCTGATCCCCATTTTACTGCCCATCACGCTCAGTCATATGCCGCACCTCCCGTCCATGCACCATGGCGTGCGCCAAACCCGCAAAACAATTATCCACCCCCAAGAGCCTACAGAAACCCCACGGGCGCGAGTTTTCGTCCGAACCAAGCATTCAAGAGCGACAGGGCGCCAAGGCCAAAGACTTTCACTCTTTTGGGTGAGTCTTACACCAGTTTGTTCCACCGATTGAAGCAAGTTGGGTTGCTAAATCCGGTCGAGGCTAAGCTACCAAACCCTCTTCCAAAGAATTTGGATCATTCAATAAATTGTGCATATTATTCAGGATGTCCGGGGCACGACACCGAAAAGTGTTGGAGGTTGAAAACAGCTATCCAGGAACTCATCGACACTCGCAGGATTGAGGTCCAGACTCCAGCAGAACCCGACATCAACCGAAATCCACTCCCAACGCATCATGAGACCAACATGATCGAGCTTGTCCGGGTAGAAGAGGGAAAGGAGAAAACCTCGCAGACCGTAATGATGATCAAGTCTAGTGGGGTAGGAATGAAAAAGGGGCCAAGCCTGGATGAGTCACTCATTTGCAAGAAGGACGTACAAGAGGGGTTGGAAGCAGAAAGGGGAAATGCAAGCGAAGTACCGGTGAGGCCGGGGGAAGCAAAATTAGTTGTACCAGGGGTAGCAACCAGACTCGTCTTAACGGTAGCAGGTGTTCGAGTGGATCCTTTCATCATCAAGCCAGTAATACAGTTGCCAATAGCTAATAGCAAAGCTATTCCATGGAATTATAATCGGGTCACGACAACCTACAAAGGAAAGGAAGTTAAAGAGGAAGTTTGCAAAGCGCAAGGTTTGACCCGCTCAGGGAGATGTTTTGCCCCTGCGGAATTGAGGAAGACTACTCCGGCAACACTAAAAAAGCCGGTAACTGACGAAGAGGTAGAAGAATTCCTGAAAAAGATGAAGCTGCATGATTATTTTGTCTTAGAACAGCTGAAGAAAACCCCTGCGCAAATCTCATTGCTATCCGTGCTGATACATTCTGAAGAACATCGGCAAGCTTTGATGAAAGTTTTGAATGAGGCCCATGTACCTGATAAAATCTCTGTGAGTCATTTGGAGAAGATCACCAATAGGATCTTCGAAGCGAATCGGATCACCTTCACCGATGATGAGTTGCCTGAGGAAGGCACCGAGCACAACAAGGCTTTATATCTTACGGTAAAATGTGAGGAGTCGGTGGTTACCAAAGTCCTAGTCGACAATGGGTCCGGTGCGAACATTTGTCCTCTCTCTACACTAAACAAGTTGAAAGTGGATATCGGCAGGATACGCAAGAACAGCATATGTGTCCGAGGGTTTGATGGAGGAGGCAAGGCGTCGGTCGGGGACATAGTGTTAATCTTGACAATCGGACCGGTGGAGTTCACCACGGAATTCCAGGTGCTGGACATGGTAGTTTCATATAACCTTCTGATAGGGCGACCGTGGATCCATGCCGCAAGAGCAGTTCCATCCAGTTTACACCAACTCGTCAAGTTTGAGTGGGACCAACAGGAGATCGTCGTCCATGGAGAGAATGATCTACAACCAGGCACCATCGTCCCCTTTGTTGAGACAGAAGAAGATGTCGGGCCATGGGTATACCATATCTGCGATGTGGTATCCGCCAACCGAGTTCCAGAAGGGGAATGCATTCCCAATGACGGAATAATTACTGCGGACGTCATGGTGGCTCATGAAATGTTGAGACATGGTTTCATACCCGGCAAAGGTCTAGGTGCATCTCTGCAAGGAATCATACAACCGGTATCAGTGGTCGAAAATGTGGGAACCTTCGGCTTGGAATTCAAGCCAACATCAGAGGACATCCAGCGAGCCAAGAGGAATAAGCAGAAGACATGGGTGCTCCCGAAGCCTGTTCCGCGCCTTTCCCGATCTTTTGTCAGGTCTGGAGTAAGAGGACATCCGACGACAAAGATTCCCAGTCCTATGGTTAGGCCAGACGAAGAGTTCTTAAGAAAATTCGAGGACCTATTCGCAGATGTATGCATGCTAGAGGATGGCGAAGGATCCAGCCATGCCGAGATACAGCTTGTGGGATCGAAAGCAAAATTGAATAATTGGAAGGCTACTCCTCTCCCTGTCCGGAAGGAGTCTTGGTAATTTGTTTTGGATTGTTTTCTTTCGAAATTTTGTGTTGGGGTTTGTCCCCGAAGTAAAATCCGTTTGTTTTAGTTCATTTTGGATTTGAGTTTGCAAGCTTGTTTTCCTTGTACTGTTCCCATTAATGAAATTTTGTTCCCTTCGTGTCTAATTTTGTTTATTTTCCTTCTTTTTACTTTTCGGAGCAGCTTTCTTTCAAGTGATCTTAATGATATGGCGTACTTAAAGATTAATCAACCCAGTCTAGAAAGTCAATCTGGTTTGGAAATAATAACGCATGAAATAAGAGGTGACGAGAGTGAATCGGAATACGGCGATGATGAAGCCGTAGAAGAAATCGGTGAAGAATTAAGTCACTTCGAGGAAAAACCCAAACCAAATTTAAATGATACCGAGGTTGTTAATCTGGGGGGCACAGATGACGTCAAAGAAACCAGAATAAGTGTCCATATTGAACCCAACTTGAGAGAAGAGTTGATCAAAACACTCATGGAGTTTAAAGACATTTTTGCATGGTCGTACGACGACATGCCAGGACTCAGCACTGATCTAGTGGTTCACAAATTACCCACTGACCCGGCATGTCCTCCCGTCAAGCAAAAACTGCGGAAATTCAAGACGGGGATGAGTGTAAAGATCAAGGAGGAAGTAACCAAGCAGTTGCAGGCGAAAGTCATTCATGTCACTCGATACCCTGAATGGTTGGCTAACGTAGTACCGGTGCCAAAGAAAGATGGGAAGATCAGAGTATGCGTGGACTACCGCAATCTCAACAAGGCGAGCCCTAAGGATAATTTCCCACTTCCCAATATCTATATCCTGATTGATAATTGCGCCGGACGTGAAATCGGATCCTTTGTGGACTACTACGCGGGATATCATCAGATCTTGATGGATGAAGAGGACGCAGAAAAGACGGCTTTCATCACACCATGGGGGACTTATTGCTACCGGGTGATGCCGTTCGGTTTGAAGAACGCAGGGGCAACATACATGAGGGCGATAACTACGGTATTCCATGACATGATACACAAGGAAATTGAAGTGTACGTGGATGATGTGATCATAAAATCTAGACGTCAAGAAGACCACGTTGCCGACCTCGGGAAGTTCTTTCAAAGACTTCGAAGATATGATATCAAGCTCAATCCGGCCAAATGCGCATTCGGAGTTCCATCAGGAAAGTTGCTAGGATTCATCGTCAGCCGACGGGGCATTGAGTTGGACCCATCCAAAATCAAGTCCATTCGGGAGCTACCCCCGCCAAAGAATAAAACAGAGGTAATGAGTCTGTTGGGAAGGTTAAATTACATCAGTAGGTTTATTGCTCAGCTTACAGCAACCTGTGAACCTATATTTCGCCTGTTGAAGAAAGACGCTGCGATAGAATGGACGACGGAATGTCAGGAAGTGTTTGACCAAATCAAAGGGTATCTGTCAAACCCACCCGTGCTAGTTCCGCCTGAACCGGGTAGACCCCTGATTCTTTATCTAACGGTTTTGGAGAATTCGGTCGGCTGCGTACTGGGGCAGCATGATCTTACTGGCAGGAAGGAACGGGCCATTTACTATCTCGGTAAGAAATTCACGGTCCACGAGGTTAAATACACTCATTTAGAAAAGACCTGTTGTGCTTTGACTTGGGTAGCCCAAAAGCTGAAACATTATTTGTCTTCTTACACCACTTACCTCATTTCGCGTTTGGATCCGTTGAAGTATATTTTCCAGAAACCTATGCCAATAGGGAGGTTAGCAAAATGGAAAATATTACTTACAGAGTTCGACATCATATATGTGACAAGGACGGCTATGAAAGCTCAAGCCCTAGCCGATCACTTAGTTGAGAATCTTGTTGATGACGGATACGAACCTTTGAGGACGTATTTTCCAGACGAAAGAAGTACTACAAATTGATGGGTTGGAGTTAACCGAGGATCCAGGGTAGAAGCTTTTCTTCGACGGAGCGGCAAACGCAAAAGGAGTCGAAATAGGGGCTGTGCTTATCTCTGAAACGGGACATCATTATCCTGTTACTGCTCAACTGTGTTTTCATTGTACCAACAATATGGCTGAGTACGAGGCATGCATCTTAGGGTTGCGATTTGCGGTAGACATGGATGTACGGGACGTCTTGGTCTTGGGAGACTCGGACCTTCTGGTACATCAGATTCAGGGAGAATGGGAAACCAGAGATTTGAAGCTTATCCCGTATCGTCAATGTTTGCATGATCTGACCAAGCGTTTCCGATCAGTAGAATTCGGGCATATCCCAAGGATGCATAATGAGGTTGCCGATGCTCTAGCTACTTTGGCATCAATGCTACATCACCCGGACAAGGTTCGTGTCGATCCGTTACATATTCAGGTCCGGAATCAACATGCTTATTGCAATTTGATAGAGGAAGAGATGGATGGTGAGCCATGGTTTCATGATATCACGGAATACCTCAGGTTAGGAATATACCCAGAGCAAGCAACTGGAGATCAAAAGAGAGCTATTCGGCGATTGGCGAACGGATTTTTCCTTAGTGGAAGGGTGCTGTACAAAAGAACCCCAGATTTGGGATTGTTGAGATGTATAGATGCAAGTCAAGCCACAACGGTGATGACAGATATACACTCCGGAGTTTGTGGACCACACATGAGCGGATACGTATTGGCAAAGAAGATTCTTCGAGTAGGATATTACTGGCTCACGATGGAGCGTGATTGTATAAGTTTCGTGCGAAGATGCCATCAGTGTCAGATACACGGAGATTTGATTCATTCTCCACCAACTGGAGTTGCATACAATGTCGGCACCATGGCCGTTTGTTGCATGGGGTATGGATGTTATTGGACCTATAGAACCTGCGGCTTCCAATGGTCATAGGTTCATTTTGGTAACGATCGATTATTTTACCAAGTGGGTGGAGGCCAAAACCTTCAAATCAGTGACCAAGAAGGCGGTGGTGGACTTCGTACATTCCCACATCATCTGCAGGTTTGGAATTCCAAAGATAATCATCACAGATAACGGTGCAAATCTTAACAGCGGATTGATGAAAGAGGTATGTCAACAGTTCAAGATTACACACCGAAATTCCATACCATATCGTCCCAAAGCAAATGGTGCGGTTGAGGCAGCAAACAAGAATATAAAGAAGATATTGAGGAAGATGGTAGAAGGGTCTAGGCAATGGCATGAAAAGTTACCATTCGCACTGTTAGGTTATCGCACTACCGTCCGGACTTCGGTAGGTGCAACTCCTTACTTGTTGGTGTATGGGACCGAAGCAGTAATACCAGCAGAAGTTGAAATCCCATCCCTCCAAATTGTCGCTGAAGCTGAGATTGATGACAACGAGTGGGTCAAAACTCGATTGGAGCAATTGAGCTTGATCGATGAAAAGAGATTGGCAGCAGTATGTCACGGCCAATTGTATCAAAAGAGGATGGCGAGAGCATACAACAAGAAGGTACGTCCCAGGAAATTTGAAGTGGGACAGCATGTGCTTAAGAGAGTTCTACCACATCAAGCCGAAGCAAAAGTCAAGTTCGCTCCAAATTGGCAGGGACCATTTGTTGTGACTAGGGTATTATCCAACGGCGCACTATGCCTAACTGATATTGAGGGAAGATGCACTGATATGGCTATCAATTCAAATGTAGTCAAGAGATATTATGTGTAATTCTTTAATGCATTTGTCAACGTTTGGTCTCGTTTGTTTGTAGTTGGCGTTTTTCGGAGAATGAAATGACCGAGGCAATTTTTTCTACTCCCCAAACACTTCAACCCTTGTTTCCCCCTTTTGAGCCTTAATTATTCCTTCATATACCCTCTTTCGGAATCATCAAGGAAAATGTGTAACAAAATAGAAAAAGAAACAAAGAAAGGATACAAGAAAAAGTGAACTACGTTCGACCTGATTCCTCAAGAAGGATACGTAGGCGCCACACGGCTCGGTCATAATAAAATAAAAATCAAAGATTCCCCAAGCAACAAAACTGGGGCAGAAGTCATTGTTTCGTTTGAAAAGATAGTGTGGATTCCGAAAGTTGTAATGAGCTAACCGTTGAGGTTAAACCCCTTTTCTTTAGCCTCACGCACAGAAACCACATTAAGAACCAAAAAGACCTCTCGATCAGTATTTGAGAAATGCCAAGTCATGCGAATGAAACTACGAATGACACTTCAATCCTCTACTGAATCTAGGACTCACAAGCTGAAAAGGGATAGCCCCTTTAGAGGAAATTCCATGGATAATACCCCAGCCCACCGTATGGAAAGAAAGCGAAATGAGAGAGCCTTAACGGTGAAAACCCTCGCGGGCACCTTAAGGCGAAGAAAGTGAAGAGAAATAAAATGAGAGAGTCTTACGGTGAAAACCGTTATAGGCACCCTAAGGCGACGGGAGATCGAGAGAAATGAGAGAATCTCATTAGTGAAAACCCTTTGAAGGGCACTCTGAGGTGACAAGGCGAGATGGTTACAAGGTGTCTGCATGAGACAAGGTTGGGACATTCGTTTACTTCTAGCAAAATGCGGCCATCAGAAAGTGATTGACATAAATAGACTGGGTGGATTAATCTCAAAGGCGCGGCATAACCATTGGATCAGTTACACATTCAGATAAGTTTTTCCCAGTTTCGAGTTCAGAAAAGTTTTCCCCTTTCTTTTGTCATTCGCGGTCAGCATTCTTTATCTATCATTTTCTCTTCTTTTGTTTTCGAAAATTGACTTTTCAAAGCTTACTACCAAGTCTCCCGAAGCGGCACAATGAAGATGAATAGGCGTGGAACGATGCAATAAGGCAAAAGTCGTTCCGATATTAAGATTGGAACGACATGTTGATTGGAAGGTTCACAAGAATTGTGGAATACGATGGATACATATCACACATCCGGAAGACGATTTCTCACAACAGATCATCGACTAAAAGGGTCGGACCAAACTGAAGGTTGGAATAAAAGGGAAAGATGAGAGGCCATCTGTGGAAAGGGCACCCCCCCCCCCCAGCAAGTGTCAACGTCGTCCCCAAAAGTTCGAGGGGGGCCAAGTAGCTGAAAGAGAAAAGGAAAACGGCCCCAGCAAGAGTGGCACGACCACTCACTGCGTTTTGAAACTAACAATTTTTCTTTGATTTAAAGCAGGAAAAGAGGGTTCGTCGGAGGGAAGGCATGCCACATAGAAGGTTATCAAACTGGGGCAGAAAATTTTCTCCCATTGCGAAAATTTTCTTGAAAGCGAATACCCAGTGGATAAGGATAGAAAGCAACACAAGATTTTGGGAAGAAGGAAAATATCAGCCTCGAGCAGAGTAGTTTTGAAAGGTGCCAGACAACAAGAGGAAGTGATATTTGAGATTAGTATCATTCCCGGCAGTTCTCGAAGAAATGAAACACTAATTTCGAGACTTTCTCAGCAGCATTATCCCCAGCAGTTAAGTAAACAATTCTAAAGATATCCCCAGCAGTCAGGAGGGAAAGCAACACGACCCAGGAGGGAGGCAGTCCCGAAACAAAGTAATTTAGGAGAAATGATAGTTCAAAGAGTCGATGGAGCAAGAATGAAATAGTATAAGAAGCAAAGGAAGGTGATCTAGTTCTGAAGTCAGTTGAAGTCAGGGAGCCCGCCTGGAGAATGG
Source organism: Nicotiana noctiflora (assembly GCA_032618575.1). Taxonomy (NCBI): domain Eukaryota; kingdom Viridiplantae; phylum Streptophyta; class Magnoliopsida; order Solanales; family Solanaceae; genus Nicotiana; species Nicotiana noctiflora. The sequence continues at coordinate 38,604 of JASVEL010007232.1, forward strand.
AGTGGCGATTTATTTTGAAGTTGTAGTTGAAGTCAGGGAGCCCGCCTGGAGAATGGAGTGGCAATTTATTTTGAAGTTGTAATTGAAGTCAGGGAGCCCGCCTGGAGAATGGAGTGGCAATTTATTTTTGAAGTTGTAGTTGAAGTCAGGGAGCCCGCCTGAAGAATAGAGTGGCGATTTATTTTGAAGATTGTAGTTGAACTCAGGGAGCCCGCCTGAAGAATGGAGTGGCGATTTATTTTAAAGTTGTAGTTGAAGTCAGGGAGCCCGCCCGAAGAATGGAGTGGCGATTTATTTTGAAGTTGTAGTTGAAGTCGGGAGCCCGCCCGAAGAATGGAGTGGCGATTTATTTTGAATATTGTAGTTGAAGTCGGGAGCCCGCCCGAAAAATGGAGTGGCGATTTATTTTGAAGATTGTAGTTGAAGTCGGGGAGCCCGCCCGAAGAATGGAGTGGCGATTTATTTTGAAGTTGTAGTTGAAGTCGGGGAGCCCGCCCGAAGAATGGAGTGGCGATTTATTTTGAAGATTGTAGTTGAAGTCAGGGAGCCCGCCTGAAGAATGGAGTGGCGTTATTTTGAAGTTGTAGTTGAAGTCAGGGAGCCCGCCCGAAGAATGGAGTGGCGATTAATTTTGAAGTTGTAGTTGAAGTCAGGGAGCCCGCCCGAAGAATGGAGTGGCGATTTATTTTGAAGTTGTAGTTGAAGTCGGGAGCCCGCCTGAAGAATGGAGTGGCGATTTATTTTGAAGTTGTAGTTGAAGTCGGGGAGCCCGCCTGAAGAATGGAGTGGCGATTTATTTTGAAGTTGTAGTTGAAGTCGGGGAGCCCGCCTGAAGAATGGAGTGGCGATTTATTTTGAAGTTGTAGTTGAAGTCAGGGAGCCCGCCCGAAGAATGGAGTGGCGATTTATTTTGAAGTTGTAGTTGAAGTCGGGAGCCCGCTCGAAGAATGGAGTGGCGATTTATTTTGAAGATTGTAGTTGAAGTCGGGAGCCCGCCCGAAAAATGGAGTGGCGATTTATTTTGAAGATTGTAGTTGAAGTCGGGGAGCCCGCCCGAAGAATGGAGTGGCGATTTATTTTGAAGTTGTAGTTGAAGTCGGGGAGCCCGCCCGAAGAATGGAGTGGCGATTTATTTTGAAGATTGTAGTTGAAGTCAGGGAGCCCGCCTGAAGAATGGAGTGGCGATTTATTTTGAGGTCGTAGTTGAAGTCAGGGAGCCCGCCTGAAGAATGGAGTGGCGATTTATTTTGAAGTTGTAGTGGAAGTCAGGGAGCCCGCCTGAAGAATGGAGTGGCGATTTATTTTTGAATTTGGTTAAGGAAAGCGGTTGAGTATAACGGAAATCCCCAGCATGAATCCAAGTTCGTAATCAAAAGGAAGGCAACAAGGATCAGAAAGAGAGGTTCAGACTTCGAAGGAGAATAGTTCGAAGATCACAAAAAGGGACCAATGGTCGGAGTTCGGCAATCAAGATAGGCCGAGATAACAATTGTCAGAAGAGAAGAAGCATGTGAAGAGACATCAGAGCCCGCAAGATGGCAATAAACATGACAAGATCAAGTTGAAAAGATAGATAAGAATTCGCAATACCGTAATTTAGTCTTGCTTCTTATTTTTCGTTTAGTACGATGTAATAAGGAGGTCAGTCAAGCAGTGGCAATAGCAGCAACAGCAAGATCACAGCAGTCATGGTAGTCCCAGCTACCAAAACTTCCCGAACTACATTGACCTGATTCCCTTTTAGCCAGGGATATGTAGGAGACCTTCTGAAGCAAAGGTTCGGTCAAAATATTTCCAAAAAAAATGCTTCATACGGAGTGCTTAAACGGGCAAAAAGTCACTCGTATCCGCTCACTTGTCTTTGCACGAAAACTCTTCATGTTTCCGCGCAAAGAGGGGCAGCTGTGAGCACGTAATTTTGACCCCACGCGAGCTACTCCCAAATGAAATCAAAACAAAATGGCTTGTTTTACTGTGTGCATTTTTGTGTATTTTTGTGAATTTTTGCATTCGAGGGATCATACTTATTTGTCTAAGTAAATAATTAATCACAAAAAGAAAAAATATATATGTGCATTTGTGTTCTTTGTCAATTGGTTGATTTTACATTAAATTAATGAAGCATATTTTTACTACTCAATTTTGTTTTCAAAATGGCTTTTATTTAAAGTGAGTATTTATGAAGCAAGAGGCTAAAAATGCAAGCTCTCCAGGCCCAAATGATGCGTTCCGCCTGGTCCGTTCAATGAGTCTCTAAGACTCATGAAACGACGTAGCAGGGCATTGAAGCTACGTCGTTTTGGCACTGGCAGATCTCGACCATAGAGCCATCTCTAATCCAACGGTGGAGATCGCTTCACCCTCACCCGTTCCAGGTAACCCGATCCAGGTCCGGACCCAACCCAGTCCCTCACAGACACACAAACGACATCGTTTGGATAAGTGAGAAGATCCAGGCCGTTGATCTCATTTGATCAAATGGCCAGGATTAAATCCCAGCCCCGCTATATATACCAAAAGACCTACCCAGCCCCCTCTAAGCCAGACCCCCCTCACCTTCATCGTCTCTCTTAGAGACGAATTAAGCTTCCGCCGTCCACCAACGTGCTCCGCCTGCCGAAAATCGCCTCACGGCGGTTCCGGTAGGCCAAACCACCCCAACTTTACACCAGCCCTTCTCCTCACCTCCCTCTCATCGAATCTGGCCTTCGTTGGTCTCGAATCTGTCTCAAACGCGTCGAATATTGGATCGAAGGTTGCCGGGATTTGAAATTCTATCCCAAACCACCCAAACTCACCCCAAGCCCTCCCATTACCTCCCTCATACCCCTACTAGCCCTGGCTCGGCTCGAATCTTGCCAGAACTGGTCGAGCCCCAAAAACGGCCACATAAACCCTAAAAATCCAAAATGGGGTCTTCGTCCGAAATTGATAGGAGGTTGAGGTCTAATGGACCTTAATCTAGGTGTTCTCGACCGAGAACACCCCGATTAAGGCCCATTTGGCTTCAACGATTCAAGTCTGAGGTCAAGCCTGGGACTTTGTTGATTTCAAAAGAGGATGGCGAGAGCATACAACAAGAAGGTACGTCCCAGGAAATTTGAAGTGGGACAGCATGTGCTTAAGAGAGTTCTACCACATCAAGCCGAAGCAAAAGTCAAGTTCGCTCCAAATTGGCAGGGACCATTTGTTGTGACTAGGGTATTATCCAACGGCGCACTATGCCTAACTGATATTGAGGGAAGATGCACTGATATGGCTATCAATTCAAATGTAGTCAAGAGATATTATGTGTAATTCTTTAATGCATTTGTCAACGTTTGGTCTCGTTTGTTTGTAGTTGGCGTTTTTCGGAGAATGAAATGACAGAGGCAATTTTTTCTACTCCCCAAACACTTCAACCCTTGTTTCCCCCTTTTGAGCCTTAATTATTCCTTCATATACCCTCTTTCGGAATCATCAAGGAAAATGTGTAACAAAATAGAAAAAGAAACAAAGAAAGGATACAAGAAAAAGTGAACTACGTTCGACCTGATTCCTCAAGAAGGATACGTAGGCGCCACACGGCTCGGTCATAATAAAATAAAAATTAAAGATTCCCCAAGCAACAAAACTGGGGCAGAAGTCATTATTTCGTTTGAAAAGATAGTGTGGATTCCGAAAGTTGTAATGAGCTAACCGTTGAGGTTAAACCCCTTTTCTTTAGCCTCACGCACAGAAACCACATTAAGAACCAAAAAGACCTCTCGATCAGTATTTGAGAAATGCCAAGTCATGCGAATGAAACTACGAATGACACTTCAATCCTCTACTGAATCTAGGACTCACAAGCTGAAAAGGGATAGCCCCTTTAGAGGAAATTCCATGGATAATACCCCAGCCCACCGTATGGAAAGAAAGCGAAATGAGAGAGCCTTAACGGTGAAAACCCTCGCGGGCACCTTAAGGCGAAGAAAGTGAAGAGAAATAAAATGAGAGAGTCTTACGGTGAAAACCGTTATAGGCACCCTAAGGCGACGGGAGATCGAGAGAAATGAGAGAATCTCATTAGTGAAAACCCTTTGAAGGGCACTATGAGGTGACAAGGAAAGATAGTTACAAGGTGTCTGCATTAGACAAGGTTGGGACATTCGTTTGCTTCTGGCAAAACGCGGCCATCAGAAAGTGATTGACATAAATAGACTGGGTAGATTAATCTCAAAGGCGCGGCAAAACCATTGGATCAGTTACACATTCAGATAAGTTTTTCCCAATTTCGAGTTCAGAAAAGTTTTCCCCTTTCTTTTGTCATTCGCGGTCAGCATTCTTTATCTATCATTTTTCTCTTCTTTTGTTTTCGAAAATTGACTTTTCAAAGCTTACTACCAAGTCTCCCGAAGCGGCACAATGAAGATGAATAGGCGGGGAACGAGGCAATAAGGCAAAAGTCATTCCGATATTAAGATTGGAACGACATGTTGATTGGAAGGTTCACAAGAATCGTGGAATACGATGGATACATATCACACATCCGGAAGACGATTTCTCACAACAGATCATCGACTAAAAGGGTCGGACCAAACTGAAGGTTGGAATAAAAGGGAAAGATGAGAGGCCATCTGTGGAAAGGGCACCACCCCCAGCAAGTGTCAACGTCGTCCCCAAAAGTTCGAGGGGGCCAAGCAGCTGAAAGAGAAAAGGGAAACTGCCCCAACAAGAGTGGCACGACCACTCGCTGCGTTTTGAAACTAACAATTTTTCTTTGATTTAAAGCAGGAAAAGAGGGTTCGTCGGAGGGAAGGCATGCCACATAGAAGGTTATCAAACTGGGGCAGAAAATTTTCTCCCATTGCGAAAATTTTCTTGAAAGCGAATACCCAGTGGATAAGGATAGAAAGCAACACAAGATTTTGGGAAGAAGGAAAATATCAGCCTCGAGCAGAGTAGTTTTGAAAGGTGCCAGACAACAAGAGGAAGTGATATTTGAGATTAGTATCATTCCCGGCAGTTCTCGAAGAAATGAAACACTAATTTCGAGACTTTCTCAGCAGCATTATCCCCAGCAGTTAAGTAAACAATTCTAAAGATATCCCCAGCAGTCAGGAGGGAAAGCAACACGACCCAGGAGGGAGGCAGTCCCGAAACAAAGTAATTTAGGAGAAATGATAGTTCAAAGAGTCGATGGAGCAAGAATGAAATAGTATAAGAAGCAAAGGAAGGTGATCTAGTTCTGAAGTCATCGTTGAAGTCAGGGAGCCCGCCTGGAGAATGGAGTGGCGATTTATTTTGAAGTTGTAGTTGAAGTCAGGGAGCCCGCCTGGAGAATGGAGTGGCAATTTATTTTGAAGTTGTAATTGAAGTCAGGGAGCCCGCCTGGAGAATGGAGTGGCAATTTATTTTTGAAGTTGTAGTTGAAGTCAGGGAGCCCGCCTGAAGAATAGAGTGGCGATTTATTTTGAAGATTGTAGTTGAACTCAGGGAGCCCGCCTGAAGAATGGAGTGGCGATTTATTTTAAAGTTGTAGTTGAAGTCAGGGAGCCCGCCCGAAGAATGGAGTGGCGATTTATTTTGAAGTTGTAGTTGAAGTCAGGGAGCCCGCCTGAAGAATGGAGTGGCGATTTATTTTGAATATTGTAGTTGAAGTCAGGGAGCCCACCTGAAAAATGGAGTGGCGATTTATTTTGAAGATTGTAGTTGAAGTCGTGGAGCCCGCCTGAAGAATGGAGTGGCGATTTATTTAGAAGTTGTAGTTGAAGTCAGGGAGCCCGCTTCGAAGAATGGAGTGGCGATTTATTTTGAAGATTGTAGTTGAAGTCAGGGAGCCCGCCTGAAGAATGGAGTGGCGATTTATTTTGAAGTTGTAGTTGAAGTCAGGGAGCCCGCCTGAAGAATGGAGTGGCGATTTATTTTGAAGTTGTAGTTGAAGTCAGGGAGCCCGCCTGAAGAATGGAGTGGCGATTTATTTTGAAGTTGTAGTTGAAGTCAGGGAGCCCGCCCGAAGAATGGAGTGGCGATTTATTTTGAAGTTGTAGTTGAAGTCAGGGAGCCCGCCTGAAGAATGGAGTGGCGATTTATTTTGAAGTTGTAGTTGAAGTCGGGGAGCCCGCCTGAAGAATGGAGTGGCGATTTATTTTGAAGTTGTAGTTGAAGTCAGGGAGCCCGCCCGAAGAATGGAGTGGCGATTTATTTTGAAGTTGTAGTTGAAGTCAGGGAGCCCGCCCGAAGAATGGAGTGGCAATTTATTTTGAAGTTGTAGTTGAAGTCAGGGAGCCCGCCTGAAGAATGGAGTGGCGATTTATTTTGAAGTTGTAGTTGAAGTCAGGGAGCCCGCCTGAAGAATGGAGTGGCGATTTATTTTGAAGTTGTAGTTGAAGTCAGGGAGCCCGCCCGAAGAATGGAGTGGCGATTTATTTTGAAGATTGTAGTTGAAGTCAGGGAGCCCGCCTGAAGAATGGAGTGGCGATTTATTTTGAAGTTGTAGTTGAAGTCAGGGAGCCCGCCTGAAGAATGGAGTGGCGATTTATTTTGAAGTTGTAGTGGAAGTCAGGGAGCCCGCCTGAAGAATGGAGTGGCGATTTATTTTTGAATTTGGTTAAGGAAAGCGGTTGAGTATAACGGAAATCCCCAGCATGAATCCAAGTTCGTAATCAAAAGGAAGGCAACAAGGATCAGAAAGAGAGGTTCAGACTTCGAAGGAGAATAGTTCGAAGATCACAAAAAGGGACCAATGGTCGGAGTTCGGCAATCAAGATAGGCCGAGATAACAATTGTCAGAAGAGAAGAAGCATGTGAAGAGACATCAGAGCCCGCAAGATGGCAATAAACATGACAAGATCAAGTTGAAAAGATAGATAAGAATTCGCAATACCGTAATTTAGTCTTGCTTCTTATTTTTCGTTTAGTACGATGTAATAAGGAGGTCAGTCAAGCAGTGGCAATAGCAACAACAGCAAGATCACAGCAGTCATGGTAGTCCCAGCTACCAAAACTTCCCGAACTACATTGACCTGATTCCCTTTTAGCCAGGGATATGTAGGAGACCTTCTGAAGCAAAGGTTCGGTCAAAATATTTCCAAAAAAAATGCTTCATACGGAGTGCTTAAACGGGCAAAAAGTCACTCGTATCCGCTCACTTGTCTTTGCACGAAAACTCTTCATGTTTCCGCGCAAAGAGGGGCAGCTGTGAGCACGTAATTTTGACCCCACGCGAGCTACTCCCAAATGAAATCAAAACAAAATGGCTTGTTTTACTGTGTGCATTTCTGTGTATTTTTGTGAATTTTTGCATTCGAGGGCTCATACTTATTTGTCTAAGTAAATAATTAATCACAAAAAGAAAAAATATATATGTGCATTTGTGTTCTTTGTCAATTGGTTGATTTTACATTAAATTAATGAAGCATATTTTTACTACTCAATTTTGTTTTCAAAATGGCTTTTATTTAAAGTGAGTATTTATGAAGCAAGAGGCTAAAAATGCAAGCTCTCCAGGCCCAAATGATGCGTTCCGCCTGGTCCGTTCAATGAGTCTCTAAGACTCATGAAACGACGTAGCAGGGCATTGAAGCTACGTCGTTTTGGCACTGGCAGATCTCGACCATAGAGCCATCTCTAATCCAACGGTGGAGATCGCTTCACCCTCACCCGTTCCAGGTAACCCGATCCAGGTCCGGACCAACCCAGTCCCTCACAGACACACAAACGACATCGTTTGGATAAGTGAGAAGATCCAGGCCGTTGATCTCATTTGATCAAATGGCCAGGATTAAATCCCAGCCCCGCTATATATACCAAAAGACCTACCCAGCCCCCTCTAAGCCAGACCCCCCTCACCTTCATCGTCTCTCTTAGAGACGAATTAAGCTTCCGCCGTCCACCAACGTGCTCCGCCTGCCGAAAATCGCCTCACGGCGGTTCCGGTAGGCCAAACCACCCCAAATTTACACCAGCCCTTCTCCTCACCTCCCTCTCCTCGAATCCGGCCTTCGTTGGTCTCGAATCTGTCTCAAACGCGTCGAATATTGGATCGAAGGTTGCCGGGATTTGAAATTCTATCCCAAACCACCCAAACTCACCCCAAGCCCTCCCATTACCTCCCTCATACCCCTACTAGCCCTGGCTCGGCTCGAATCTTGCCAGAACTGGTCGAGCCCCAAAAACGGCGACATAAACCCTAAAAATCCAAAATGGGGTCTTCGTCCGAAATTGATAGGAGGTTGAGGTCTAATGGACCTTAATCTAGGTGTTCTCGACCGAGAACACCCCGATTAAGGCCCATTTGGCTTCAACGATTCAAGTCCTGAGGTCAAGCTTGGGCCTTTGTTGATTTCAGAGGTATTCCTCCTCTTTCTTTGCTCCGCATTGATTTCTCTGTGTGTTGTTTGGTTCATGTTTGTTTATAAATTTTCTAGCATTCTTTCTCTCTATCCCCGGACCCTTTATTTGGTCAATTTCTTTTCTTACTCATTTTTAATCAGTTGTTAGTTGTTGTGACCATCTTATGTGTTAAATTCGATTAGCGTCGTTAATTAAAATCTGATATCCTCTGAGTCTGCCGATAAACCACGAATCACGAATTCGTAGGTCGATCGTTTGTTATCGATTATATGTGTTGTAATCGACTAATCGAATGTTGACGATTAGCTTCGTAGGTCTGTTTATTAGCTTTTATGGCAGAAATTGATTACATATGGAACCACTGTAGGATTGTGTTTATTTGTGATTAGGGATTGTTTGGATATAGCTGTAAGATGACTAATCAGAAGTGGCATACTTTAGGATTAAAATGCCTTGCACAGCCTAGTGGAACCTGCTGTTACAGCAGGGCACTCAACCAGGCTTGCACTTAACATTTAAATTAATTAAAGCCCACACTTAAACAAGACTTAGTGCTTACAACAGAGAATATAATGGGCTGGCAGAGAAGAGGATGGGCAGAGTTGGTTTTCTGATTATTGTATCTTAGAGTTTCATTTTGTTTTTCAACTATAAGTATAGGGTTAAAAAACAGAGTAAGGGACTTCCTTTTTTTGAGGCTGCAGACATTAGAGGAGAGTTCTTTTAAGAAGAGCATTCTGGCATTGAAAATAAGGAAGAAGTAAAGAAGAAAAGAAAACATTTCCTGTGATAGAAAGGGGATCTTCCGGAAAACAGCATACATTAGAGAGGGAATTTTAAAAGGGGGAGCATTCTGAAATACAGAGAGTAGAGTATAGGACATACAGGAGGGTCTCTAGCTTGAGTTGAAGTTTTCAGTTAATTCTAAAACTGAAAGATAGTTGGCATTCTTTGTTTCCTGTTACATACTCGGATTTGAATAATAGGCAGAAATTTTTGGGTATTGGAATGGTTGTTTGAAGTCAATTGTGGTTCAATCAGTTGGGTACACAAGTCCCCTGGGGCATTTCAGAAGTATAGGGGTCTGTTTGATTAGGAATTCTTTGTTGTTGGTCTCTTTGAAGTAGTTGAGCCTTTGGCCATTGATTTCTCTCTTTGGAGTCTGTTTGCTGGGACATTTTGGTTGCCGTTTGGTTACTGTTGTACTGCTGATTGCTATCCTATTGTCACTGCTCACTCTTCTTCCTATTTCCATATTCCAGGTACACATCCCTATCATTGTAGCTTCTTGATTCGAAAAGGAAATGAAGCCTGAAGCTCACTTTTAAATCTGTTTAACACATGTAGTTGTCCAATGTTTCTTATGTTTGTAAGAGTACATGTAATTAAATTTGTCTTACTGGTTTGGGTTGTGAAAATGCATTTAGATCAAAAACACACTGTCATTGGACATGTATAGAAACTTGAATTATTCCTGCTGTATCTATGCTTAAATCTTCTCTATTCATGGTGTGCGATTTCCAAATCTGTTAATACTTGATCTTGTGTTAAAAATGAGATTAATCATCTGCTTAAGTAGTAAGTTTAAGGTTATTTGAACACCCGTGAGGAATGATATCTTGAATTTGCAAAAATATGTGCCAGTTTGCTCTTTGAGGATTCTTTGAATTCAAAGTAAGATTTTTTCATGCAATCGTTCACCATAGTCTTGAATTTGCTCACTTAGTTATCCAATCGTATGTTTACTTGAATCGGTTATGGTTGAGTATGACTTTGTCACATTATAGAAATTGGTTCGTTATTCTTAAATTGAACGACGTAATTAGAATAAAGGAATCGGGGGTGCATTTCATGTGACCCGAACTCCAATTTTGAACAAGGTTAAATAAAGCGCGTCAGGAACCACATGCGCATTTCATGTAATGTGGCTCGCAACATGTTTTAAATAATTTTGAATCAACTCTCAAATAAATATAGCGGGATGTAGTTCGCTTTAAATTAGAATTAGAGGTGTGCCTCGCCTAACAAGTTATACAAATCGTGGGGCCCTCATAAATGTATATGTAAAAATATTTAGATTTCGAGATGTGCCATTTCTTAACAAATTTCATGGCCTTCTCAAAAGTGTAAATAAGTAATCGCTCTAGGCGCGTATTTTAATAATTTCACCTTCTTAAATACGGGTGTGCATTTCATGCGGCCCAGATCCAAATCCCAAAATGTTGAATAAGAATGTGTCGAGGATCCGGGTGCATTTCATGTGACGTGATTCGAAACATATTTTTAGGCAACATTCTCCTTCGCAAATAATAATAGTAATAAAAGCGGTAAGGGGATATTAATTTGCATTAAGTACATAACTGTAAAAAATCAGATAAATAAGCCGAATCTGACAGTTAAGCGACCGTGCTAGAACCACGGAATTCGGGAATGCCTAACACCTTCTCCCGGGTTAATAGAATTCCTTATCCGGATTTCTAGTTCGCGGGCCATTAAATAGAGTCAAACCTTTCCTCAATTCGGGTTTCAAACCGGTGACTTGGGACACCATAAATCTCCCAAGTGGCGACTCCGAATCTCTCAATAAATGAACCCCGTTTTGGTTGTCCTTTAATTGGAAAAACTCTCTTTTATATCTTGCGTCCACGCGGGCATGCGTAAAAAAGAGGTGTGACAGCTCTGGCGACTCCACTGGGGACGCAAACCCAGAACCAATGGTTCAGGGTTTAACAATTCAAGCTTTGAATAATTGTTACATTTGGCTTATTATTATCTGATTTTATTATATGTTTGTATTTAATGTGTTAAATGTTGCTTTTTTACCGCTTTGATATTTTGTGAATTGTACATATAAACTGTGCCGAAACCAATCTCCTCTCTGAGTCTTCTAAATCATGAAGAAGGGTGCACTTCGTGTGACTTCTTTTCTGTATAGTGTCTAAAATCCCACTTTAGAACGAGGTTTGGACAATTTGCAAGACCGGTGAAGCTTCTGTATTCCCGGGTTGCTGCCTCCTCCTCGGCTCGAGCTGTCCGCTCGGGTAAGCCAAGTCTAGAACAATAAACCCAGGTTTTTGAACCTAGAATAACAAAGCTTCACGCCGGATCCCTAGTAGGAACGTTTATTTGCATCATGTTGCATTTGACTTAGGGGACTCAACACAGGGGTTGGGTCCGTCTAGGACAGGTGACCTGAAATGAAAAGACTATCCTTCTGCATACTGTTTGTCTTACGCATTTATCTGTTATAGACTTGCATGCTAACCGCTTTAGATAAGGAAAATTAAAATTATAAAGAAAAAAAAAAGAAAGAAAAATAGTGTGTTTTATTCTTGAAATAGATAAAAATAGTTTACTTGTTCTTTTAGTAAAATGAATAAATAAATAATGTAGTTTGTTTTATTAGAACCGAACTACGCAGGTTTGATTCTCGCCATTAGGTGGGATACGTAGGCAACCCTCATCGGGTCCAACCACCCCTTTTTAAAAAAAAAAGTTAAAAAAAAATATGTGTTTAATTTTGTCAATAAATCGAAGTGACGCTGTTTTTGAAAATAGCCGAATGTTCCGAAAGGACGCCGGAATATTTTTTTTTGCAAAAATAGCCACTTTGAATCATTTTTAATAATTTGCGGGCACGACCTTGAAATATTCCTTGTGGAAATGTTGCAAGGCCATAGCCGCAAAATCAAGTCCGGGTTCACACCTTTTTTGCAAAAATAACCAAAAATGTCAAAATTTTTATTTTTGTTATAAATAAGTCGGGTAATGCTATTCTTGCTTAAAATAAGCCGAATGTCCCTTAAAAGGACGTCGGAAGGCCGTTTTTGCAAAAATAGCCACTTTGAGCCACTTTGCATTATTTTAAATAATTCGCAATATTCCCTCGCGGAAATGTTGAAAGGTCGTATCCGCAAAATTAAGTTTGAGTCATCACTCAATTTTATAAAAATAACCACTTTATCAAATAAGCCATTACATGGCCGGAATTTTGCTGAAATAGCCATATTTTTGCATTTTTAACTTCCTCAGTCTTGTGTTGGCCTGTGTCGGTGCTGAACGATGCCCCACAGGCCCCAGGATAAAATTTTGAATTTGCATCTTCTTAAATAAAATTTTGCAAAAAGAGCCACTTTGTCTAAATAAGCCATTACATGGCCAATTTATGAAAAATAGTCTTGTGTTGGTTTATGGTGATGCCGAACGATGCCCCATGAGCCACAGGATAAAAAAAAAATTTCAAGTTTATCTTTCATAAATAAATTTTGCAAAAATAGTCATTTTGCCAAATAAGCCATTATGTGGCCAATTTTGTAGAAATAGTCATAATTGACACCAAAAATATTCTTATTCTTGTAGAAATCTCCTACACAAGTTTGTAGTTGGAGTCGGCTTCTATAATTTTCCTTCAAAGAAAAAAAATCAAAAAAAAAATCGAATAAACATCTCTTTATTTCTTGCATTAATTTACCAGAACTACGCTCGGTCTGATTCACGCGGGGACGTGATACGTAGGCAATCCGCACAAGATTCGACCACCACTAAAAAAAAAGGAAAAGAACATGGAGGTTAATAACAATAAGGCTTTCAAGGATAATTGAAAAAGGGAAAAAGAAAAAAAAAGAAAAAAAAAGAAGAAAAGAAGCCGGATTGACGCATGTTAAGAGTACATGTAGAAAGGGTTATTTGGTTAGGTGCATTGCATCCAACGTGCTATAACATATCTGTCAAACTCGGTAAACTAACAAGTTTGTTGCATTGCCGGAAAAGTTTAGCAGTTGGTTTGACAGAATATACTGGCCAGCCATCATTACCGTACTAGATCTAAAGGGCCAATTCCAGCAAGCATGTCTAGTTCCGGTAAAAGTCTCGAGGAAGAGAAATCAGAGATACAGATCATGAAAGAAGAGGTAGATCGGTTGAAACAACAGATAACAGAGATGCACCTAGCCTGGGCTAGGGGACAGTCTTCACCAAACCTCCCTACTCTCGCATCAGCTCTAGAACATCCACCCCTTGATCCTTCGACAAGCGCTCCACTCTATCCATACTATCAAGGGGAAAACCCTTATGCCACCCAAGTTCCACACGCCAAACAAAATCCTCCTTCGGTCACCCCTTTTTTTGTGGCACCCCCACCTGCTACTCTACAAAAGTCGTTCGGTGAGCCGCATGTTCAAATCCATGACAATTCTTACTATCCTCCCGAGCCTACCTTTAGGGCTCCTAAACCGCATCCACACACCCCTCACTGGGATAATCCGGCAGAACCGGAAAAGCACTTCCAAAGTTCGGAACATGAGGAAGTTATTAGAAAAGTTAAAAGCCCGGAGCAGTCCTTCAGGAACATGCACGGTTTGGGCAACCAGGTCAGTGTCGCTTACAAGGATCTGTGTCCATTCCCAGATGTCCAGTTGCCAGCCGGGTTCAAAATGCCCAAGTTTGACCTATACGAGGGGCATGGTGATCCAGTAGCCCATCTTCGAGGGTTTTGTAGTAAAATGCGAGGAGCCGGAGGACGAGACGAGATTCTGATAGCTTACTTCGGTCAGAGTTTGGGGGGATCCGCACTAGAGTGGTACACTAGCCAGGATCCCAGCAGATAGTTTACATGGGATGATTTGGCTCAAGAATTCATTGGCCAGTTCCAGTACAATCTTGAAATAGTCCCAGACCGCTTATCATTGCTAAAGTTAGAGAAGAAACCCGCCGAAAGTTTCAGAGAATTTGGTTTCCGCTGGAGGGAACAGGCAGCAAGGGTAGATCCGCCTATGAGAGAGAACGAGATGGTGGATTACTTCCTGCAGACACTGGAGCCAACCTATTTCGGACATCTGGTGACGTCCGTGGGTAAGTCATTCACCGAGGTGATAAAGATGGGGGCTATGATCGAGGAAGGCTTGAAAGCCAACAAGATCATGAGCTATTCAGCATTGAAAGCCACCACTCAAGCTATCCAAAGTGATACCGGAGGAGTGCTTGGGAAAAAGAGGAAAGAAGAAGTCACGGCGGTCGAGTCCGGAACATGGTTCAGAAACAGAGGCCCCGCACCCCAGTATAACCCGCCACAGCCTCACCACCAAAATTACCTCCACAATCCATATAACCACCCGCAACACTACTATCCAGCATCTGATCCCCATTTTACTGTCCATCACACTTAGTTATATGCCACACCTCCCGTCCACGCACCATGGCATGCACCAAACCCGCAAAACAATTATCCACCCCCAAGAGCCTACAGAAACCCCACGGGCGCGAGTTTTCGTCCGAACCAAGCATTCAAGAGCGACAGGGAGCCAAGGCCAAAGACTTTCACTCCTTTGGGTGAGTCTTACACCAGTTTGTTCCACCGATTGAAGCAAGTTGGGTTGCTAAATCCGGTCGAGGCTAAGCTACCAAACCCTCTTCCAAAGAATTTGGATCATTCAATAAATTGTGCATATTATTCAGGATGTCCGGGGCACGACACCGAAAAGTGTTGGAGGTTGAAAACAGCTATCCAGGAACTCATCGACACTCGCAGGATTGAGGTCCAGACTCCAGCAGAACCCGACATCAACCGAAATCCACTCCCAACGCATCATGAGACCAACATGATCGAGCTAGTCCGGGTAGAAGAGGGAAAGGAGAAAACCTCGCAGACCGTAATGATGATCAAGTCTAGTGGGGTAGGAATGAAAAAGGGGCCAAGCCTGGATGAGTCACTCATTTGCAAGAAGGACGTACAAGAGGGGTTGGAAGCAGAAAGGGGAAATGCAAGCGAAGTACCGGTGAGGCCGGGGGAAGCAAAAATAGTTGTACCAGGGGTAGCAACCAGACTCGTCTTAACGGTAGCAGGTGTTCGAGTGGATCCTTTCATCATCAAGCCAGTAATACAGTTGCCAATAGCTGATAGCAAAGCTATTCCATGGAATTATAATCGGGTCACGACAACCTACAAAGGAAAGGAAGTTAAAGAGGAAGTTTGCGAAGCGCAAGGTTTGACCCGCTCAGGGAGATGTTTTGCCCCTGCGGAATTGAGGAAGACTACTCCGGCAACACTAAAAAAGCCGGTAATTGACGAAGAGGCAGAAGAATTCCTGAAAAAGATGAAGCTGCATGATTATTCTGTCTTAGAACAGCTGAAGAAAACCCCTGCGCAAATCTCATTGCTATCCTTGCTGATACATTCTCAAGAACATCGGCAAGCTTTGATGAATGTTTTAAATGAGGCCCATGTACCTGATAAAATTTCTGTGAGTCATTTGGAAAAGATCACCAATAGGATCTTCAAAGCGAACCGGATCACCTTCACCGATGATGAGTTGCCTGAGGAAGGCACCGAGCACAACAAGGCTTTATATCTTACGGTAAAATGTGAGGAGTCGGTGGTTACCAAAGTCCTAGTCGACAATGGGTCCAGTGCGAATATTTGTCCTCTCTCTACGCTGAACAAGTTGAAAGTGGACATCGGCAGGATACGCAAGAACAACATATGTGTCCGAGGGTTTGATGGAGGAGGCAAGGCGTCGGTCGGGGACATAGTGTTAATCTTGACAATCGGACCGGTGGAGTTCACCATGGAATTCCAGGTGCTGGACATGGTAGTTTCATATAACCTTCTGATAGGGCGACCGTGGATCCATGCCGCAAAAGCAGTTCCATCCAGCCTACACCAACTAGTCAAGTTTGAGTGGGACCAACAGGAGATCGTAGTCCATGGAGAGAATGATCTACAACCAGGCGCCATCGTCCCCTTTGTTGAGACAGAAGAGGATGTTGGGCCATGGGTATACCAGATCTACGATGTGGTATCCACCAACCGAGTTCCATAAGGGGAATGCATTCCCAATGACAGAATAATTACTGCAGACGTCATGGTGGCTCATGAAATGTTGAGAAACGGTTTCATACCCGGCAAAGGTTTAGGTGCATCTCTGCAAGGAATCATACAACCGGTATCTGTGGTCGAAAACGTGGGAACCTTCGGTTTGGGATTCAAGCCAACATCACAGGACATCCAGCGAGCCAAAAGGAATAAGCAGAAGACATGGGTGCTCCCGAAGCCTGTTCCACGCCTTTCCCAATCTTTCGTCAGGTCTGGAGTAAGAGGACATCCGACGACAAAGATTCCCAGTCCTATGGTTAGGCCAGACGAAGAGTTCTTAAGAAAATTCGACGACCTATTTGCAGATGTATGCATGCTAGATGATGGCGAAGGATCCAGCCATGCCGAGATACAGTTTGTGGGATCGAAAGCAAATAATTGGAAGGCTACTCCTCTCCCTGTCCGGAAGGAGTCTTGGTAGATTGTTTTGGATTGTTTTCTTTCGAAATTTTGTGTTGGGGTTTGTCCCAGAAGTAAAATCCGTTTGTTTTAGTTCATTTTGGATTTGAGTTTGCAAGCTTGTTTTCCTTGTACTGTTCCCATTAATGAAATTTTGTTCCCTTCGTGTCTAATTTTGTTTATTTTCCTTCTTTTTACTTTTCTGAGCAGCTTTCTTTCAACTGATCTTAATGATATGGCGTACTTAAAGATTAATCAACCCAGTCTAGAAAGTCAATCTGGTTTGGAAATAATAACGCATGAAATAAGAGGTGACGAGAGCTGAATCGGAACACGGCGATGATGAAGCCGTAGAAGAAATCGGTGAAGAATTAAGTCACTTCGAGGAAAAACCCAAACCAAATTTAAATAATACTGAGGCTGTTAATCTGGGGGACACAGATGACGTCAAAGAAATAAGTGTCCATATTGAACCCAACCTGAGAGAAGAGTTGATCAAAACACTCATGGAGTTTAAAGACATTTTCGCATGGTCGTACGACGACATGCCAGGACTCAACACTGATCTAGTGGTTCATAAATTACCCACTGATCCGGCATATCCTCCCGTCAAGCAAAAACTGCGGAAATTCAAGACGGAGATGAGTGTAAAGATCAAGGAGGAAGTAACCAAGCAGTTGCAGGCGAAAGTCATTCGTGTCACTCGATACCCTGAATGGTTGGCTAACGTAGTACCAGTGCCAAAGAAAGACGGAAAGATCAGAGTATGCGTGGACTACCGCAATCTCAACAAGGCGAGCCCTAAGGATAATTTCCCACTTCCCAATATCCATATCCTGATTGATAATTGCGCCGGACGTGAAATCAGATCCTTTGTGGACTGCTACGCGGGATATCATCAGATCTTGACGGATGAAGAGGACGCAGAAAAGACGGCTTTCATCACACCATGGGGGACTTATTGCTACCGGGTGATGCCGTTCGGTTTGAAGAACGCATGAGGCAACATACATGAGGGCGATAACTACTCCATGACATGATACACAAGGAAATTGAAGTGTACGTGGATGATGTGATCATAAAATCTAGACGTCAAGAAGACCACGTTGCCGACCTCGGGAAGTTCTTTCAAAGACTTCGAAGATATGATATCAAGCTCAATCCGGCCAAATGCGCATTCGGAGTTCCATCAGGAAAGTTTCTAGGATTCATCGTCAGCCGACGGGGCATTGAGTTGGACCCATCCAAAATTAAGTCCATTCAGGAGCTACCCCCGCCAAAGAATAAAACAGAGGTAATGAGTTTGTTGGGAAGGTTAAATTACATCAGTAGGTTTATTGCTCAGCTTACAGCAACCTGTGAACCCATATTCCGTCTGTTGAAGAAAGTCGTTGCGATAGAATGGATGACAGAATGTCAGTAAGTGTTTGACCAAATCAAAGGGTATCCGTCAAACCCACCCGTACTAGTTCCGCCTGAACCGGGTAGACCCCTGATTCTTTATCTAACGGTTTTGGAGAATTCGTTCGGCTGCGTACTGGGGCAGCATGATCTTACTGGCAGGAAGGAACGGGCCATTTACTACCTCAGTAAGAAATTCACAGTCCACGAGGTCAAGTACACTCATCTAGAAAAGACGTGTTGCGCTTTGACTTGGGTAGCCCAAAAGTCGAAACATTATTTGTCTTCTTACACCACTTACCTCATTTCGCGTTTGGATCCGTTGAAGTATATTTTCCAGAAACCTATGCCTACAGGGAGGTTAGCAAAATGGAAAATATTACTTACAGAGTTCGACATCATATATGTGACAAGGACGGCTATGAAAGCTCAAGCCCTAGCCGATCACTTAGTTGAGAATCCTGTTGATGACGGATACAAACCTTTGAGGACGTATTTTCCAGATGAAGAAGTACTGCAAATTGATGGGTTGGAGTTAACCGAGGATCCAGGGTAGAAGCTTTTCTTCGACGGAGCGGCAAACGCAAAAGGAGTCGGAATAGGGGCTGTGCTTATCTCTGAAACGGGACATCATTATCCTGTTACTGCTCAACTGCGTTTTCATTGTACCAACAATATGGCTGAGTACGAGGCATGCATCTTAGGGTTGCGATTAGCGGTGGACATGGATGTACAGGACGTCTTGGTCTTGGGAGACTCGGACCTTCTAGTACATCAGATTCAGGGAGAATGGGAAACCAGAGATTTGAAGCTTATCCCGTATCGTCAATGTTTGCATGATCTGACCAAGCGTTTCCGATCAGTAGAATTCAGGCATATCCCAAGGATGCATAATGAGGTTGCCGATGCTCCTGGCTACTTTGGCGTCAATGCTACATCACCCGGACAAGGTTCGTGTCGATCCGTTACATATTCAGGTCCGGAATCAACATGCTTATTGCAATTTGATAGAGGAAGAGATGGATGGTGAGCCATGGTTTCATGATATCAAGGAATACCTCAGGTTTGGAATATACCCAGAGCAAGCAACTGGAGATCAAAAGAGAGCTATTCGGCGATTGGCGAACGGATTTTTCCTTAGTGGAGGGGTGCTGTACAAAAGAACCCCAGATTTGGGATTGTTGAGATGTATAGATGCAAGTCAAGCCACAACAGTGATGACAGATATACACTCCGGAGTTTGTGGACCACACATGAGCGGATACGTATTGGCAAAGAAGATTCTTCGAGCAGGATATTATTGGCTCACTATGGAGCGTGATTGTATAAGTTTCGTGCGAAGATGCCATCGGTGTCAGATACACGGAGATTTGATTCATTCTCCGCCGACTAAATTACATACAATGTCAGCACCATGGCCGTTTGTTGCATGGAGTATGGATGTTATTGGACCTATAGAACCTGCGGCTTCCAATGGTCATAGGTTCATTCTGGTAATGATCGATTGTTTTACCAAGTGGGTGGAGACCAAAACCTTCAAATCAGTGACCAAGAAGGCGGTGGTGGACTTCGTACATTCCCACATCATCTGCAGGTTTGGAATTCCAAAGATAATCATCACAGATAACGGTGCAAATCTTAACAGCGGATTGATGAAAGAGGTATGTCAACAGTTCAAGATTACACACCGAAATTCCACACCATATCGTCCCAAAGCAAATGGTGCAGTTGAGGCAGCAAACAAGAATATAAAGAAGATATTGAGGAAGATGGTAGAAGGGTCTAGGCAATGGCATGAAAAGTTACCATTCGCACTATTAGGTTATCGCACTATCGTCCGGACTTCGGTAGGTGCAACTCCTTACTTGTTGGTGTACGGGATTGAAGCAGTAATACCAGCAGAAGTTGAAATCCCATCCCTCCGAATTGTCGCTGAAGCCGAGATTGATGACGACGAGTGGGTCAAAACCCGATTGGAGCAATTGAGCTTGATCGATGAAAAGAGATTGGCAGCAGTATGTCACGGCCAATTGTATCAAAAGAGGATGGCGAGAGCATACAACAAGAAGGTACGTCCCAGGAAATTTGAAGTGGGACAGCATGTGCTTAAGAGAGTTCTACCACATCAGGCCGAAGCAAAAGTCAAGTTCGCTCCAAATTGGCAGGGACCATTTGTTGTGACTAGGGTATTATCCAACGGCGCACTATGCCTAACTGATATTGAGGGAAGATGCACTGATATGGCTATCAATTCTGATGTAGTCAAGAGATATTATGTGTAATTCTTTAATGCATTTGTCAACGTTTGGTCTCGTTTGTTTGTAGTTGGCGTTTTTCGGAGAATGAAATGACAGAGGCAATTTTTTCTACTCCCCAAACACTTCAACCCTTGTTTCCCCCTTTTGAGCCTTAATTATTCCTTCATATACCCTCTTTCGGAATCATCAAGGAAAATGTGTAACAAAATAGAAAAAGAAACAAAGAAAGGATACAAGAAAAAGTGAACTACGTTCGACCCTGATTCCTCAAGAAGGATACGTAGGCGCCACACGGCTCGGTCATAATAAAATAAAAATCAAAGATTCCCCAAGCAACAAAACTGGGGCAGAAGTCATTGTTTCGTTTGAAAAGATAGTGTAGATTCCGAAAGTTGTAATGAGCTAACCGTTGAGGTTAAACCCCTTTTCTTTAGCCTCACGCACAGAAACCACATTAAGAACCAAAAAGACCTCTCGATCAGTATTTGAGAAATGCCAAGTCATGCGAATGAAACTACGAATGACACTTCAATCCTCGACTGAATCTAGGACTCACAAGCTGAAAAGGGATAGCCCCTTAGAGGAAATTCCATGGATAATACCCCAGCCCACCGCATGGAAAGAAAGCGAAATGAGAGAGCCTTAACGGTGAAAACCCTCACGGGCACCTTAAGGCGAAGAAAGCGAAGAGAAATAAAATGAGAGAGTCTTACGGTGAAAACCGTTATAGGCACCCTAAGGCGACGGGAGATCGAGAGAAATGAGAGAATCTCATTAGTGAAAACCCTTTGAAGGGCACTATGAGGTGACAAGGAAAGATAGTTACAAGGTGTCTGCATGAGACAAGGTTGGGACATTCGTTTGCTTCTGGCAAAACGCGGCCATCAGAAAGTGATTGACATAAATAGACTGGGTAGATTAATCTCAAAGGCGCGGCATAACCATTGGATCAGTTACACATTCAGATAAGTTTTTCCCAGTTTCGAGTTCAGAAAAGTTTTCCCCTTTCTTTTGTCATTCGCGGTCAGCATTCTTTATCTATCATTTTTCTCTTCTTTTGTTTTCGAAAATTGACTTTTCAAAGCTTACTACCAAGTCTCCCGAAGCGGCACAATGAAGATGAATAGGCGTGGAACGAGGCAATAAGGCAAAAGTCGTTCCGATATTAAGATTGGAACAACATGTTGATTGGAAGGTTCACAAGAATTGTGGAATACGATGGATACATATCATACATCCGGAAGACGATTTCTCACAACAGATCATCGACTAAAAGGGTCGGACCAAACTGAAGGTTGGAATAAAAGGGAAAGATGAGAGGCCATCTGTGGAAAGGGCACCACCCCCCCAGCAAGTGTCAACGTCGTCCCCAAATGTTCGAGGGGGGCCAAGTAGCTGAAAGAGAAAAGGGAAACGGCCCCAGCAAGAGTGGCACAACCACTCACTGCGTTTTGAAACTAACAGTTTTTCTTTGATTTAAAGCAGGAAAAGAGGGTTCGTCGGAGGGAAGGCATGCCACATAGAAGGTTATCAAACTGGGGCAGAAAATTTTCTCCCATTGCGAAAATTTTCTTGAAAGCGAATACCCAGTGGATAAGGATAGAAAGCAACACAAGATTTTGGGAAGAATGAAAATATCAGCCTCGAGCAGAGTAGTTTTGAAAGGCGCCAGACAACACGAGGAAGTGATATTTGAGATTAGTATCGTTCCCGGCAGTTCTCGAAGAAATGAAACACTGATTTCGAGACTTTCTCAGCAGCATTATCCCGAGCAGTTAAGTAAACAATTCTAAAGATATCCCCAGCAGTCAGGAGGGAAAGCAACATGACCTAGGAGGGAGGCAGTCCTGAAACAAAGTAATTTAGGAGAAATGATAGTTCAAAGAGTCGATGGAGCAAGAATGAAATAGTATAAGAAGCAAAGGAAGGTGATCTAGTTCTGAAGTCATCGTTGAAGTCAGGGAGCCCGCCTGGAGAATGGAGTGGCGATTTATTTTGAAGTTGTAGTTGAAGTCAGGGAGCCCGCCTGGAGAATGGAGTGGCAATTTATTTTGAAGTTGTAATTGAAGTCAGGGAGCCCGCCTGGAGAATGGAGTGGCAATTTATTTTCGAAGTTGTAGTTGAAGTCGGGGAGCCCGCCCGAAGAATGGAGTGGCGATTTATTTTGAAGATTTTAGTTGAACTCGGGAGCCCGCCCGAAGAATGGAGTGGCGATTTATTTTAAAGATTGTAGTTGAAGTCGGGAGCCCGCCCGAAGAATGGAGTGGCGATTTATTTTGAAGTTGTAGTTGAAGTCGTGAGCCCGCCCGAAGAATGGAGTGGCGATTTATTTTGAAGATTGTAGTTGAAGTCGGGGAGCCCGCCCGAAAAATGGAGTGGCGATTTATTTTGAAGATTGTAGTTGAAGTCGGGGAGCCCGCCCGAAGAATGAAGTGGCGATTTATTTTGAAGTTGTAGTTGAAGTCAGTGGGAGCCCGCCCGAAGAATGGAGTGGCGATTTATTTTGAAGATTGTAGTTGAAGTCGGGAGCCCGCCCGAAGAATGGAGTGGCGATTTATTTTGAAGTTGTAGTTGAAGTCGGGAGCCCGCCCGAAGAATGGAGTGGCGATTTATTTTGAAGTTGTAGTTGAAGTCGGGGAGCCCGCCCGAAGAATGGAGTGGCGATTTATTTTGAAGATTGTAGTTGAAGTCAGGGAGCCCGCCTGAAGAATGGAGTGGCGATTTATTTTGAAGTTGTAGTTGAAGTCGGGGAGCCCGCCCGAAGAATGGAGTGGCGATTTATTTTGAAGTTGTAGTTGAAGTCAGGGAGCCCGCCCGAAGAATGGAGTGGCGATTTATTTTGAAGTTGTAGTTGAAGTCAGGGAGCCCGCCCGAAGAATGGAGTGGCGATTTATTTTGAAGTTGTAGTTGAAGTCGGGAGCCCGCTCGAAGAATGGAGTGGCGATTTATTTTGAAGATTGTAGTTGAAGTCGGGAGCCCGCCCGAAAAATGGAGTGGCGATTTATTTTGAAGATTGTAGTTGAAGTCGGGGAGCCCGCCTGAAGAATGGAGTGGCGATTTATTTTGAAGTTGTAGTTGAAGTCAGGGAGCCCGCCTGAAGAATGGAGTGGCGATTTATTTTTAAAGTTGTTGTTGAAGTCAGGGAGCCCGCCTGAAGAATGGAGTGGCGATTTATTTTAAAGTTGTAGTTGAAGTCAGGGAGCCCGCCTGAAGAATGGAGTGGCGATTTATTTGAAGTTGTAGTTGAAGTCAGGGAGCCCGCCTGAAGAGTGGAGTGACGATTTATTTTGAATTTGTTTGAGGAAAGCGGTTGAGTGTAACGGAAATCCCCAGCATGAATCCAAGTTCGTAATCAAAAGGAAGGCAAAAAGGATCAGAAAGATAGGTTCAGACTTCAAAGGAGAATAGTTCGAAGATCGCAAAGAAGGGACCAATGGTCGGAGTTCGGCAATCAAGATAGGCCGAGATAACAATTGTCGGAAGAGAAGAAGCATGTGAAGAAACATCAGAGCCAGCAGGAGGGCAATAAACATGACAAGATCAAGCTGAAAAGATAGATAAGAATTCGCAATACCGTAATTTAGTCTTGCTTCTTATTTTTCGTTTAGTACGATGTAATAAGGAGGTCAGTCAAGCAGTGGCAATAGCAACAACAGCAAGATCACAGCAGTCATGGTAGTCCCAGCTACCAAAACTTACCGAACTACATTGACCTGATTCCCTTTTAGCCAGGGATATGTAGGAGACCTTCTGAAGCAAAGGTTCGGTCAAAATTTTTCCAAAACAAATGCTTCATACGGAGTGCTTAAACGGGCAAAAAGTCGCTCGTATCCGCTCACTTGTCTTTGCACGAAAACTCTTCATGTTTCCGTGTAAAGAGGGGCAGCTGTGAGCAAGTAATTTTGACCCCACGCGAGCTACTCCCAAATGAAATCAAAACAAAATGGCTTGTTTTACTGTGTGCATTTTTGTGTATTTTTGTGAATTTTTGCATTCGAGGGCTCATACTTATTTGTCTAAGTAAATAATTAATCACAAAAAGAAAAAATATATATGTGCATTTGTGTTCTTTGTCAATTGGTTGATTTTACATTAAATTAATGAAGCATATTTTTACTACTCAATTTTGTTTTAAAAATGGCTTTTATTTAAAGTGAGTATTGATGAAGCAAGAGGCTAAAATGCAAGCTCTCCAGGCCCAAATGATGCGTTCCGCCCGGTCCGTTCAATGAGTCTCTAAGACTCATGAAACGACGTAGCAGGGCATTGAAGCTACGTCGTTTTGGCACTGGCAGATCTCGACCATAGAGCCATCTCTAATCCAACGGTGGAGATCGCTTCGCCCTCACCCGTTCTAGGTAACCCGATCCAGGTCCGGACCCAACCCAGTCCCTCACAGACACACAAACGACATCGTTTGGATAAGTGAGAAGATCCAGGCCGTTGATCTCATTTGATCAAACGGCCAGGATTAAATCCTAGCCCCACTATATATACCAAAAGACCTACCCAGCCCCCTCTAAGCCAGACCCCCCTCACCTTCATCGTCTCTCTTAGAGACGAATTAAGCTTCCGCCGTCCACCACCGTGCTCCGCCTGCCGAAAATCGCCTCACGGCGGTTCCGGTAGGCCAAACCACCCCAAATTTACACCAGCCCTTCTCCTCACCTCCCTCTCCTCGAATCCGGCCTTCGTTGGTCTCGAATCTGTCTCAAACGCGTCGAATATTGGATCGAAGGTCGCCGGGATTTGAAATTCTATCCCAAACCACCCCAAGCCCTCCCATGACCTCCCTCATACCCCTACTAGCCCTGGCTCGGCTCGAATCTTGCCAGAACTGGTCGAGCCCCAAAAACGGCCACATAAACCCTAAAAATCCAAAATGGGGTCTTCGTCCGAAATTGATAGGAGGTTGAGGTCTAATGGACCTTAATCTAGGCGTTCTCGACCGAGAACACCCCGATTAAGGCCCATTTGGCTTCAACAATTCAAGTCTGAGGTCAAGCCTGGGCCTTTGTTGATTTCAGAGGTATTCCTCCTCTTTCTTTGCTCCGTATTGATTTCTCTGTGTGTTGTTTGGTTCATGTTTGTTTATAAATTTTCTAGCATTCTTTCTCTCTATCCCCGGACCCTTTATTTGGTCAATTTCTTTTCTTACTCATTTTTAATCAGTTGTTAGTTGTTGTGACCATCTTATGTGTTAAATTCGATTAGCATCGTTAATTAAAATCTGATATCCCCTGAGTCTGCCCATAAACCACGAATCACGAATTCGTAGGTCGATCGTTTGTTATCGATTATATGTGTTGTAATCGACTAATCGAATGTTGACGATTAGCTTCGTAGGTCTGTTTATTAGCTTTTATGGCAGAAATTGATTACATATGGAACCATTGTAGGATTGTGTTTATTAGTGATTAGGGATTGTTTGGATATAGCTATAAGATAACTAATCAGAAGTGGCATACTTTAGGATTAAAATGCCCTGCATAGCCTAGTGGAACCTGCTGTTACAGCAGGGCACTCAACCAGGCTTGCACTTAACATTTAAACTAATTAAAGTACACACTTAAACAAGACTTAGTGCTTACAACAGAGAATATAATGGGCTGGCAGAGAAGAGGATGGGCAGAGTTGGTTTTCTGATTATTGTATCTTAGAGTTTCATTTTGTTTTTCAACTATAAGTATAGGGTTAAAAAACAGAGTAAGGGACTTCCTTTTTCTGAGGCAGCAGACATTAGAGGAGAGTTCTTTTAAGAAGAGCATTCTGGCATTGAAAATAAGGAAGAAGTAAAGAAGAAAAGAAAACATTTTCTGTGATAGAAAGGGGATCTTCTGGAAAACAGCATACATTAGAGAGGGAATTTTAAAGGGGGAGCATTCTGAAATACAGAGAGTAGAGTATAGGACATACAGGAGGGTCTCTAGCTTGAGTTGAAGTTTTCAGTTAATTCTAAAACTCAAAGATAGTTGGCATTCTCTATTTCCTGTTACATACTCGGATTTGAATAATAGGCAGAAATTTTCGGGTATTGGAATGGTTGTTTGAAGTCAATTGTGGTTCAATCAGTTGGGTACACAAGTCCCCTGGGGCATTTCAGAAGTATAGGGGTCTGTTTGATTTGGAATTCTTTGCTGTTGGTCTCTTTGAAGTAGTTGAGTCTTTGGCCATTGATTTCTCTCTTTGGAGTCTGTTTGTTGGGACATTTTGGTTGTTGTTTGGTTACTGATGTACTGCTGATTGCTATCATGTTGTCACTGCTCACTCTTCTTCCTATTTCCATATTCCAGGTACACATCCCTATCATTGTAGCTTCTTGATTAGAAAAGGAAATGAAGCCTGAAGCTCACTTTTAAATCTGTTTAACACATGTAGTTGTCCAATGTTTCTTATGTTTGTAAGAGTACATGTAATTAAATTTGTCTTACTAGTTTGGGTTGTGAAAATGCATTTAGATCAAAAACACACTGTCATTGGACATGTATAGAAACCTGAATTATTCTTGTTGTATCTATGCTTAAATCTTCTCTATTCATGGTGTGCGATTTCCAAATCTGTTAATACTCGATCCTGTGTTAAAATTGAGATTAATCATCTGCTTAAGTAGTAAGTTTTAGGTGATTTGAACACCCGTGAGGAATGATATCTTGAATTTGCAAAAATATGTGCCAGTTTGCTCTTTGAGGATTCTTTGAATTCAAAGTAAGATTTTTTCATGCAATTGTTCACCAGAGTCTTGAATTTGCTCACTTAGTTATCCAGTCGTATGTTTACTCAAATCGGTTATGGTTGAGTATGACTTTGTCACATTATAGAAATTGGTTCGTTATTCTTCAATTGAACGACGTAATTAGATTAAAGGAATCGGGGGTGCATTTCATGTGACCCGAACTCCAATTTTGAACAAGGTTAAATAAAGCGTGTCAGGAACCACAGGCGCATTTCATGTAATGTGGCTCGCAACATGTTTTAAATAATTTTGAATCAACTCTCAAATAAATATAGCGGGATGTAGTTCGCTTTAAATTAGAATTAGAGGTGTGCCTCGCCTAACAAGTTATACAAATCGCGGGGCCCTCATAAATGTATATGTAAGAATATTTAGATTTCGAGATGTGCTGTTTCTTAGCAAATTTCATGGCCTTCTCAAAAGTGTAAATAAGTAATCGCTCTAGGCGCGTTTTTTAATAATTTCACCTTCTTAAATACGGGTGTGCAGTTCATGCGGCCCAGATCCAGATCCCAAAATGTTGGATAAGAATGTGTCGAGGATCCGGGTGCATTTCATGTGACGTGATTCGAAACATATTTTTAGGCAACATTCTCCTTCGCAAATAATAATAGTAATAAAAACGGTAAGGGGATATTAATTTGCATTAAGTACATAACTGTAAAAAATCAGATAAATAAGCCGAATCTGACAGTTAAGCGACCGTGCTAGAACCACGGAATTTGGGAATGCCTAACACCTTCTCCCGGGTTAACAGAATTCCTTATCCGGATTTCTAGTTCGCGGACCATTAAATAGAGTCAAACCTTTCCTCAATTCGGGTTTCAAACCGGTGACTTGGGACACCATAAATCTCCCAAGTGGTGACTCCGAATCTCTCAATAAATGAACCCCGTTTTGGTTGTCCTTTAATTGGAAAAACTCTCTTTTATATCTTGCGTCCACGCGGGCATGCGTAAAAAAGAGGTGTGACATATCTCAAGCAACATATAGCCAATTTGTGCATAACTCTTCAACTGACATGTGAAAAGCCTTTCAAGTCTTATACTAGAGTTTCTGTAGAAAGTTGCTAGCCTTTACTGGAAATTATAATGCCTATCGTTTGTCGTGATTTTACTAACGGTTTTAGATGCTAGGCACAAATCCTAACCCGTACCAAATGATGAGATACAACCTGCATGGAAAAATAGAATACTCATAAATTCTAAGCCTAAGGTTACACAGATCTGATGGAAATGCATACGGGTAGGCAGTCTACATCTGAAAGCTATGTTTTTGAGTCCCGTGTATGTTTTGTTTCAGGGAAAAGGTCAGCTTACGAGTAACAACCAAAATGCTCAAGGCCTCATCCCTACAACGCTTGCACACTTGGGGATTGCACAGTACGGATAGCTTCGTGCAAGAAAGTAGACGCGGGACCATAAAAAGATACGGGAATTCAAAAACCCGTGCAAAAGATAGCTTCGTGCAAAAAAGTGGACGTAGGACCACGAAAGAGATACGGGAGTTCAAAGGATAGCTAAAATCTCCAAATAGCTGCGAATAGCTACGTTTTACTCTGCAAAAAATATTTTTCAATGTTGTAGACATTTTTCAAGTCCTTTCTAAAGATAGGACTATGGCTACTTGCTAAAATAGGTTGTAAAGAAAAAACCTTGTGTATTTTTTATTAAAAAAATCTGTTGCACGGAAAACAGTTGCGAGAAAGTCATAGACGTACTACGACGCATGTATTATTCAAAATTTGCTCAAGTTAATGAATAAAAACTTGTCCAAATTACTTTACACAAACATGTGCTTCCTATTTCTTTCATCGTATAGCACCATTTATGAAGTTGAGACGTCTTCTTCATTAAGTGCCAATATATAAAAGGGCCCTCTTTTATAATCCTCGTGTTGACAAGTCCACGAGTAGAATCATCAAGCATTTTCTAAAATGATGAAATGCAAATCCTCGTGTTGACAAGTCCACGAGTGAATCAATAAAGCATTTTCAAAAGGATAAAAATGCAAAATTATTACATAAGTCGTAAATACAAAAATAGGCAAGAATAAAATATAGAGAGGTATTAATTAATCTCTAAAATACAAAGGGTTCAAAAAAAAATCCTTACAAAATAAGGAGATTATACAAATATCCCATAAACTAGGGACTGATTCAAAAATTGAAAATCTCAACTCGCTCCTAAGGAAGTAGACTTCTCCGATGTTGTTAAGTCAACCTCCTCATTTACAGGATTTACAGACGCTAAGGAAGCAGAAACAGTTGAACCACTAGGAGGGATAAAAGGCACGGCAGCCTCGATTGTTGTAGCCAGAGTTGCGGCAGGAGAAACTCCCTCATTAGGGGGATCATCAGCCACGGTCAAGTCATCGGGAGGAGAAGAAGATTGTTAGGCCATCTCAATAGTGCTAAAAACCTTGGCCAACTCAGACTTCAAGTCAAAACCCTCTTGGCTAGCCTCCATTAAGGCATCCCGACGAGAATTCTGGAAAGCCCAGCTTACATCCGCATCAAAATTCTCCGCAAGGAGGGCATAATCATTCTTCCATGATGTAAGTTCGTCTTTTAACGATTGGTTTTCATTCAAAGCGGAGTTAAAGGAGACTTCCAGGGAGGCACGAGATTCTTCCAAGGCACGTGCCTTATCAGAGGAAGCTTGCAAATCGGCCTGAGCCTGAGATAAGGTTTGCACTAGCTCCCCCGCATACTCTTCTTTCTTGTTCAAGAGAACTTTAAGCTCCCTAATCTCCTCAATGGACCTAGACAATTGTTCAGAATAATAACATTCTTGACGTTCTTTTTCTTTATCCACTTTGCCGAGGGAAGCCCTAACCCCGTCCAATTCAGAAGTCAAAGTTCGATTTTGTTGCTCTAAGTTATGGTTGTGCTCCTGTAAATCCGTAACCTTCTTCTGAGCATCTCTCAACTGTTCTCGCCAATTAGCTGCTTTGGCATCCGCTTCCCTAGCCTTCTTTTCAGCTTCAGAAATAGCTCGGTCAGCTTCACGAGCTTTCCTCTCCAAAATGGAAATTCTCCCCATAAGCTCTGTGCCTATAAGGTTGGCCTGTATAACAAATGTGTATGAGTGGAAATCAAGAGAAAAGCTTTCTCTTAAAAAAAGAGAGATAAGAAACATACCTTCAAAGTATTGTGGACTATGTCGTTCATTAGAGTCAGACAACTATGGCTGTCCATTTTCCCTTTCTCAATATCCCCAATCAGGGGCTTAAGCCAGGTATCTGCCCCGCCTGACTTCCTTAAGAGGCTCCTGTCTGTCGGAACCTCAAGTGTAACACTCCTCATAGCCATGCTCCTATTGCTAGAACCCTCTTCCACGCAGCTGACGGAAGGCGGTACGGTAGAGAAGGTAAAGACGACGATATTTGCAAAAGTCGAAATAGGCACGGGAGCAGAAGTTGGAAAAGAAGTGGCAGTGGGAATGGTAGCCGTGTGCTTATTTGAAGTAACAAAAGAGACAGGTGGAATAGAAACGGAAGTTGAAAGGGGGATTTCCCCCAAAACTGGGCCAAAATCAACACCCCCGAAACCTTTAGGGAAAAGGCGTTGAGTAGATTCGGGAGTGTCATTTGGAACAGTTTCTTCATCAGATATAATAGTGACGGGCTCAGAGGTACGAACATAAGGAACATCAGTAGCAGGAGGAGCTTCAGCTTCATCTTCTGAAATTATCACTCGTCTCCTAGATCTGGGACGAGCTACCAAGGGTGTATCTTCATCTTCTTCCACATCAGAATCTTCCCCAAATTCTTTCCTCTTTATTAAAATATATTTTGACCTCCTTGAAGTTGTAGAAGTCTGGGAAGAAGTTCTAAGAGCAAGAGCCGCTTCAGCTTTCATACCTCGATTGGGAAATCCTGACAAAAAGAAGGATATAAGATCGGATATGCAAAAGTTTTTTATTCTAAGCAAAGGAAATAGCAAGTGAATACCATGAGTTCTGACCCTCCAGCCATGCCTAGCAGAGATTGATCTCCAAGTACGTGCCTCCATGGGTACAGCCTTCAAAAGAGCATCGACCCAATCACGAAAATCAGGGACGAGTTCCACATCTCCCATGATAGCTATTCCAAAAAGCGAAACAAAAGTGCTTTAATAATAGAAGAATGGAATGTCAAAAAATAGACATGGCAAAAAATAAAACACTTACGAGTCATGTTCCACTTCTCCGGAAAAGGTATGTTGGATTCACCAACCAGATCAACTGTGGGAACACTTACAAATCGTACATACCAACCACGGTCATTAACATCTTCAGGGTTTATCAAAACCCTTTTTCCTCTAGCAGACAACGAAAAGACTCCGTTGCGGAAAAGTTTGGGGTGGTAAAGGTGAATCAAGTGAGGAAACGTAAAATTTACACCTACCTTAGTTGAAATAAACCTTAAGCATGCTACCGCTCTCCAAACCA
This sequence comes from Nicotiana noctiflora, assembly GCA_032618575.1. NCBI lineage: Eukaryota > Viridiplantae > Streptophyta > Magnoliopsida > Solanales > Solanaceae > Nicotiana > Nicotiana noctiflora. The sequence continues at coordinate 70,014 of JASVEL010007232.1, forward strand.
GAGGACCGACTTGGGCTAAACAGATCTTGAAGAAGCGACAAAATTCAAGAATCACTGGGTCAATAGCAGGAGAAAATCCCAGAGTAAAAGGGTAAGTATAAACACAAGAAAAACCAGGGTTGTAAGAAGAAATCCTCTGGTTAGGGTTAGGAATAACTATGGGAATACTAGCTCTCCAATGACAATCCTCCCGAATTAGAGGAACCATTGGTTCAGTAATTATAGAGGGGTAATCATCAACCTTCTCCAACTTGAGCATTTGCTCGCAAAGAACCTCCTTATCATGCTCAAAAGACAAGTCTGATGGTACAACTGCATCTACCGTCGGTTCCTGAAGAGGTTCCGCATATTCTTTTACCCTGGAAGAAGGTTTGTTAGATAAAGATCCCCTGGAAGAAGTGTTAGAAAGGGTAGTAGAACCAGATATGCCGCCCCGTATTGATCCCATACCACGAGGAGCACTAGTTCCGCCCCTTCAATGCCTTGCGGGAGCATTAGTTAACTGGTCAAGGATTGGAACTTTTCTAGGGTTAGAAGATGCCATGGCTCAGCACGTTTTTACAAAAGAAGAGTAGAAGGAAGAAACAACGAGTTACTCAGTGAAAAGGATAAAGAAGAAGAAATCGAAGGAGTATACGAAAAGCGATCGGTAAACCAGGGAAAGTAATGATGAAACGCCTATAATAAAGGTAACCATCACTTCGTGAATAAAACAAAGAAAAAGCTGCAAACTCGCAGAACTAGTGGAGAAGTGACACGTATATGGTGCATTAAATGGAAGGGACAATTGAAGCGTCAACACTGACATAGCATTTATTGTGACAAAAATTCCTTTATTCTAAGCATCCACTTCCCATATATTTAAATGATAAATAAATGGAAAGTGGGGGGACTATCTGTATTGGGAAAAAAAATTATAACGTAGCAAGACACGTGGAATATGCATAAGGTTAGTATTCTGAAGGAAGGTGAACAAAAGACACAAAAGAATAAAATAGTCACGTGACGCAATACGACTGCGAGGCCCGTGCCTATTTGGAGCGAGCTAGAACGTGATTTCAGAAGATAAAGGAAGTATATACGAGCACCATATCTTTTCAAAACACCCAGAAGCAACGGGTCAAAAAGCATTTAAAGCATGGATCTGAAGACAGAAAGGAGTCTAAATTCAATCATTAAGCATCCTATACGTTAAAGGATCAGCATTTATTGAAAACGATTGTGTAACGACCTATTTAGTGTGATTTATTGCTCATTAAATTTTACGTTTTATTCCTCTATCTAGAGTCAGCTATAAAAGGAGGAAGTTATACCCATTGTAACACACAACAGTCACTGGAATATAACCTTTTTTACTGTCTATTCTGATTATTGAAAGCCTACTACATTTTTTCGGTCTCTTGATTATCAGTAACCCGATTTCTCTATTATTTTCTAGCTTTAATCAAAGTTCAATATTTTGGTTAAATACTGACCACTTTAGAAAAAAGGATCCAAGTTGACGGACAAAGGGGTATTCACATCTTTAAAGAGATTCACATGAATTTAAACGTCAATTTATCAACAACAACAAATTACAATCACAATCATCAATATCGATACAAGTACACCAAAATTATTTTTAATATTTGCGGGAGCTAATTAATGGCACACGATGCAACCTCGCTGGAGAATGAGCCCGTCCTTCTATCATTTTCCTCTTAAATATGATATTTATATCTGTACGGCAAGATATGAACTCGTGATATGTATCTAATCCACACATCACAAATTAAGTTCTTATACCAAAGAATTGGATGGAAAGTCAAAAGGCAATGGAGAAACAAAGGAGGAATCAAGTAAATCCTTATGAACAAAACCATACTTCCTCAACACTTGATTATCTGCAAAATTTAATGCCTTCTGCATTGCATTATAGCAAGTTTCCCAAGAATATATCAAATTATGATCACCACTACAAGGTTCACAACCAGTAAAATGTGTAATAAATGGCCTCCTCCATTTATCTTTAATTAAGTACTCCTCCCAAAGCTTACCGTACCTCTCACTTATCTTCTCTGCATGTCTTCTCCTTAAGCTAGGGATTTTTTTTTCTATTCCAAGGTATTTGTCTGTGATATTATTAAGTTGGCCAACAATGTCTACCCAATAACCTTGGAAATAGTACTCACTTTCTAAGTAAATTTTGTCACCCCATTTTTCTTTTTCTTTTAAAAGTAAATAGGATAGACCTGATTGGTCATCGGACTGTGGAAAATTCTTGTCTTTGAACGTTGACTGTAAAATTTGACCCCATTCATCGTACTCCGTTGACTGTGGACCCATCTTTGCCCAAGCTTCTATTAAGTCCATTGACCATTGACAGTTTCGAATCAAGAACACTCCGGCATTCAGACCTGTAGGAGTGGCAAAATCAATATAATTTAGTATCTTTTATCACACATATAATTGTTGGCACAAGTTTAAACGGATATGATTAGACTCATAAAAATTTACTCTGATTGGATTAAAATGATTAAAATAGTGTAACATGACATAGCCCAAATTCTAACCAATAATCAAATAGTCTAAGGGGTTGTTTGATAGGCAGACTAAATTATTCCGAGATTATAATGTTTGGATTATACGCAAGATGTGAAATTAAAATATTAACAAGTTTGGCGCGATAAGATAGAATATTTAGGATTAAGTCTAGGACTAAATTTATATTATATTTGATTGACGGTATAAATTAATTCCAGATTAAATTTATACTATCAACCAAATTACACTTTATCTGACCTTATTCCGTATACCGAACAACCTCTAACGGTATAAGTGAAATTCTTCGTAATAAGTGAGAGTTCGACCACAATTTATTTCTTTTTCCAGTACGTTATATAATAAAAAATTTAATTAAAGTTATCTAGCAATTCATCATACACATATTTAGAGCTAGGGCATTATGTAGCTTATAAAAAAATTAAACTAATAATGTTTTCTTAAAACACTATTTCTCATCTTCTTCTTTTTCAAGAAAGCAAAAATTAAAAGAATGGAATCTTTGGACATGCTAGACGAATTGAGTACTCCCTCCTATTTACAATAATTGATCAATTAGCTTTTAGCATGCCCATTAAGAAAATATTAATTTCTGTACAAAAATACCTACTATGACTAAACTATCTCTAATAAATATTTAATGTGAGAAGTAATAAAACTTTTTAGGAATATGTACATAGGGGTTATTTTGTAAAACTAAATTGAATTTTTTCTTGATTATATAAGTGAACATTTATTTTAAACCAAAATAAAAAAGCAAATTGGTTACTTGTTGTGAGCCCGATGAAGTAATATATAAGCCGTTATTAACCTATCTTGATCAAAGAGGTAGTTACCTGTCCAGCTCTTCTTGTCATAGATTAATTTGGGCCAACCATAGACAACAAAGTTGTGATCTTTGTATTTCTCCAATGGTAGCTTGAAATCCATATCAGTGAAGGCAGCATCTGAATCCACCCACCAAATCCACTCTGCTTCTGGATGAGCTACCATTGCTGCTTTAACGGCGGGCATTTTTGCCCAAAAGAAGAACATTTTTGGTTGCAGCAACACGTTATTGTAGAAAATATCGTACCCGTTGATTCTGCAGTAGTCTACCTGTTGACACTATAATTAGTTGGGATACTTTCACATGAATAAAATTCACACACCTAATTTTGTAACATAATAGCTTAGATATTACTTTGCAAATCTATAGCCCAAAATATAATAGGCTAATTCCGAAAGACAAGTTATTTTGCTTGCTCTGTGTACAACCAGTTATTTTGATTCTTTTAATTTCTTCTGATTATTAAGCATTTGATAAAAAAAAATGCAAATCAGTGCAACTCAAAAATCCTAAATAATACATATTATCTGAAGATAAAAAATTCAAATACTTTTATGTACAATTGCTTAAGCAATCCAACAGGATAAGAGAATAAGAAAAACTTAATAATTGAATTGTAGAATCCCTCCAACGCACATACAACACATTACACTAAGAAGAGAAGGAAATATCAAACTTCTGTAGAGGCCTCTTACACACTAACAATGTATATACATCCTTATAAACTGAAAAAAAAATATAATTATATAATGTTATATACAAATATACACATTATACACAATTATACAATATTGTATAACTTGTATAAACATATATAATAGTGTATAAGAGGTATTTGTATATCCATATAACACAATTATACACTAGTATACAGTGTTGATACAAACTGCTACATAGTTATGATTTTTATCCAAGCCCAATTTCATATTCGAGACTTCAAGGTCATAATAATAATGACCAGAACTTCAAACTTCAAAATCCTCCAACATTAGTGGTTATTTTTGGGTGCAAATCAAGTTTGAGAGCTATTTATTTTCAGATCTGTGTTTATTTTCATTTTTCTTTCAAAAATCTTCAATATTCTTCTGCTTGCCACCATGGACGACAGAGTAGGAGCTCGAGCCTTCTTTGAGCCATCAATGACAGAACTGCGTGAGGGGTAGAGGAGGGGAATAGCGGGGGCTAGGCTAAGAGAGGATGAGGGGATCTATGTGCGTTGGAAAGAAAGAAGTGAGAGGCGGTGAGAGAGAAAGGAATGAAGAAAGATTCAAAAAAAATCTAAAAGTATATCTTTAACAGTGGGTTAAAGGCTGAAAGGTTTCTTTCAAGTTATGTACAACATGGGCTAAATAAGGTAAGAGCTTCAAGTGTGGGCTATTTTTGATTGGACTATTAGACCAAGTAACATGGGCTGTAATTGTGTAACAAATTATTGTAACTGTTATATAACCTGTAATCTAAAAATTAAAGAGGTTGTAAATTTTTGAAATGTGAAAATAATTGCTACTAACAAGGATAACTGTTAAATATGTTTTTTTTTAATACGACTACCTTTGAATTTGAGAAACAAAAACACTGTATATTAAGGATAACTGTATCATTGGATTGAATTCTTGTGATAGCAGAAATCAAAGGTTTATTTTCTTGTTTCTTGCTAGGTATTTTATTGGGATTTTTTAATTTTTAGCGTGTGCAAAAATAGCTGAAAAAATATTATAATTTGCATATTTTTTATATATAACATAATATATATATATATATATATATATATATATATATATATATATATATATATATATATATATATATCGATTAAGTTTAAGGGTACGACCATACAATGTCATTTTTCTTAGTTTTTGGGCCAAAAACTATTTTTTTTAGGGCTTCCACGAGGATTTCTTCTAACCTGCGCGCACCTAAAGGGGAAATTAGTACAGTATTCTAAAGAATGTGTTAGTTTGCCTATAATATATTCCATATTTCGATACAACAACCTTTTGCGTATTTAGACTTTTCAAAATTATTTCCAAAAATGACTACTCCCTCCAATTTATGCAAATATGTTTGGATTTCCAGAGTCAAAAGTTATTCTTTGACTGTAATTTTTTCATATCTTTTAAATATTCTAGATTATTAATTATTATGACTTATTTTATGTAGTTTTTAAATATATAAATTTTATTTAAAAAAAATTAATGATTCTATGTTTAAATATACGACTATAATTATAAAATTTAAATCTTAAAAAGCGAAAAGTGTCGCGTAAATCTACGTACCTTGTTCTTGTAGAATCTGAGCAACAAATGATCGCCAATGGGGTTCTTACACGGCGTCGATTGTGAACCTGAAACGACCAGAATCCGTTCTTTTACACCAGGATTAAATGTCGGATGAATCTTTAACCATTTACTTCGCTTCTCGTCCCAGTTTTTTATTGGTTTCTCTATACTGTAGTTCAAATCTGGATCATCATAAAAAGTTTGTTCTTGCAAATCTTGATTTAAATTAAAGCCCGCTGATTTAGAGTCCAAAGTATTGGACTTGGAGATCATAATGGTAGAAAAACTGGGATTTGGGCTAATAAATGACCATATGGCCAACAATACCAGTAAAGCCACTAAAGTTCCACTGACAAACAAAAACCCATCGGAGAAAAATAATGAAACTTTTGTTCGATAATCTTGTTTCGTCATTGAGCTTGGAATATTCTGATGCTTACGTGTGACAACAGTTGAAAAACTATCTGGTTCACGATTTGGAATTTAGCATTGTTACAATGGAAAAGGGTGTATGATTATGGCTGACCATTTTACAGAAGATCAGCACTTTTGTCGATTGATTGTACTGCTAATAAACTTAGAATGGTATTTTTGGGGAAGACTGAGGAGACCGATTTTCGAAAAAGATCAAAGCTATAGTTCAGAAGTTGAAAACGTGGACTGAGGTGAAGAAAGGATCAATTTAGAAATGGCGAGAGAGAGCATTATTTGACACTGACTAAAGTAAAGTGCTAATTAACAGCATTTTTTTTTTCAATCATAAGAGTACTTTACCATATACATACTCACTCCGTTTTAATATATGTGAAGTCATTTGATTGGGCACAGGTTTAAGAAAAGAGACAAGACTTTTGATCTTGTAATATAAAATAAGGCACATATATTTTATGTGGCTATAAATCATTGTGTAAAGTTAAATTATTTTCAAATAGGAAAACGAGTCATTGATAAAAGATAATTAAATAAATATTACATCATAGTCAAATTTAATTTAAATACCACATAAATATTTAATATTCGCTTCTATTCTCCCATAAATGCTTGATTAATGCATTGCGAAATGCGCATTTTTATCATTAATTTTTTTGTGTCAAATTAAAAATTATTCAAATTGGTGATCTTTATCTACTACCATTTCTATCGTAGGAGCTGGACATTCACGCACATCTTCAATTGATAATTTTAGCAACATTAGATATCTTAAATTTGCAATTTTTATTTTTAAATAATGGTTATATTTTTTAATACAATAATAACAATAATAATAATAAAAATAATAATAATAATAATAATAATAATAATAACAATAATAATAATAATAATAATAAAATTAACATATAATTTTGTATAAATATAATATATGCAAAAATTAATATATCAAAAAATAGGATCTAAAATTAAAATTATAAATATCTTAATATAAAAATTAATTATATACACGATATATGATAAATTAGAAGTCCAAAAATATAAAAAGTGAATAAAATAATATTAGACTAAATATAGTTTAATGAATAGTGTTGTACCAAATTTGGTGCAACACTATTCATGCTCTATGATAGAGCAATAAATAGAGTGGCATTGGAGCAAGAATGCACTATTTCTTGCACCAAATTTGAATTTGGTGCAAGAAATAAAGTAGCATTGGAAATGCTCTTACTAAGTATTCCGATTAAGTTGGATTTGTGCATGGGCGGAGCTGGACCTTCGGCTACCAGTGTATGGGTCAAAATCTGACCATAGGGTGGTCACCCTTAAGAGAAACGATAAGGGACCTGTAGACGCGTGATTTTTGACTCTCCCCGAAATTTTTAAGTTTTCTAGCATAAAATATTTAATTGAGCCTTAATATAGCTATTTTAGTTATTTTTGACGCTTTACTTTATTTTCGTCACAAAAATGAAAATAACAAAAAAAGGATATATAAATTTTAGTTTATGTAGTTTTCATAAACTTAAAAAATACAAAAATATTACCATATTTCTTTATCTTTATACAATTTTGAAAATTACAAAAAAAATAATTTTATTAATATTTTATAGTTATTTTAATCTTTAAAATATATAAAAATAGTACTTTATATTTTTATCTTTATATAATTTCAAAAATTACAAAAAATAGTTTAATTAATATTTTGTAGTCATTTTAATCTTTAAAAAATATAAAAATAGTACTTTATATTTTTATCTTTATATAAAAAATGAAAATTACAAAAAAAATATAGTTTTATATTAAATGTCAGTCTTATTTTGATAGTTATTTTGTTTACGTATGATTAATCTAATAATATCATGTTTTACTCTTGGTTCCAGGCAAAGAATAATATTTGGATTCGAACTACCCGTTTTTAGGCCTAATTTTTGGACCTGGCACGTAAAAATCAAAACCCACCACACATTACACATAACACAAGATAATGGGGAGACACATGTTGTTGATTTTAGGGAGGAATTCACGGATGAAAATTAGGAGGGAAAGGGCGAAAAGACATATACATATACACAGACACTACATAAGGGGAGCAGGACTTGATCTTCTTCTTTTGGAGATACTATTGTTCGTGATTTTCTCCATCAACAAAAAGATGAAAAACCTAGACCCTTAAGCTCTTCTTTTTCGGCTCCTTCACTCGCCGGAACTACCAAACGATCCACTAGGTCTCAACAGCATCCTACACTATCGTCTACCACTCTCCGTCGACAAACCACCATTTTCGGCGATCACTGTCACGCCGATGCCCCTAGCCCCATCCCCGTTGCTGGCCTCGTAGCAGCTTCGACCAGCCTAGCATACGACCAAGCAGCCCCCAAGTCGTTTCTGCTTTTGCTGTGTTACTACTGCCCGTCGAACAGACCACCCTCATCGTTGCCATAGACGTCGCCATATCCGTCAACCAGATGAGCTCAACCTCACTATCGAGCAACAAGCTTGTCCCCGTCGTCCTTCTTCTAGTCGACAACCCGTCAACCTCCAGTCCAAAACGAGACTGAGCCGTATCGTACATCGAGATTGTTCGTCGAAGTCTCGGTTTGAGGGTCGTCTGTCGTTCCGTCCGTAGAACTGCTGGACATTTGAATTAATTGAATAACTTCATATTCATCTTTTACTTTGTTCTTTTTTAAAGGTTTCTGTTTGTGTTTTACATATATTATGATTAAGAATGCTGATGACTATTCACAGTAATCATCTTTCAAAACCAAGACGTCCATAGTAATCATCTTTCGTAGTAATTTTTTTTTATGTTAGAATTTTCCTCGAGTAATCTTACCCTTAAGTGTAGCAGCTTTAATCCAATACTTGTTCAATTGTAATCAAAGTGTGGAAGGTGTTTGTAAAGATTTTAATTTGTTTTAAACGTACTACATCTGAAATGAAGGAATACATTCCTTAAAATTGATTCATTAACAAATCAATGAACTTGCTCATCCAAGTAAATCCATATCTGGTGACACTCGCATTTCATCTCAAACTTAGGGAATTCTTTCAAATTATAAAGACCGTACTTAGCTTTAGTTGAGAATAATCCTTGTGAAATTAGAATATGACGCTTGCCATTTAGCAAATTTCTATGGCCCTCGCAAACTTAATAACGCATAAGTGTTTTAGACGCGTTAGTTTAATAATATTACTTTCCTAAACTTGGGTGCACATTTATGTGACCCAGCTTCAAATCTCAACGGAGTCGAAATGAGTTTATAACCGCTGGTGCACTGGTGTGATGTGGTTCGAGATGCATTTTCATGACGTTGTAATTTTTATTAAAATAAAAATAAAAGCGGGTTACTAACAAAAGGCACATAAGTTAGAACATGTTTTGAAATCAGATAATATCAAATACAACAGTTGAGCGACCATGCTAGAACCACGGAATTCGGGAATGCCTAACACCTTCTCCTAGGTTAACAGAATTCCTTATTCAGATTTTTGGTTCGCTGACTGTTAAATAGAGTCAAACCTTTCCTCGATTCGGGATTCAACCGGTGACTTGGGACACCATAAATCTCCCAAGTGGCGACTCTGAATCTCTTAATAAATGAATTTCGTTTCGATTGTCCTTTAATTGGAAAACTCCTTTTACCACATCACTTCGCGGGGTCTATTAAACGTTAAAAGAAGGTGTGACAGGGCCGACCAAGCTGTATTCGTGTTCACGAGACGCGATAATGAAGAGCATCACTGCCATCGCCAGGGTCAAATCGTCGTAAAGCTTACATCACAGAACAAATGTAATGATCGAGCGAACAATATAATGTACATTTGTAATAAAGTATGCTGGTCAAAGACCATTGGGTAAAGGGGAAAGTTGTTCATATATACAGGGGGAGCTAAACCCAGAGAATGTGGGGGATTCCAGATAGCTACCATTTTAGAGTCAACAAGAAGAATCTCTTCGTCATCAACAGTTCCCTTTCTTCCCCTTCCTTGCTCCCATGATTATGACACGAATCTCTCCCAAATGTAAGCTTATCCCTCATATTTGACGTACAATTATTACATTAAGAAATATTATACGCTCTTATTCTTCTTCTACTTTCACACTCTGTATGTTTGGATATGAGATTAATTATTTTTGGCTAAGATTTACCTTCTATATTACTAATAATTAGTTCGACAAAAAGGGTTTTATATTTTTGGTCAAACAATTTGGCGTCGACTGTGGGGATTTCTTAGACAAATTTCTTAGTTTTCTTTAGATCTAGAACCGGCAAAATATCACCACCCACTTGAAAGAGAAATAAATAAACCTTCGATATAACCATTCTAATCTTGGTCATGCTGCTACATAAAAGTAGAAATTATAACTAATATATATGAAAAACTGACATCTCACCTATAGCAATAGGTTTAGCACGACTTATGCACGTTCAAAATAGGATCACGATCATCTGGCATAACCACATCCCCATTCGACGCATTTACCTCATATATTAACCCGCATTCCCACCCCTTAGGAGGGGCGGCATCCTGATGTGTGGTCCTTTGAAAGAATGGGCACACCCTGCCCTACTTTCACATCCCCCCTGCATTGGATGGTCTATGAACGAAGTATGACATGTTTCCTTTGTTGTTGGTACGAATCAAACGAGATCAGATCGAGACTCGATTTCAAAACTCTAGCAAGGGAGATGGGGCCAACCAATGCAAAGCCTAAACGATATTAAAAATGGAGCTGAACATGGGCGCCAAATCTAAAACCACCAATTGAACACCAGGCGGAGCCAGTAATACTACAAGACGGCACTTTCCACTGACTCGCTGGGTCGAGGTACGGAAAGTTTCATTTTGATTTATCCTCTCTTTTGTTAGTTCAAACAGGAATGTGAGCACTCGCATGGGCAAACGATCAAAGGAGCATTCCAACTAGAAACAATGAAAGGAAAACTACTACAAGACAATTGGAATGTCGCCCACCTCAAATACGTCAACTCCTAAAAAAGGGCACCCCTCAAGTCGTATACTTCTTCTCGGGGATATTTCTAACAAAGCGACAAAAGGGATTTCTCGAAGTTCAAGTAGGATTCATCACCCCGCCTATCGACTACTTCCCCAGGGCGGGCGATGAAGGGACTAGATACATGGAAACTTCTCCAATATATGTACGAAGCAAACATGTACAACATTCTCCAGTGAATGAAACAGAGCAACATTTTATACTCCCCATCAAGGTATTCTCCAATGCAAGCAAAGTAAACCAAATTGGGACTCATTAGGAAATGTATTGTGTTCTCCAATGCAAGTAAAATTAAGCAAACTGGGACTCACCCAGGAAATGCATCGTATTCTCCAATGCAAAAAAAATTAAGCAAAACTGGGACTCCCCCAAGGAACACCCAATGTTGTCCAGTAACAACAAAATAGAGTATGCCAAGATTTACCACGATGTATGCACAAACAGTACAGTGACCTGTGAAGTTCTCCTAAATCTGACAATGAAACAATAGGTTAACATTTCGACCTTAGTTCGAAATGACACCCCTATGGCCAATGTCCATCTCCAAAAGAAAAATTCGACCTCGCTAGAATTATAACGTGTTAACATTTCGACCTTAACTCGAAATAACACCCTTACGGTCAAAGGTCATCGCCAAAAGAAAAATTTGACCTCGCTCAAATTACAACAGGTTAACATTTCGTACTTAGTTCGAAATGACACCCCTATGTCCAAAGGCCATCTCTAAAAGAAAAATTCGACCTTGCTCGAATCTCAACGGGTTAACATTTTGACCTTAGTTCGAAATGACACTCCTACGACCAAAGACCATAGCCAAAAGAATAATTTGACCTCGCTCGAATTATAACAGGTTAACACTTTGACCTTAACTCAAAATAACACCCCTAAGGTCAAAGGCCATAACCAAAAGAAAAATTCGGCCTCTCTCGAATTACAACGGGTTAGCATTTCGACATTTTTTTGAAATGACACCCCTACGGCCAAAGGCCATCGCCAAAAGAAAAATTTGACCTCGCTCGAATTACAACGGGATAATATTTTTTCCTTAGTTCGAAATGACACCTCTACGTCCAAAGGCCATCGCCAAAATAAAAATTCAACATCACTCAAATTACAACGGGCTAACATTTTGACCTTAGTTTGAAATAACACCCTTACGGCCAATGGTCATCGCCAAAAGAAGAATTTGACTTTGCTCGAGTTATAAAGGGTTAACATTCAGACCATAGTTTTAAATGACACCCTTTCGGTCAATGACCATCGCCGAATCGAATGGGTTATTATTTCGATCTCTCTAAATAACACCTTTACAGCCATTAGCCTTGTCAAATACAAAAATAAAATCCTTCGAACTTGTTCAAATAAGTAAAAAATTAAGTTTGCTCCAGATTGCAAGTCCGATCTCGCTCGAATACATATGAAAAAGCTGAGTTCACCTATATCAGAAAGTCTAAACTCGAATCACATTCGAATGTTCAAGTCGAAACTGACTTAGTCTGAAATGGCGAATCTGAATGAATCAAAGATGATTCCTCCCAAAACGACAAATTAAAGATCAATCTTGCCTGAATGTGAACATCCGAAGAATCTCCATTTTGTCTCACACGAAGACCCAACTCAATCCGGCCAAGGTCGAATTCCCAAATCAAAAAATTAGGGACTCGCCATACAAAAATCTAAAGGTCTACGCTAAAACAAAAAGATGTAACAAGCAAGTGGAAGAGAAAGAAAATCAAAGGATGTACACGGGAGAAACCATTTTATATTTATAAATACATGCGCAACAGTCGCACCTTGCACAAGGCCAAGACAGGCCCAAAAACAATGCCAATATGAACCACAAAAAAATAATACATATACTAAAGCAGCAGCAACTTTTCACTCGACGTCATCACCATCGTTCTCCCCATCATTGTCTTCAAGAAACTCCTTCTCAGCATTAGCATCCTCCCTAGCCTCCAGTGTCACAGGGTCATAGCCGCAGTTGACACGAGTCTCTCATGCCTTCACCCGGGCTTCTTCATAAGCAGCCCTAGAAACATTGCCCGCCTCCCACAAACTATTTATATGTCTCGTTGGGCCTCATCATAAACCCAAAGCTCATGCAACTGGCAAGGAATAGCGGTAGATGCAGATTCAACTTTGGCCAACAATTGTACCTTTTCAGCCTCGAGGATAGCGACCCGATCTCCCAAGTTTGAAGCTTCTCGGTCAATTTCTCTAATGCATACTCTTAGAGCCTCGCCTCCATTAACATGGTTTTTACACTCTCAGATTCATAATCGGATTGAAGAACACGAATAGTGTACTCCAATGGAACCACCTTTACTGAAGCCAACGCTCGAGCATTCTCAGCATTCTCCAACTCAGACACTTTTCTCTCCAGCTCAGGTAACTTCCCCATCCATTCTGCACTCAAAGCTCCAACTTAGGCAGAATTTTGATCAAGCTTGGAAAGCAAGGACAACGCCGTCACCTGAAGATGCTCACACTCTGTAGCGACCCCCTTTCCCAACTCAAGTTATTCGTCCTTTGCACGAAATAGCTCCTCGAGCTCACTACACCTGCGAATAGACTGCATCACCTCCTGGTTCCTTTTTCTCTATCTCCTCCCCGAGATACTAATTTCATGTTCTCGACCTAAGCCGCCCATGCATCTCGCGGCATTTGTTACGATAGCGCTGATACTTTTCCAGCATCCTCAGAAAAACATTTGTCCCAAGTCTCGATCCTGCGAGAACTCTCAATCTCCAGCATGGAAGACTCAAAGCAAAGAAAAAAGTCGGTGAAGGCCAAGGCCACAGAAAAGGGGGGGAGAAAAAAAAAGAGAAAAAACTTACCCTTAGACCCATTGTGGTGACTTCATGTGATAATTCGGTGTCACTGACGACGTCCTAGAGAGCCTCACTCTCTGCAGCAGAGCATAGAAAGTTGAATTGCGGCACCAGACCCTACGTGTCTCGTAGGAGATTGAGATCCGATAGAATCTCGAGTATTAGGAAGGACCTTCCTCTCTTACCATAATACAAGTAAAACCCTCCTCAAACATCCTAACATCATCAAGATCGAGGTCGGAGTCAGACTCGTAATTATTAATGAATACACCATTTCCCCTCTCTGCGGCTGAAGAAGAAATGCGATTTGATGCGTCCAAAATAGCAACAGCAGCTTCAGGGCTTCGTCTATCCATCGCAATAGCCTGTTGATCGCTCATAACCGCTGGAGCCTTTGCCACCAGGTTTTCATCCGCGATCAGGTTAGCACCATCACCCATTTCAGACGTCGTCAAGAGAGAGTCGCCCCCAAAGATGCTTCGGCTGGAAAAGATGCTTCTAAATCCATTCGTCGTCTCTTTGTCGGGGCCCTCTCCGCTATAAGCACGAGAATATTCGCCCGTTGAGCGGACGGCAGAAGCTGGAGTCTCAGGTTGAGGAATAACTTCTACACACTCAACCCCGGCTGCAAGTGCAGATTAAGTAGTTCTCGATGTGGGCCGAATAGGTGGCAACGATTGATGGAAATGCAAGCAGAGGATCCCTCGTCCTTCACACTCTCCCTATCAATAATAAAAGATGACCATATAACGCCGAGATCAAACTACAAGGCAAAAAACAAAGAAACTGCAACGGGACGACTCACTAGTGAGAGGCTTACACCAGTAGGACGCCCACTCGTGGACTCCCACTGTATATGAGGAAGAACAGAGTTTACCCACTCGTGGATGTCATCAACTGGAGGGGGAGGCGGTCTCACGGCTGCAGAAGTGAAAACAAATTAGCAATTCCACATAAAGAAGAACGGTTGGCCACCTCCTCGAGTGGAATCACAAAGTAAACAGAGGAAAACTTACGTGCAAGGTTCCACATCTTAGGGAACACTATCGAGTCCGCCACAAGGTGCTCAGTCCGCACGTAAAAATAGCTTTCCTAGAAGCGGCGATTAGCCTTATCATACAAATTCACCACCAAACGTTTTGTTCCTCGATGGCGCATGTGGATCATTGTGCCTCGAATAATTTAAGGGGCAAAAATATTAAGCATGTGCCCCAAAGTGACCTCAAGATCGGGCCCCTCAGTCTCACCCTCTAAATGACCTCCAGACGAGGTGTACTTCTGCTGCCGGATAGCTCAGGCACTTTACCCGAACTCCCTTTAGAGATTTCTTCAATCCTAGAATAAATCGCATCAGCTACCATCGATTCGGAAAACTTTGAAGCATAAGTGCTTTCTCTTTTTAGAACTACCAACAGGCAGTCGTCATTGTCCCCCTCTTCATCCTCATCCCAAAGGCGTCGGGCTGTTTCTGGAGATAGGGCCACAGTATCGGCCTTAGGCTTTTGAGCCTTGATTTTCTTTGGCTTAGGGAATTTCAGGAGACCCCTTCTTTCTCTTCTTTTCTTTGGAAGGCTTTGGGATATTTTCTTCACCATTCGGGGGCGACCATATAGCAACAGCATCTCCGAGGCCCACATAAAGACAAATTAAATATTTTACTAAGAAACACAAGTATGCAAACCAGAGAACTCACTATAGTTTTTAGTCTCTCATCGACCTTTTGCCAGGTCACACCAGTTGCGCTCCATGTACGAAGAAGCAGAGGCCAATTTTCGGACCCAACCTTCAAGGTCTTGGACCGCACCAAGAAACCAAGCAACAGCTAAACCATCAGAAAATGGTCAAATCGGGAAAAAGATGAGGTCGAGAAAGAGAAGAGAAAATCGGGTATAAAATCACCATCAATAAGCATGTACTTACGTTTCATGTTCCATTCCTCGAGGAACGGAATCCTCACAGTAGGAATCGGGTCGAAGGTCCTGATTTGGACATATCAGCTCATTTATTCTCGGTCATTGTCCTCATCGATGCTGGAGAAGAGAGATTTCGAGGATCGGCATTGCAACTTTATCATGCCACCTCGATAAAGGTGAAGGCTGTATAGCCTGATTATATTTTGAGGACCAGCTCATCCATCCTCGGTCCTTGTCATCATCATTGCTAGAGAAGAAAGATTTCGAGGATCGGAATTGAAGCTTTATCGGGCTACCTCAATAAAGGTAAAGGCTGTATAGCCTGATCAGATGGTCGAGGGTAAAAGGCATCCCGTTGACCTGGCTCGATAAGTATCTAATCAGATTGACAATTCGCTATAATAAAGGGTAGATCTAGCCCAATGTCACTTGATATTGTTGGCAAAAATCAAGAATAACTAGGTCTATAAGACCCAGAGCTAGATCTGCAGGCCCAACGTGAATGGGTAGGTATATACGCTTAAGTACCCTGCTTTATGAGTAGTGATGTCCTCTTCAGGGGAAGGGATCACTACATCTTTGTTCTCTCAGTTTGCAGTCCGTTTTCACCTGCTCGAGCTCATCTTTAGTTATCAAACAAATGTATCAGGACATGGGCTCGCATTGGCCTGGTGTCAATGCAGGTTTATCAAATTTGAAATTGTTAATTCACACGGCGGAGGAATACACTCCACAATACGAGGTGGCACCAACATTTTTCTTCTGGTCAGTCGCGATAATAAAGAAGTTTTTTCTTTTTAAGAAATAGTTTTAGATGTTTTAGACATGGTGGTTTGTAAATTTAAAAGAGGAGAAACAGTAGATGTTGTGGTGATAGCAAATTGGGAAGAATGTAAATCTAAAGAAGTTGAAGGAACTAAAGAGATTTCAAGGATGATTTGAGAAGTAAAGTTTGCATAACTGCAAAGTTAGCCTATTTATAGAGGTCGCTTAAGCGTGTTAGGGAAGCCAAATAGCCGACCATCAATCACCTCTAATTAATGACCTTGGAAACTGTGATGACGCGTCCTTTCAATCACTTAAGTCGCTGATATCACGAGATTGACATCATGGTTGAGTCATCGAAGGGTTACGAATCAAATCGTTTCATATCATTTTACTCTAAGAAACGTGGGGACTATCCGTATACGGTCGATATCAGGTATACCCAATTTTTTTAGCTCGAGGGGTTGCTTTAAGCCTGAGTTCAAGTAAGATCGGGTTCGAACTCGATGGACCAGACTCGAGCTCGAAGACAGAATGCAGCGCCCAATGATCGAAGTACACAAGGAACATCGGAGCCAAGCACGACCGGCTCCGAGATAGTGTCATTATGAGTTTGTTACAGAAGGACAAGATTCCCGCCACGTCCCCAAGATCATGTCATAAATTCTGTAATAGATTTGCACGAGTAAGTACAAATCCGTACTAGCCGGTTATACAGTTGTCCCAATAAGATTTCTTACTGTAAATAGAAATGTACTCTATATAGGACTCTCTATTGTATAAAAGGGACTCCAATCATTTGTAAGGATGATCTAATCATTGGCAAAGAATTTACTATCATACTTTTCTCGCTCATCGTTCATTAGAACTGTCCTTTAGCTCTACTGTTCTTATTTTACTATCTTGCTTTCTTATTCTTGCCTTATTGTTCTTAACCCATCTCGAGGTCATTGGGCTCGAGGTCGATACTACTTAAGTAACACTGATTTGATTCACTCATTTCTCACTTTTATATTTTATATTGCTTGATTATTTATTGGTATTGAATTGAATCACATATCTTTAAAACCGCAAATCAAATTTAATTGTTACTCGTATATTTTCTAGGTAAACAAAGCTCTTTTACGTTTCTTGTTTATATCAAACAATAAATGCATGCATGATTTGTATTTTTGCACATAAATTTTATTGCTCAAATTTGGTTAGCAAAGATGTTTTCACTTTATACTTTATCACTTAACTATAGTACATTAACATGGTATACAACAACCGCGGATTTAAATAAGTAGTATATTCAGATTTTAATGCAATTAATAATCAGACGTCGAGTGACAATACTTGTAAATGTTACTCCCTCCGGTCCAAAATAAGTAATATTTAGATGTTTTCATACATATTAAGAGAGTCACCTTTTAGCATTAATTAGCAATAGAATTGACCATTTTAACCTTACTATCTCACATAAACACTCCTAACACATATTCCAACACTATTTACTCCAAGAACAATACAGGAAAAACATCATTAAGTCATTCTTGAAATTCGAAAAAAATCATTTATTTTGGACCACAAAAAAAATCCAAAAATCACTTATTTTGGACAGGAGGAAGTATTATTATTGCTATATCTGTACGTATTGGAATTAGAATATAATATCTTGCATGCAATTGCTGAACAAATTAAAGGTGCATAATTATATACTGTACCAAACGATCCTTAATTATTGGCTTTTAGTGTTGGCCATAACGTATGCTTGCATGGAAAGTAGCCCTTAAATTGTTGGCATTTGAAGCAAATCATTCTATTACGATTTTGTTTCATTAATTAAACAGAAAAGCATATTCCCTTCACTTTGCCAAAAGCAGAATATGTCAATAGTGTAGGACACATGACAATGCATAGAATCCCGTTACCTACTGCTTCGTGTAATGGGAACATAATTAATATCACAAATGTTAAGACAAAATGTAGGAGAAAAAAAATTGAACAAATCAATTCTTCCTCCTGTCCCAAATAAATGATTAAATTTTTTTTTTGGTTTAAAATAGGTGGCCATTTATATAATAAAAAATTAATTTATTTTTACAAAATTACTCATATGCACATATCCTAAAAAAATTATTACTCCTAGCATTAAATATTAATTAAGGGTTGTTTAGTCATACTAGGTATTTTATATAATCGGCGTACCTAAAACAAATTAGTCACTTATTATTGACTAAAGAGAGTACTTCTTTTAGTACATTTTAATTAATTTTTTGGACTTTTTTGGCAGTATACATATTTTATTTTTTTAGATCTCAAGAAGGGATTAACTTTTTTCTTTCAAAGTTGCCCTTGAAGCAAAGAATCTAGAGTTTTCTTTACATTGAATAAATTAAAGAAATATTAAAGATTAAGGTCAATTTTATTATTAATTAATATTAAAAGTTGGATTCCTAAACATGGGTGAAAATAACCAAAAAACAAAGTCAATTAAAGTAGAACGTTTTTGCAACTTTAGGACGTCTTAATTTTTTTTCTTTCCAACAAACAACTCCGGCAAGAAAAGCAGGATGTACACATCTACCCGTGCTACTATTTCTCTTCGTCTTCATCTAATAATAGGATTTTTAGATCGGAATTTGATTATGAAAGTAAGTTGCTAGAGAATAACTTTTAGGAAAAAGTTATTAAAAAACTCGGATTACAATTTTCTGAAACAAATAGGTGGTCCCTTGCATTTAAATGTTTGCACAATAATATTAAAAACGTTTTCTTTAAAATAAATTATGATTACTTTAGATGATATGCAAAATGTTTAATATGAGTAAATAGGACAAGATGGAGTAATATGGTACCAATAGAATTTTCTTTTACAAAATAAAGTACGCTTTTGTTATAAAATATGGTATTGATTAGGCAAACGAATAGCTCTCGTAGCTCAGTTGGTTAGAGCACCCGTTTAGTAAGCGGGAGGTCTTGAGTTCGACTCTCAACGAGAGCAATCAAAGTTTTTGTTCCCTGGGAGACATTTCAAATGTGATCTTACAGTTTTTTTGCCCTCTTTTTAGTTTTCCTCAGGCAAAAATATGATAACCAACTAGCTTTTATCCAATTATATGCACAGCTACTAATTTCACATCTATAACTTTTTTCCATTATAGGTTTTTTTAAATATTTTTATTCACACATTTTTTTTCTCGTTTTATGACTTTATTACTTGCTTTTTTTAATCGGCTAAGGCAAAATCTCTGTTTTAAAAGGTAGAATTGGGACTCGCCCCGAGGCGAAGCACTCCTAAAACGCCCTGGACTTATGTGTGGGGCTTAATTCCATGAGATTTACGCCTCAGCCACCGGGGCTTACGCCCAGGACACGCCCAACGCTCTGGGTACTGGGCTCGCCTAATAGAACTTTATGCAATTGTACATAACTAACCTTGTAAATCCTCACATTTTCTTAACAAATCGTTGACTATTCAAAATTACTTCTTTCTTAATCATAAATTATTAAGTTGAGAGTAGTTTATGTCATAATTAAAATAAAAATTATTGCACGTTATCCACTAAGACTGCTATGATAGTAAATTTTAAATAAATATTTCATTTCAAAAGTATTTATTTATTAGCTTTTATTACGTCTTTACTATATAATAGTCCATAATTTTTTTATAATTATTCTTCTAAATATTATTTTTTAACATTTACGAGATATAATACTTATTAATTTAATACTTTAGTATTAGCTAGTAGCTATTTACAAATAATTAAATATCATGATATTGTATGCTGAATTATGTGTTAGTTTATTAACTTGTTGAAACTTAAAAATAGATAATGATAGAGAATCATATTTAAATTGTAAATTTTGTTTTTATATAAATTCTCTTTCGAATAGAAATCATATTAAATAAAAATAGTATTTTAAGTAAAATATTAAATTATAATATTGAAAGTCTTTCAAAATTAATTACATCCTTAAGAGATACATATAAGATTTCATATTGATACATTACTTTTGATGTTTGAGTTGTAACAACGTTGCAACTAATTTGCATATTATGATAATATATCATGCTTTTCGTATTATTCATAGTCGAATTATAATTTGTAAATATTTTAAATAGATTATTTGTTATAATTTTGTGATTTTGATATAATTTTTATAATTATTTTTTATTTTATACTCTCTTAAAATTCTTGAAATTAGTAAAATTTAAAAATCCGTGGAACTTATGCCCCATGTCTCAGGGCTTACGCCTCGCCTCATCAGAGATAAAACGTCTCGCCTCACGCCCGCCTTTTAAAACATTGGGCAAAATCACTGTATACGAAATCGTTCACCAGCTTACACGCCATAAGCAAATTTATCTTTAAGATAGTTACAAAATTAGTCATTATTGAACATAGTTCAACAATAAATGGGAAGGACATTCACCTCACCCCCACTATATTTATATACAATTAAACAACAATCCTGTGAATTCCCGTGGGAAGGTAGGATGCACGCAACATTACCCCCAACCCTGACCAATTCTTCCCTTTGGTGTTTCTTAGCACCCTTGCTGGTCACGCCATTTCAGATAAATCAATCCGGCACGATAATGTGTATAAGCCCCCGCCACCACAAGTACATGAAATAGGTTGTGGCTATGGCCAGCAATGTCAAATTTTCCGGGCATCCATCTCTCTGGAACTCTTAAGGCATATATCAATGCTCCAACGCCATAAAAGACGCCCATCAAAACTTCATAGCCAGTAGTATGAAGGGCCTCGGGTTGGTCCCAATATAGAACCAACTTGTGTAGAATAGGTGCCACACCTGACATGCCCATCCCGAAAAATAAGCCTGCCCTAAGGCTTCGAAATTCTGGCTTTTGGAACACGGGAAGGAGAGAAACCAAGATTGTGCCAATTCCCAGGACAGTAATAAATCCCAAGTAGAGGTTTAAGAAAAAAGGGTAGCACATGAAGGAATAATAGACGGGAGGGTAAAATGAAGTTGATATCAGGGCAGCAATACCAGCATAGTCGAGCCTCAACATGATGTACGATAAACGCTCTGAATGGCAAGAAAGCAAATGACAGGTGCTGCTTGCTAATAAGCAAAACATTGCTCCACCAAGAAACGCAAAGAACGGCCACCGTGTTATCGGCGTCACCAGCAATGGTGCTATCATGTTTGCAACATCTTCCTTCACGCTACGCTGCACCAATTTGAATAAGAGAAATGTCAATCACAAATTATAGTAAAAAATAAATTGTTTTCTGTATGCAATTCACTATTCATACAGAAATATTGCACAACCACGGAGTGCTCTTCTATAATTGATCATTTGTTGTAAACCATCTAACTTTTATAAGGTAGCCGACGTTTGATGATAATGATAAAGAGACCTGGTCAGGCTGTAACATCTTGAGTCCAAAAGAAACTCAGCCTGATCATATGGATGACAAACAAAGGAATACCCAAGCGACTAGGCTATTCAGCTCATCTTCTCACAAAAATCCAAGAGAAAATACCCGGATTACTCCTAATCAGATTAATTCTGTCTGAGATTAGAATTAAGCTTAATCGAGGATATCAAGTCAAGGCCCTCATATCCAAGAGAAATATCAATCAAAATGATGGTTGGAAAATAAATGGTTTTCTGTATCTGTTCTAGTATCAATCAAAGCATTTCCACTACAAATGACTTCTGAAACGGTTCATTTGTTGCAAACCAGCATGTTCTTCAGGAAGCAAACATTCACTCCGAGTGTAATGAGACCAAATGAAATTATGTCTGCTCTGATAATATAAGTAAGATTGATCAAGGCTAGCAAGGGCCTCATAACCCAAGATTTAGCACATGTTGTGCAAGTAGAATGGTTACACCAATAGATATATTGACATCGTAATATCGATGATTGAAACCTATCTTGTCTTGTTATTACTATATTGTTCATCACTTACCAATAAGCAGGTTTGACTAAAGGAAACTTCCAAATGAAACTGATTAATATGTCTCTTTGGATGTCATCTTTTTAAAGAATATCATATCATTATCACACAAACATTTTATTAGATGTTTCACATTTTGCTCACATGCAGAAACTGAAAGATTGCCTGCATCAACCTATTAACAAAGAAGAGGGAATTTGTGGAGATATGCACAGTCAACAAAAAGGGACTAGACATATAAGGTGCAATGCACTCAATGATATTTAAGTAATCCAATAAGAGAAAAAAAATTGATATCGAGTCTTCTTCAGAGATTAAGGGTACAAAGCAAATAAGTAGAGATACCAGTTACATAGAGACTTCTCCTTGGGAAATCTACAGATGTCCCATTATAAAACTTTTTCCCTTTTTCATGCCCCAGTACTTGAACCAAGTGACAAATAATCCATTGGCATTCCAATTACAGAAAAACAAGGTTTTTTCGCTATATGTCAATAGGTTTCTTAATCGCTAAAAAGGCTAAACAAGAATAAAGACCTCAAACTGAAGCTTTAGAGAAGATGAGACACACACAACTAAATGTAAGTAAGGAAACCTCTATGGCTTTTTATCGTTCAAAGGAAACAAAGGTAATTGTAAAGGTTTGAAACTGCACCACATACTTACTGTGCATGAAGCAGCACTTAAGTTTCCTCTTTTCCCACGAGTAAAGTTAAATTTTCTCATTCTGATCATCTTTTTCTTTTTTATTGGTGAAAATTTTACCATTTTGATCTTTGATACAGAGGCTTAAATGGATAGATAAACGAAAGAAGAGGAATGAAGTAAATCATTTAGCACTGAAGAAAAGGAATAATTCAGCAGAAATCAGTAATCAATTAACTAGCTTACTCTCAAATAAAAAATTCTCAGTAAGCATTACTATATTCTCCACTAACGACATACATTGCAAACTGCAAAGCCACCATGTGGATCAAGGATATGAAACCAAACTAAAGAATAGAAGTATAGCATAGAATCATATAGTTGAATATTTAGTGATGTGTAAGCACGTATAAAAGAAAGAGAACCCAAGCAGCAATTTTTTCTAACAAAAAGGAGGGAGCCATACCAGAACACCAACATCAATATGGTTGCTGTTGGAGAATCGCTCAGGTAGACATTTAGACAGGAGTTGCAGCAAATCCTCTCGAAGTTTGTGCAAATCCGGCATATGTGGCAAAGAAGGGATACAAGGTAAAAGTTCTGCTTGTAATTTGTGTAGATCAGCCTTTCTAAGCTTTTCCGGAAGATTTTGTAAAGTCTGAAGATCCACAATATCTGGGACCTTCATTGCAGTATAAATGGTCAGCACTAGGAAGAGAATGAACCCTATCAAATGCCTGCAAAAAACAGAGAAATCAAGATTCGAATAAGGAATTCTTCTTGGTTTTTAATTTTTCTTCCTCAAGTTAAACCAGGATATTATGAGTGAAGTAGAAAGTGGACGGGTAAACAAATCCTAACAAAATCACACTGATCTCTATTAGGAAGATGTTCCTAACTGTTATCCATTTACTGAACCCTTTGCCCAATTTAAGAACCAGTGAAAGGTTTTGACCTATTCATTGAATCAGTTGAATAGGATTCTTATCCTTGGGAACATACCAAGCATTAGTTATGCGAGTGGCATCCAATGTTGTTATAACTATCCCTAGGCTAGCACTTACTGAAAAGAAAAAGTTGACTACCTTTCCAGCCCATGAAATCCTCGTCTTTGGCTAAACAGCAAATCCACGGCAAGATCATCTTTTCTGGTTGATACAACAGCCATCTACAGAAATTAACTTAATTCTTTTTTTTTTTATTTACATCGGGTTTCCCTGCCTCTAAGAGCCCCAACTGATCCCGGGGTACACAGGCCCTCGGCAAGGAGTTTCCCGCAAGTGCACCACGGTTAATTCACGTTTTACCCAGTCCGATGGCCCTCGGAAATCATTTGCACCCAGTGGGTTTCGAACTTGAGACCTTGAAAGGGAGCAAACCCCAAGGCTCAAGCCTATTGCCACGAGGCCAACCCCCGATGGTTAACTTAATCAACTTAATACTACAGAAAATAACTTGATACTACCACTACTTGGTAACTTTCACATTCTCGTACCTAACTAAAAAGATAGAACAGAATACAATGCCTTCTTATAGAAGCTATAGACTTGTAAATATCCGGAGACTCAAGCTCGAAACCATCTCACCAGTAACTGTCCTGAGTATGACTACCGAAGTGGAGGTATGTATAATGCAGGAATCTAGTCATGCTTCTCTTTCCCAAAGTAGCAACAAACCTTATGTGCAAATCCTTGAAAGTGTGCAAGACATTGCTATTAAGCTCAGTCAAATGATTGAGAGCTGGAGTAACCACAAAGTTGCTAAAAATTGTATCCTCGAGAAGTTCTGTATTGGAACCCCATATTATTCAGAGATTATCCTTGATTAACCACGCTATATAGAGTAGCAGATAAGGACATGGGAGATATGGAAAGGTCATCGTATTAATGTATGTAGCATGGATTTTCCATGAACAAAGAGAGAACTCAGAGAAACTTTGCACTAAAATTTCAAATTCAAGACCTTTACCTAGAATTTATGCACAATATATCATTATCACTTGTGCCTAATTACCATGATTAAGGGGGAGATTGACATAAAAGAAAAACTCCAATTAGAGAGCAGTACAAGTTAATAATCCTAAAAAGATATAACGACGAAAGGCATCATATCACAGTTTGATGCATGTTTGTCTTCGTCGAGTTTAGGGAGTTAGTTAAGCAGCATACTTTCAGTTAGTTAGCAATTGAAGTGTACAAAGCAAACTGCAATATCATCATATGGTATCGATAAAAATATTTTGATCTCCCCCATCTTCATATTCGATTCTTTGAGTTAGCTTCTCGGATTAGTCCCTCAGGTAACCTTAATTTCTCTCGAATCTTTGGTTCCTCAGAAACACTGAATTGAATTCACTTATGCTTAACATTTCTTTCTTTTTGCTCTTTTCTTTACTTATTATTTGATTGTTTACAATCATGAAAAACCAATAAAGTTCATAACTTTTTTACTGCAAGCTATATATAATACGATGTAAAGATTTTCTTTTTAAAGCAAAGAGAGGGAATTCTTACGTCCAAACATTGAGGGTCTCGTTGTGAATTGTAAAAACACTGAGCAAGGCCTGCTTCAATGGCCATTCGGCACGGTAATGACCAAGAATGAATTCATTGTCTTTCAAATAACCAGGCAAAGAATGATACTCCACCAGTTGGTACTTCACCTTCTTCCACAATCTCTTCGGCTTCCCTTCCTTTGAATTCGAAGCACACAATGGTTGGTTTTCATATGATCCACGAGCATTTAACGCCTCTTCAAGACTTTCCACATCGTTACCCATCTTCCGCTTAACCATTAACTGTCAAATCAAAAATCCTTTAAACACTTAGATAAAGGAACTGATATACAGGGGTGAATCTACTATGTGAGCTACGGGTCGTGAACGCACTAGCTTTGCCCAAATCCTATATGTGTATTAACATTTCACTTAATATCTATAAATATTTGATTGTAACAACAACAACAACAACTACCAGTATAGTCCCACAAGGTGGGGTCTGGGGAGGGTAATATTTGATTGTGAACCCAAATATTATTGTATATTAACTTGAGGTTATTGTAGGAACCCATTAACTTCAAATTCTAGATCTGCTTCTACTAATACACTATCATGACACAAATGCATAAACAATAGAACTTTGAATTTAAAGCAAATACTACATAAATTTTTGGCATTCTCCTAAAGGAATTTTGGTCGATATTTTAAAATGCATCTTATCACCATTTTGTTACGAGGAGAATTCTTTTTCTTTTCTTTTCTCTTCAAGAATCCGGTGTCCAGGCCCGACTAATCCTAATTTTCCATAGAAACTCCATAATGGGGTTTAGAGTATTTCATTAACAAGAGACCTGTCTTTATCATTCCACCGCGCCTTTCCATGGGGTCACCGGGAAAATTCCAATTTATAGTATTTTCATGTAGTTTTTGTATAATTTAAAAGAGCGAAAGTTCGGCTGAGCTAAAAAGTTATGATCAAATTGACTATAAATGAATTAAAGAAAAGTATCTAACAGATTGAGATTGAAGGGCAGGTAAAAGCAAAATTGTACAATACGCAGTAACATGAATTGAAACATATACAAAATCAAGAATGAAATGTACCTGGAAGAATGGGAGAAGCCTTAAAAAGAGGGTGATGCAAATTATTTATTGAACGTATAAAGTGTTGGTGATTAATTCTGCCAAAGGTAACGCCTAAGCGTGGTGTGGGAAATGGAAGGAGAGGGGGGAAAACAGACATTATCAATGGAGGTGCAACAAAACAGCAGATATAAAATAAACTTTTTTAATTTTATTTGGAAAATTATAAGTATCAACTAGGCGTGTCAATTGTTGGCTTCGCCCGGTTATTTTATAAAATTTATTTCATACTAATTTTTTGATTATTTAATTATATATAATTAAAATTAAACTTTTTGAAATCGTCTCAATCATATCGGTTTCTTTTCGATATCTATACGGTTCGGTAAATATTCAATAATTTTTTTAAGTGTCATGTAAAAATCACTAGTAGAAATAAAATACAATAGCATATGTACTTTTATAGTATTTAACAAAACTTTCTAGATATTTCTACAGTTTAAAGGGTGATAAATTAAGAAAATATAAAAGATGACTAGAGTATAGATCTATCAACTATTCTACATCAGTGTAAAAGAAACTAAGCAAATACAAAAAATTATAAGCCGCAAGAATGAAAAGATATTAACCAAGCTGGGTCTCAAGATTAAAGTCTATAGAAATTGAATATTCAAAAAGATAAATATAAATCATACTAAAGGAAACATATTCAATACATTGCAGTTTGCTACTAATAATCACTACAATACCTTATGTTTTGCTAGTGAATTTGCTGAAAATAATTTAGCTTCAATAGAAGTATCATAATAGTTTTGGGAATTAGAATTTTAAGTTTAATTACTTATTTGCTTGTAACTATTTCATAATTCTATGGCCCCAGAAAAAATTTAATGTTATTATTTTTAAACTCAATATATAAATATATTTAAACATTATAAATTTATTCAGTATGATTCGGTATTTTTTTTATTTATTTTCATAAAATAAAAAATCTACCCTAATTATTGGTTCAGTTATATAAATTTATATTAAAACCTACGATTTAATTAAAAGAAATCTAAAAATCGATTCAGTACGATACAGTACGGATTGGTCGATTTAGTCGATTTTCATATATCCATTGACACCCCTAATATCAATTAACCAAAGAATTCTAACTTCAAAAGTAAGATAATATACAGTTTTTGTTTTACACAAAATCTTCAAATTCTTTTAAAATTGCGTCTCTAGGAACTACATAGAAAATAATAATAATAATAATAATAATAATAATAATAATAATAATAATTCTTTAAATTGCGTTCTAGGAGCTATATGAAAATAGGATAATAATAATAATAATAATAATAATAATAATAATAATAATAATAATAATAATAATAATAATATTTTAAATTACCATTTTAGTTATTATTATTCGATTACTAGAAAGATTGCAATCTATTTGGATCAATGGAGACACGCTGTCATATGTCTTCAAATAGCTTTTGGCTGCACTAGTTATTTTTATGCCAATAGAAATTACAAAGAACTTTTGGTACTTTTTATTTTTATTTTATTATTTTTACTATTGGTAAACAATAACAACAACAACCCAGTAAAATCCTACAAGCGGAATCTGGGGAGGGTAGTGTGTACGCAGACATTACCCCTACCCCCTGGCTATTTCCGAAAGACCCTCGGCTCAAGATAATAAAAAGACAAAAGAAGAGAGTATTAGATTCACCGCGAAAATCATATGGTAAAAGGAACATAGAAAGCAAGAAAAGATAAATAATAATAATAATAATAATAATAATAATAATAATAATAATAATAATAATAATAATAATAATAATTGAGCATCTTGCCTGGGGGAAAGGCTACATCTAGTACCGGACCGATGATTTGGACGACACACCCCGGATTTTTTTTTCAAGCGAAATAATAATTTAAAGCAAAAAAATGATGGTTTGTAAATGGATTCTGCATCGAAAATAGAAAATAGTAAAATTCGGCATTGCCCCTAGATATATTAGACAAAGATCCATCGAACTAATCCACTACCTCCTAGCCTACAACAGTAATACGCGACTTCCATAACTTCCTATCAAGTGCCATGTCCTCAGAAATCTGAAGTCTCGCCATATCCTGCCTGATTACCTCTCCCTAATACTTCCGCTCTCTGCCTCTTCGCGTGCCTTCCACGACCAGCCGCTCACACCTCCTTACTGGAGCATCTGGGCTTCTCCTCTGTACATGTCCGAACTATCTGAGCTACGCTTCCCACATCTTGTCATCAATAGGGGCTGTCACACCTCCTTTTTACGCACCCGCGAGAGCGTGAGGGAGTTTTTCCAATTAAAGGACAATCGGAACGGGATCAATTTATTTAATTTTTTCGAGTCGCCACTTGGGAAAATAATGGTGTCCCAAGTCACCGGTTTAATCCCGAACCGAGGAAATTTATGACTCTGTCATATAGTCTGCGAAACTAGAAACCTGGATAAGGAATTCTGTTAACCCGGGAGAAGGTGTTAGGCACTCCCGGATTCCGTGGTTTTAGCACGGTCGCTCAACTGCTATTTTTGTTTCTATCTGATTTCTATATATATTTTCATTATGTGCTTTTAATGTTCCGCTTTTCGATTTTTAGAAGAATTACGACATCGCGAAAAAAACACATTTCGAGTCACACCGCAACCAGTGCGCCTGTGACTTTAACGTATCTCAGTTTCGCCGGGAGATAGATTTGGGTCACATAAATGCGCACCCGTATTTAAGAAAGTAATCATGTCACAAATCGTGCCTAAAGAGTCTATCGTCTTATTAATTTTGGAAAAAGACCGTGAAATTCGCGAAACGGTCTTCCCGAGTCTATGTTTTTATTACAATTGATTGAGGGCCCCACAAATGTGTATTTAGTGCGGCGAGGCTCATCTCATTTTATTAAAGGCCAATCTTAGAATGGACTATATTGTCTACTTTTGTTTTTTGTCTCTAATATTAATTTAATACCTAGTCCTACATGTATTATAATGAATAATTTTACGATTCAAAAACTCTTTTAATAGTTTTTAATTCCAATTTAATAACAACGGATATGGCATCCACAATGCGATTGAGCCCAATACAAAGGAGAAACCAATAAGTTGGGCTTGAGGCCCATACGTGTGCCAGCCAGTTGAATGGGTAGACAATTACGAATCCTAATTAGTAATCAACAAATTCTTTGCTGAAGGTGAATATGCCTAAGTAGTAATGACATTTTTTGCTTCTACCTCTTTAACACAAATTTCTATAACATAACATGGCTCTTAGCTTTTGCAGCTTATCAACACCAATTAAAACAATGTATTGAATGTATTATATACGAAATTGAGATAGGATTATTAGCTTTGTGAATTCATTCCTAAGTGTAACCCTATAATCAACTTCAAAGGCGTAAGCCGAGACTAAATTAATTCTATAAGCACTAGCATTGAACAACCAAAATTTATTATCTAACTAAGCAATAACACAAAGCTTCTACCATTAACCAACCACTACCAAATATTTCAATGACATTCTAAAACATGAAATCCAAACAGCTTGTATTTTTAGTGAAATTTCAGTTTTCAAACACATTAATCTTGCTGTATTTGACAATCAATTATTCATTACCAAATATTTCAATTACATGTGACAACTAACATCTGAAACAATCCGAACGTCTATAGACAGTTAGAGAAAAACAGTCCAGCAACAAATCCAGTAAGAAAAATGCAGATTCAGTAGAGTAAAAGTATCAATATATCAGAACAACTTCATTTCATAGCCCAATCAATCACTTGAAGTTACAAGGGTTGTGTACCTGGAAATCAACAAAGTAAGAGACTAGAGATCAGTGGAGTCGATGAAGCAAAGTAACAGCAGGCCAACAGCAACAAGTATCACAGCAACAACCAACCAGTAGACACTTAGCACACAATCAATAGTAGTCCGAAACTCAGCAAGCAAAACAACACAATCAGCTCCAGCAAACTAATGATACACAACTTCAACCAACCAGTGACAAACAACTCCAAACAACAGAGCAAACGACCCCAAAATCTATGTAAGAGATCTCTTGGAACTTAAGACACAGTCCAATGAAACAGTAACAAAAGATCCAATGGCAAATCAAGGAGAATCCAAACTCCCACTGTCTATTTCTCTACAGTTTCTGTATGTGTGAATGACTATATGTTTCCGGATTATCTCTCCAAAAATCCAGTCCTAAGCCTGTCTATATGAATGTCTAAGCCTCTGTGTATATCCCTGTTTTTCTAGGTATCAATGCCTATCTCCTCTCCTTTTAGGTATGTGTGTGTGTATCTCTATTTATAACCAAAAATACCACCTAGGAACACCCAGATTATGCAGAACAGACCCTTGCCCATCCTCCTTCTGTCCAACCCACTAAACCATGTCTAAGTATGGGGTTTTCATAATTAAAAATTGGCAAGTGCAGGGCACTGGTGGGCTGCTCTGCTGTGACAGTAGATTCCACTGATTAGCCCCATGTGCAGGACACTAAATACTCTAAATGTTAAACCCTGATTTCCTAGTTAGCTAATTTGAATCATAATTTCAGTTTCAGATCAATCAAACAGCCCTATTCAATCCAAGGGTGCTAATTACTGTATGGTATTTCAAATAACTCAACCTATGTAATTAGACGACGACATCTAATCAACTACAACACATAACAATGATAACAGATTAGTTGGCCAAACAATGATTCTGAAAATCTCGGCAAAAATGAGAAACAAATATTCGACGACGCTAATCAAAACGAGTAACTATCCTATGACGAGCACATTCGAACAACTAATCGGAATGCAAATTTGACCAAATAAAGGTCTTGGGAGATGAAGAACAAAGCAGAGAATTAAAAGAGGAAACAAAGGACAAACAATTCACATGATTAAACACATTAAATATGAATAAAGAAAAATAGAAATACCATATAAGACGAAACCAAAGCTCGAACGACCCGGACCAATCTCGGATTTGGCTCACATTTGGATTTTGGAGTCTAACGGAACTTAATCGAAATGTTTTCAAATGAAAACATCTCCATTAAGGTCTATTAGACCCCAATTCGTTTCGATTTTGGACCCCAAATCCCTAATTAGATTTCTAGGGTTTTTAGGCTCAGATTGGGGTTCGAGTGTTTCTGATTAGATTCGAACCAGACCAATGTTATACGGGGTATGAGGGAGGTCTAGGGAGGCTATGGTGCAAAGTTGAGGTGGTTTGGCGTGGGTTCGAGTTTGACTCGAATCTTCAAATGAAGATTCGAGAAATTCCCGATTGATTCGAGATTAGGGGTTGCCAGGTTCTTGTAGACGGGGTTGAGGTGATCGTGTGGTGTTACTTTGGTGGCCGGCGGCGTTGTTGCCGCCGGGTTTTCAGGCGAAGGGAGAGGAGGCGGCGCTAGGGTTTGTTGTTTGTGAAGGAGACGAGGTTGAGAGAGAGAGAGACGAGGGGGGAAAGATGGGTCTGGGAGAGAATGAACGGGTATGGGGGTATTGGGGGGTTCTTTGGTGGGTTTAAAATTAACGTTTTAATCTCGGTCGTTGGATGATGAGAATCCAACGGCCAGGATCAAACGATTGGGGCGATTAATAAGATCCATCAGATCAACGCTGATCGACGGCTTGGATCTCTTCATTAAAAACAGAAACGACGTCGTTTGGTCTTGTCTGGAGACGGGTTGGACTGGACCAGAGGTGATTCGCTTGGGCCTGGCTTTTTTGGGCTAAATTGTGGCCCAAATCTGATCTCCTTACTACACTCCAAGTTGTATTACATATACATATGTCTATATATATTCATATATTTATATATATATACATATATATGTAAACAAATCGACTTGTAGCACCTATAATTAATATATATATATATATATATATATATATATATATATATATATATATATGTGAGCACGTGATTTTTGCCTTACCTGAGAAGTACTCCCAGAAAAACTCAAAATAAAAATAGTTTCGTGTTAGGTAGGATTTTTGTGATTTTGTGTTATTTTATCTTAAATTTACATTTTTTTTGTGTGCATGTTTATTAATAAAATACAAAAAAAATATACATTAGGTTTTGCATTTTTATGTGGTTTACATTTAAGTGATATGTAATTGTGTGGGATAGTTGTATGCATATATATATATATATATATATACATGTACATATATATATGTGTAGTAATGAGATCAAATTTGGGCCATAGTTTAGTCCAGAAAAACCAGGCCCAAACGAATCCCAGTCCGCCCAGCCCAATACTCACCCCAGCATCTATCATTGTGGCATTCGATCTGGACCGTTGGATTTTATCATCCAACGGCCCAGATTAATCCTTTAATTCCAAACATACCTCCAAGACTCACCCAAACGACATCGTTTCATCAAGTGGGTGGATCCAAGCCGTCGATCTAAATTGATCCAACGGCCTAGATCCAATCCCATGCGTGGTATATATTCCTGATCCCTTACCCCCCCCCCCCCCCCCCCCCCCCCCCCCGCTTCGTCCCTCAGAAGCTCTCAAAGCCCAGCGTAACGCCGCCCTCCTCCGCCGTACTCCGCCTGCCGGAAATCGCCTCACGGCGGTTCCGGTAGGCCAATCACCACCAAACCAATGCCAAAACCTTCCCCTCACCTCCCCCATCACGGATCCGGCCTTCGCTAACCTCGAATCACCACCCAACGGCTCGAATCTTCATTCAAAGATTCGAGTCAAAATCCAAACTACGCCAAACTTCACCAAATTCACACCACAGTCTCCTCACACCTCCCCCACACTCCCATTGACATTGGTGTGGTTCGAATCTAATCAGAAATGCAAAAGCCCCAAATCCGAGCCCAAGAACCCTAGAAATCTAATTAGAGACTCGGGGTCCAAAATCAAGACGAATTGGGTTCTAATAGACCTTAGTGGAGATGTTTTCATTTTGAAAACATTTCGATTAAGTTCCGTTAGACTCCAAAATCCAAATGTGAGCCAAATCCGAGATTGGTCCGGGGCGTTCGAGCTTTGAGTTCGTCTTATATGGTATTTCTATTTTTCTGTCTTCATACTCAATGTGTTAATCACGTGAATTGCTTGGCCTTCGTTTCCTCTTTTAATTTTCTGCTTTGATGCTTCATCTCCAAAGACCTTTATTTGGTCAATTTGTGGTTTCTGATTTGTTTAACCAAATAAGCTAGTTATAGAAGACGAACTCGCGTCGATTAGCGTCGTCGAATAGTTAACTTCGCATATGTCCGGCATTGGCCGAGATTCGTTGAAGTCACTGTTTTAACAGTTTAAATTGGTTGTCATTGCTATGTGTTGTAATTGATTAGAGGTCGTCTTCTAATTGCATAGTTTGAATTATTTGAATTACCATACAATAATCAGCATCCCTGGATTGAGTAGGACTGTTTGATTGATCTGAAGATGAAGTTATGATTCAAATTAGCTAACTAGGGAATCGGGGTTCAACACTTAGAGTATTTGGTGCCCTGCACATGAGGCTAGTCAGTGGAATCCACTGTCACAGCAGAGCAGCCCACCAGTGCCCTGCACTTACCAATTTTTAATTATGAAAACCCCATACTTAGACATGGTTTAGTGGGTTGGACAGAAGGAGGATGGGCAAGGGGCTGTTCTGCAGAATCTGGGTGTCCTAGGTGTTGTTTTTGGTTATAAATAGATAGGCATTAATACCTAAAAGGGGGGATATTCATACAGACATTAGAGAATACCTGGAGAGCAAAAACATAGACAGTGAGACTGAAGTACCTGGAGAGCAAAAACAGTCGTAGCTAGAGAGAAAAACCTGAGGGAAAGTAGACAGCAAGGATACATTTTTGATACATACATACAAAGATACAGAGAGAACAAAAGGGAAAGAGAGGTGACTGTTTCATTGGGTTTTTCCTTTGGTTACTGTTTCGTGGTTTTGATTCAGAGGCTGAGTGTGTGGTCATTTGGTTGCCTGTTGTCTTGTGTTGGTGGTGCTGTGCCATTGCTTTAGCTGGTTCAGTAGTTGAGTGTTGTGATAGCTCGAGTATTTGCTGCTGGTTCACTTGATTGCTGCCATTGTTAGTGTTTGCTATTGGTTTAGTTGAGGGCTGCCATTAGTTGTTGTTGCTGTGGTGTTCATTTGGTGCTGTTTGGTCAGTAGTGTTGTTGCTCTTGGTCGTTTGTGTTGCTGGCTGGTATGTTGTGTTGCTGCCTGGGTTGATTTGGTGTTGTTGTTCCATTGTTGGTTGCTGGCTGGTCTATAGTATTGCTGCCTGGGTTGGTTGTTGCTGTTGTTTCATTATTTTTGTTGGCTGTTGGTCTATTTGATTGCTGGTCTATTGGTTACTGGTTTACTGTTGCTGTTACTGTTCCTGTTACTGTTGCCGCATTGCCATTGCTCACTCTTCCTTGTTCTTCCGCATTCCAGGTACACACCTCTGTTATTGTAGTTCCTTGGTTCGAAAAGAATGAAGTTTGAAGCTTATGCATAAAGCCTATTGAAACATGTAGTCGTCTAAAGTTCTTATGTTTAATTACATTCTGTTATTCTTCAATTAAGCTTGTATTGCTAGTCTTGGTTATGGAAAAGTGTAGCTAGGCCAAAGATACACCGTCGTTAGATAAGCACGTAAACCTGAATTAGTCTGTTGTATCTCTATTCAATCTTCTCTGCTCGTGTGTGTAAACTCCAAATCTGTTAACGTTAGACCTTATGCTAAAAGCAAGATTAGCTAGGGAGTTGTTACTCAACGGAATGACGTAATTAGATTAAAAAGAGTCGGGGGCGCATTTCATGTGACCCGACCCCAATTTTGGGCAAGAGTAAACAAAGCATGTCAGGAACCACAGGCGCATTTCATGTGGTGTGGTTCGTAGCAAGTTTTAAATAAATTGGAATCAACTCTTAGGTAAAATACAGTGGGATGTAGTTCGCTTTAGGTTTGAATCAAAGGTGCGCCTCACCCAATAGTTACACTAATCACACAGCCTTCATAAATGTACATATAAAATACTTAGATTTTGAGATGCGTCGTTTCTTAACGAATATCACGCCCTTCGCAACAGTGTAAATAAGTAGTCGATCCGGGCGCATATTTTAGTTCTATCTTCTTAAATACGGGTGTGCATTTCATGCGACCCGAATCCAAACCCCGAAATGTTGAATAAGAATATGTCGAGGATCCGGGTGCATTTCATGTGACGTGATTCGAAAGCATATTTTTAAGCAACTTTCTCTTTCGTAAATCATAACCAATAATAAAAGCGGTAAAGGGGATATTAACTTGCACTAAGTACATAATTGTAAAAAGCAGATAGATAAGCCAAACACGACAGTTGAGCGACCGTGCTAGAACCACGGAATTCGGGAATGCCTAATACCTTCTCCCAGGTTAATAGAATTCCTTATCCGGATTTCTGGTTCGCGGACTGTTAAATAGAGTCATTCTTTTCCTCGATTCGGGATTTAACCGGTGACTTGGGACACCATAAATCTCCCAAGTGGCGACTCTGAAATAATTAAAATAAATCCCATCTCGATTGTCCTTTAATTGGAAAAACTCTTTGCACCCTCGCGGGTGCGTAAAAAAGAGGTGTGACAGCTCTGGCGACTCTGCTGGGGATTGGCTTTAGAATTCGAGCTCGGAATAACTGTTGTATTTGGCATATTTTATTATCTGATTTTTTTTACATGTTGGCATCAATGTGCAAAATGTTGTTTTTACTGCTTTGATATTGTGTGAACTGTACATATAAATTGTGCCGGAACCAATCTCCTCTCCGAGTCTTCTAAATCATGAAGAAGGGTGCACTTCGTGTGACTTCTTTTCTGTATAGTGTCTAATTCCCATTTTAGAACGAGGTTTGGATAAGTTGCAAAACCGGTGAAGCTTCTGTATTCCCGGGTTGCTGCCTCCTCCTCGGCTCGAGCTGTCCGCTCGGGTAAGCCAAGTCTAGAACAGATAAACCCAGGTTTTAAACCTAGAATAACAAAGCTTCATGCCGGATCCCTAGTAGGAAACGTTTATTTGCATCATGTCGCATTTTGGCTTAGGGAACTCAACACAGGGGTTGGGTCCGTCTAGGACAGGTGACCTGAAATGAACAGACTATCCCGCTGCATCCTGTTTGTCTTGCGCATTTATCTGTTATAGACTTGCATGCTGACCGGCTTTTAGAGATTAAAAAAAAAAAAAAAAAAAAAAATGTGTGTTTTGTTCTTAAGATAGAAATAGCTTATTTGTTTTCCTTTAGTAAAATGAATAAATAATGTCGTTTGTTTCGTCAAAACCGAACTACGTGGGTTTGATTCTCATTGGATGTGAGATACGTAGGCAACCTCCATCAGGTCCAACTTCACCTTTTGAAAAATGGCCGAAAAAAAATCAAAACTAACTCTTGTACTAAATAAGTCGGTGACGCTGTTTTTAAAAATAGCCGAATGTTCCCGAAAGGGACGCCGGAAGGCTAATTTCGTATAAACGGCCACCTTTGGGTCAATTTTGATTTCGATCAATTTACCCCACAACCTTAAAAGCCTTCGTCCCCGAGACGTTGAAAGGCCGTGATTGAAAACTAATTTTTTTTTTATTTTAGCAAAACAAAGTTGTTTTCTTATTTAAATCACCTTAATAAATGTGTAGGATGAGCACGAATCAGAATAAATCATTTTCAATCTTTAGTGAGGTCCCTCAGCAACTCCGTATATGGTGGAACGATTTGGAAGACAGTAGCAAAAAGGTTGTAGGGAGAATTTTGGGAGGTTTGGTTGATCTGTTGAATATCGAGCCAAGGGAGGACATCATCAAGGCACTGGTATCTTTCTGGGATCCGACCCGCAATGTGTTCCGTTTTGTTGACTTTGAATTGACGCCCACATTAGAGGAAATTGCGGGCTATGCAGGACTTAATGGGAAATTAAGAGGGCAATACCTGCTCTCACCAAGACCGGTATCTCCACATGGGTTTCTGGATTTGCTGAGCATTAGTCGGAAGGTGAAAAATGATGATCTGCCGAAAGGGTGTTGCGATCTCCAATTCTTATATCAACGGTACGGCGCTCCTCGGGGTTTTGAAGAGTCAAACCTTGGGCTAACTCACGCAGGGAATAGAACCAAGTGGGAGGCCAGACGAATTCTAGCATTCCTAACGACATTCTTGGGGGTTGTGATTTGTCCGCGCGAAGATAAGAAAATAGAGATAAGTCCTGGTAGGAATAGCCGATGTTGCAATCAAAAAGGCTACCAGCACGGTGGTCCCTTTGGTTTTGTCCGAAATCTATCGAGCCTTGACTGTATGCCGAGAAGGGGGCAATTTCTTCCAAGGTTGCAATCCGTTACTCCAATTATGGATGCAAGAACACCTCCATCACCGAACACAATACATGAACCATGGGTTGACCGGAAAAACCTGTATCAGGGGTTTCGAAGAACGGATGATGGGTGCTGTATTCCCTGAAGGCGTCGAGGCATGGCTTGCACGACTGAGCTCAATAGAAGCCGATCAGATTGAATGGGCATTCGGGTGGTTACCCGATACCGAAGTAATATATATGGCAGCCGAGGAGTGTTATATCCTTCTGATGGGGATCCGCAGTGTCCAACCATATGTCCCTCACCGTGTATTACGTCAACTAGGAAGGTTTCAGGTTATTCCTACCGATCAAGACCTAAGGAAGTACGCCATTGAGTTGAGCCCGGGAGTTGTCTTCCCCGAAGAGAAGGTTAGAAGGTTGTGGCACGAATGTCGGTTCCTTGAGCCTAAAACCATGGTCCGGGAGCTATCTAAGGGAGAGGTGGACCCAAAGTACAACGTGTGGTTCGGGAAAAGATTTCAGATTCGTCGGAAATGTTCTAAAAGAGCCCATATCCAACAATTCACGGAAGATTCACGGGAACAATGGGATTGGTTAGCAAAGGAGGAGGGATACAGGACGAAGATTGGCAGGATAGAACAACAGGTCCGGGACCTCCAATTCGAGAAGAACATGCAAGCTGCCACCGACGAAGGAGACAAAAAGAAGTTGGCACAAGAAAATGACTTCTTGAGAGCTCAAATCCAACAAATGAAAAGAGATGCTGACAGACAATCGAGGAGTCGGGCCGACGAAAAATTGATAAGG
Source organism: Nicotiana noctiflora (assembly GCA_032618575.1). Taxonomy (NCBI): domain Eukaryota; kingdom Viridiplantae; phylum Streptophyta; class Magnoliopsida; order Solanales; family Solanaceae; genus Nicotiana; species Nicotiana noctiflora. The sequence goes on from JASVEL010007232.1 coordinate 108,920, forward strand.
GGTTTGAGAAGCCAAGTCACCGACATCCAAAGAGAATTGGACGAGTCAAAAGCCCAAATAACGAGGATCCGTGCTAGCTGGAAAAAGGAGGCACATCAACATGCACTTCACCTAAAGCGGGTGGAAGAAGATTACACCGATATCATCACTAGCCTGAGGGAAGCAAATGTTGTCCTTAGGGAGCGGGTTTTCAAGCAAGCCCAAGATGCCAGAGCAGACCTCGACCGCTGCCACAATTTGATGGCCCGACTGCAAGGACAAGTGGATAGGCTCCTAGATCAATTCACCAACAATGCTCGAAGATTGGGGGCGAAAAACTAGCAAATAGAGCGGCTACTCGGAGAAAGGGACATGATCAAGGATAGAATTGGAGAAATCGGGCACTATGTCACCACGAAGTGCCTAGCTTGTGAACGAATGCCCCGCGCCGACCTTTTCGCTTCAATTATGGGTTATGTTCATCGGATCATGGAAGAGTTGAGGAAACTGCACAAGGGCCTCACACCAAGGCCTGCGGCAAGGCCGAATGATGCCTCGCGGGCCCCCAGGGATTTTAGGGAATTAGATTTTTGATTGAAAATGTATTTTGAAATGTTGAGTCAAGCTAGTTGGCATTTTTATCTTTACTTTCCCAAGTCAAGCATTTTCTTTTGTCTTGTTGATTTTTGTAAGACGTGTTTTGTAACTACACGGTTTTATTTGATATAAAAGTTACTGAATTTTGCCACAATCTTGTTACCAGAACTACGCTCGGTCTGATTCACGCGGAGTCGTGATACGTAGGCAATCCACATAAGATGCGACCACCACTAAAAAGAAAGGAATCCAAAGGTTAAATAACAATAAGGCTTGCAAAGATAGTCGAAAAAGAAAAAAAAAAGAGGAAAAAGAAAAAGAAAAGAAAAAGAAAAAGGGCCGGAATGACGCATGTTAAAGAGTACACGTAGAAAGGGTTATTTGGTTAGGTGCATTGCATCCAACGTGCTATAACATATCTGTCAAACTCGGTGAACTAACAAGTTTGTTGCGTATTCCGGAAAGTTTAGCAGTTGGTTTGACAGAATATACTGGCCAGCCATCACTACCGCACTAGATCCAAAGGACCAGTTACAGTAAGCATGTCGAGTTCCTGGCAAGAGTCTCGAGGAAGAAAAATCCGAGCTACAAATCATGAAAGAAGAGGTAGACCGGTTAAAACAACGGATAACAGAGATGCACCTGGCCTGGGCCAGGGAACAGTCTTCACCAAACCGCCCTACTCTCGCCTCACCTCCGGAACATCCGCCCATCGATCCTTCAACAAGCGCCCCGAGCTATCCATACTTTCGTGGGAAAACCCATATGCCACCCACATTCCACCAGCCCAAACCAAATCCTCCTCCAGTCACCCCCGTTGTTGTGGCACCTCCACCGGCTCCTCCGCAAAGGCCGGCCGGCGAGCCATATGTTCGGATCCATGACAACTCTTACTATCCTCCAGGAGCCTACTTTCAGGGCTCCCGAACCACAATCACATACACCCCATTGGGATAATCCGACAGAACCGGAAAACACTTCCAAAGTTCGAAACACGAGGAGTTGTCAGAAAAGTCAAAAGCCCGGAGCGAGTCCTTCAGGAACATGCACGGTTTGGGCAACCGGGTCGGCGTCGCCTATAAAGATCTATGTCCATTTCCGGACGTCCGGTTGCCGCGCAGGGTTCAAAATGCCCAAATTCGACCTATACGAGGGGCATGGCGACCCGGTGGCCCACCTACGGGGGTTTTGCAGTAAAATGAGAGGGGCCGGAGGACGGGACGAGCTTCGGATAGCCTACTTCGGCCAGAGTCCGGGAGGATCGGCGTTGGAGTGGTACACTAGACAGGATCCCAGTAGATGGTTTACGTGGGATGATTTGGCTCAAGCTTTTATCGGCCAGTTCCAATACAATCTTGAGATAATCCCCGACCGCCTATCATTGCTAAAATTAGAGAAGAAGCCTGCTGAAAGCTTCAGGGAATTTGGTTTCCGATGGAGGGAACAGGCGGCCAGAGTGGATCCACCGATGAGAGAGAGCGAGATGGTGGACTACTTCTTGCAGACATTAGAGCCCACCTACTTCGGACATCTGGTAACGTCCGTAGGCAAATCATTCACCGAGGTGATAAAAATGGGGGGTATGATCGAGGAAGGTTTGAAGGCCAACAAGATCATGAGTTACTCAGCACTGAAAGCCACCACTCAGGCTATCCAAAGTGGTACTGGAGGAGTACTGGGGAAAAGAGGAGAGAGGAAGTTGCGGCCGTCGAGTCCGGGGCATGGTTCAGAAATAGAGGCCCCGCACCCCAATATAGCCCACCCCAACCTCACCACCAAAACTACTCTCACAACCCATATAGCCACCCGCAACATTACTATCCCGCACCCTGATCCCCATTTTACTGTCCACCATGCACAGTCCTATTCTGCACCTCCCGTTCATGCACCGTGGCGTGCACCGAACCCCCAGAACAATCATCCACCCCCAAGAGCTTACAGAAACCCCTCGGGCGCGAGTTTCCGTCCGAACCAGGCATTCAGGGGCGACAGGGCGCCGAGGCCAAAGACTTTCACTCCCTTAGGAGAGTCTTACACTAGTCTGTTCCACCGGTTAAAGCAGGTAGGGTTGCTGAATCCGGTTGAAGCTAAGCTACCAAACCCCCTCCCGAAGAACCTGGACCATTCAGTAAATTGTGCCTATTGCTCGGGATGTCCGGGGCACGATACAGAAAAGTGTTGGAGGCTAAAGACGGCCATCCAGGAGCTCATCGACACTCGCAGGATTGAGGTCCAGACTCCAACAGAGCCCAACATCAACCAAAACCCGCTTCCAACTCATCATGAGACCAATATGATCGAGTTGGTACGGGCGGAGGAAGGAAAGGAGAAAGCCTCTCAGATTGTAATGATGATTAAGTCTAGCGGGGCAGGAACGAGAAAAGGGCCAAGCTGTGATGAGTCGCCCAGTTGCAAGAAAGACATACCAGGAGAGTCGGAAGCAAGAAAGGAAAGTGTGAACGAAGTACCGGTGAAGCCGGCCAAGATAGTTGTACCAGGGGCAGCAATCAAGCCCATTTTGACAGTAGCAGGCGTTCGAATGGATCCTTTCATCATCCAGCCGGCAACACAGCTGCCAGTAACTGATAGCCGGGCTGTCCCATGGAATTATGCTCGGATTAAAACGACCTACAGAGGAAAGGAGGTGAAAGAGGAAGTTTGTGAAGCCCAAGGGTTGACCCGCTCGGGGAGATGTTTTGCCCCCGCGGAATTGAGGAAGACCACTCCGGCAGTATTGAAAAAGCCGGTCACTGATGAAGAGGCGGAAGAATTCTTGAAAAAGATGAAGCTGCATGACTACTCCGTCTTAGAGCAGCTGAAGAAGACTCCGGCGCAAATATCATTGCTATCCTTGCCGATACATTCTGAAGAACATCGGCAAGCATTGATGAAAGTCCCGAATGAGGCACATGTACCGGATAAAATCTCAATGAGCCATTTGGAGAAGATCACCAATAGGATCTTCGAAGCAAATCGGATCACCTTCACCGACGACGAGTTGCCCGAGGAAGGCACCGAGCACAACAGGGCTTTATATCTTACGGTGAAGTGCGAAGAGGCGGTGGTTACCAAAGTCCTTATCGATAATGGGTCCAGGTGCTAACATTTGTCCTCTCTCTACACCGGGCAAATTAAAAGTAGACATCGGTAGGGTACGCAAGAAAAGCGTATGTGTTCGAGGGTTTGACTGAGGAGGCAAAGCGTCGGTTGGTGACATAGTGTTGATCTCGACGATTGGGCCAGTGGAGTTTACCATGGAATTCCAGGTGCTGGACATGGTGGTGTCATATAACCTCCCGATAGGGCGACCATGGATCCATGCCGCAAGAGCAGTTCCATCCATCCAGCTTGCACCAACTCGTCAAGTTCGAGTGGGACCAACAAGAGATCGTCGTCCATGGAGAGAACGATCCACAATCAGGCACCATCATTCCCTTTGTTGAAACAGAAGAAGATGTTGGGCCGCGGGTGTATCAGGTCTGCGATGTGGTGTCCGCCCACCGAGTTCCGGAAGGGGAATGTATTCCCGGCGACAGAACAATTACCGCGGATGTCATGGTGGCGCATGAAATGTTGCGACATGGTTTCGTACCCGGTAAAGGTCTAGGTGCATCTCTCTGCAAGGAATCATACAACCGGTATCGGTGGTCGAGAACTTGGGAACCTTCGGCTTGGGATTCCAGCCAACCTCGGAGGACATCCGGCGAGCAAAGAAGAGTAAGCAGAAGACATGGGTGCTCTCAAAACCTGTTCCACGCCTTTCCCAATCTTTTATCAGGTCCGGAGCAAGAGGACATCCAACGACAAAGATTCCCGGTCCTACGATCAGGCCAGACGAAGAGTTCTTCAGGAAGTTCGAGGACCTATTCACAGATGTATGTATGCTCGAGGACGGTGAAGGATCTAGTCACGCCGAGATACAATTTGTGGGACCAAAGGCAAAACCGAATAACTGGAAGGCTACTCCTCTCCCTGTCCGGAAGGAGTCTTGGTAGTTTGTCTTGGATTGTTTTTCTTTCGAAATGTTGTGTCGGGGGTTTGTCCCCGGAGTAAAATCCCGTTGTTTTTAGTTCATTTTTGATTTAAGTTTGCAGTTTGTTTTCCCTTTGTACAATTCCCATCAATGAAATTTGGTTCCTTCGTGTCTAATTTTGTTTATCTTTTCTTCTTTTTACTTTTCTGAACAGCCTTCTTGCAACTGATCTTAATGATATGGCGTGCTTAAAGATTAATCAACCCAGCCTAGAAAGTCAATCGGGTTTGGAAATAATAACACATGAAATAAGAAGTGACGAGAGTGAGTCAGAGTACGGCGATGATGAAGCCGTAGAAGAAATCGGTGAAGAATTAAGTCACTTCGAGGAAAAACCCAAACCGAATTTAAATGATACCGAGGCCGTTAATCTAGGGAATGCGGATGACGTCAAAGAAACCCGGATAAGTGTCCATATTGAACCCAATTTGAGAGAAGAATTGATCAAAACACTCATGGAGTTTAAAGATATTTTCGCATGGTCGTACGACGACATGCCAGGACTCAGCACTGATCTAGTGGTTCATAGATTACCCACTGATCCGGCATATCCTCCCGTCAAGCAAAAACTGCGAAAATTCAAGACGGAGATGAGTGTGAAGATCAAGGAGGAGGTAACCAAGCAATTGCAGGCGAAAGTCATTCGTGTCACTCGATACCCGGAATGGTTGGCTAACGTAGTACCGGTGCCAAAGAAAGACGGAAAGATCAGGGTATGCGTGGACTATCGCAATCTCAACAAGGCAAGTCCTAAGGATAATTTCCCACTTCCCAATATCCATATCCTGATTGATAATTGCGCCGGACGCGAAATTGGATCCTTTGTGGACTGTTATGCGGGATATCATCAGATTTTGATGGATGAAGAGGACGTAGAAAAGACGGCTTTTATCACACCGTGGGGGACTTATTGCTACCGAGTGATGCCGTTTGGTTTGAAGAATGCAGGGGCAACCTATATGAGGGCGATGACTACGGTATTCCATGATATGATACACAAGGAAATTGAAGTGTATGTGGATGATGTGATCATAAAGTCTAGGCGTCAAGAAGACCATGTTTCCGACCTCAGGAAGTTCTTTCAAAGACTTCGAAGGTACGACATCAAGCTCAATCCGGCCAAATGCGCATTCGGAGTTCCCTCAGGAAAGTTGCTAGGATTCATCGTCAGCCGGCGGGGCATTGAGCTGGACCCATCCAAAATCAAGTCCATTCAGGAGTTACCCCCGCCGAAGAATAAAACAGAGGTAATGAGTCTGTTGGGAAGGTTGAATTACATCAGTAGGTTTATTGCCCAGCTCACGGCAACTTGTGAACCCATATTCCGTCTATTGAAAAAAGACGCGGCGATAGAATGGACGGCAGAATGTCAGGAAGCGTTTGACCGGATCAAAGGGTATCCGTCAAATCCACCCGTACTAGTTCCGCCTGAGCCAGGTAGACCCCTGATTCTTTATCTGACGGTCTTGGAGAATTCGTTTGGTTGCGTACTGGGGCAGCACGATCTTACCGGCAGGAAGGAACGGGCCATTTACTACCTCAGTAAGAAGTTTACAGTCCACGAGGTCAAGTACACTCATCTAGAAAAGACATGTTGCGCCCTGACTTGGGTAGCCCAAAAGCTGAAACACTATTTGTCTTCTTACACCACTTACCTCATTTCGCGTTTGGATCCGTTGAAGTATATTTTCCAGAAACCTATGCCTACAGGGAGGCTAGCAAAATGGCAAATATTACTTACGGAGTTCGACATCATATACGTGACAAGGACGGCTATGAAAGCTCAAGCCTTGGCCGATCACTTAGCTGAAAATCCCGTTGATGACGAATACGAACCTTTGAGGACGTATTTTCCAGATGAGGAAGTATTGCAGATTGAGGGGTTGGAACTAACCAAGGATCCGGGATGGAAGCTCTTCTTCGATGGAGCGGCAAACGCAAAAGGAGTCGGAGTAGGGGCTGTGCTTATATCTGAAACAGGACATCATTATCCTGTTACCGCTCAACTGCGTTTTAACTGTACCAATAACATGGCCGAGTACGAGGCATGTATCTTGGGGTTGCGATTAGCGGTGGACATGGATGTACGGGACGTCTTGGTCTTGGGGGACTCGGACCTTCTAGTACATCAGATTCAGGGAGAATGGGAAACCAGAGATTTAAAGCTTATCCCATATCGTCGGTGTTTGCATGATTTGACCAAACGCTTTCGATCGGTAGAATTCAGGCACATCCCAAGGATGCATAATGAGGTTGCCGACGCGTTGGCTACTTTAGCATCGATGCTACATCACCCGGACAAGGTTCGTGTCGATCCGTTACATATCCATGTCCGGAATCAACATGCTTATTGTAATGTAATAGAGAAAGAGGTGGATGGTGAGCCGTGGTTTCATGATGTCAAGGAATACCTCAGGTTAGGAGTATACCCAGAACAAGCAACCGGAGATCAAAAGCGAGCTATTCGGCGGTTGGCGAACGGATTTTTCCTTAGTGGAGGGGTGCTATACAAAAGAACCCCAGACTTGGGATTGTTGAGATGTATAGATGCAGGTCAAGCCACAACAGTGATGACGGATATACACTCGGGAGTTTGCGGACCACACATGAGCGGATACGTATTGGCAAAGAAGATTCTTCGAGCAGGATATTATTGGCTCACTATGGAGCGGGATTGTATAAGTTTCGTGCGAAGATGCCATCGGTGTCAGATACACGGAGATTTGATTCATTCTCCGCCGACTGAATTGCATACAATGTCCGCACCATGGCCGTTTGTCGCATGGGGTATGGATGTTATTGGACCTATTGAGCCTGCCGCTTCCAACGGTCATAGGTTCATTCTGGTAACGATTGATTATTTCACCAAGTGGGTGGAGGCCAAGACATTCAAATCAGTGACCAAGAAGGCGGTAGTGGACTTCGTACACTCCCACATCATTTGTAGGTTTGGAATTCCAAAGATGATCATTACAGATAACGGTGCAAATCTTAACAGTGGATTGATGAAAGAGGTATGTCAACAGTTCAAGATTACACACCGAAATTCCACACCGTATCGCCCAAAAGCAAATGGTGCGGTCGAGGCAGCAAACAAGAACATAAAGAAGATATTGAGAAAGATGGTAGAAGGGTCTAGGCAATGGCATGAAAAGTTACCATTTGCACTGTCAGGTTATCGCACTACCGTCCGGACTTCGGTAGGTGCAACTCCTTACTTGTTGGTGTACGGGACTGAAGCAGTAATACCAGCAGAAGTTGAAATCCCATCCCTCCGAATTGTCGCCGAAGCCGAGATTGATGACGACGAGTGGGTCAAAACCCGATTAGAGCAATTGAGCTTGATCGATGAAAAGAGATTGACAGCAGTATGTCACGGCCAATTGTATCAAAAGAGAATGGCGAGAGCATACAACAAGAAGGTACGTCCCAGGAAATTTGAAGTGGGACAGCATGTGCTGAAGAGAGTTCTACCACATCAGGCCGAAGCGAAAGGCAAGTTCGCTCCAAATTGGCAGGGACCATTTGTTGTGACTAGAGTATTATCCAACGGCGCTCTATGTCTAACTGATATTGAAGGAAGATGCACCGATATGGCTATCAATTCTGATGCAGTCAAGAGATATTATGTGTGATTCTTTAATGCATTTGTCAACGTTTGGTTTCGTTTGTTTGTAGTTGGCATTTTTCGGAGAATGAAATGACAGAGGCAATTTTTCTACTACCCAAACACTTTAACTTTTGTTTCCCCATTTTGAGCCTTGATTATTCTTTCATATACCCTCTTTCGGAATCATCAAGGAAGATGTGTAACAGAATAGAAAAGAAACAAAGAAGTAATACAAGAAAAAGTGAACTACGTTCGACCTGATTCCTCAAGAAGGATACGTAGGCACCACACGGCTCGGTCGTAATAAAATAAAAATCAAAAGTCCCCCAAGCAACAAAACTGGGGCAGAAATCATTGTTTCGTTTGAAAGATAGTATGGATTCCGAAAGTTGTAATAAGCTAACAGTTGAGGCTAAACCCCTTTCTTCAGCCTCACGCGCAGAAACCATATCAAGAACCAGAAAGACCTCTCGATCAGTATTTGAGAAGTGCCAAGGCATGTGAATGAAAGCCAAGAGTGACATCCCGACCCTCGATTGAATTCAGGATGCACAAGCCGAAAGGGGACAACGCTCTAGAGGGAATCTCAGGGGTGATACCCCGCCGCAAGGAAAGAAAGCATAAATGAGAGAGTCTTAACGGTGAAAACCCTCGCGGGCACCTTAAGGCGAAGGAAGTTGAGAGAAGTAAAACGAGAGAGTCTTACGGTGAAAACCTTTACGGGCACCTTAAGGCGACGGGAGATAGAGAGAAATGAGAGAATCTCATTAGTGAACACCCTTTGAAGGGCACTGTGAGGTGACAGGATGAGACGGGTACAAGATGTCGGCATGAGACAAGGTTGGGACACCCGTTTACCTCTAGCAGGACGCGGTATCAGAAAGTGATTGACATGAATAGACTGGGTAGTTTAATCTCAAAGGCGCGGCATAACATTGGATCAGGCACACATTCAGATAAGTTTTCCTATTTTTGAGTTCGGAAAAGTTTTTCTCTTCTTTTGTCATTTGCGGTCAGTATTCTTTTCTTTTCTTTCATTTTCGAAAATTGATTTTTCAAAGCTTACTACCAAGTCTCCCAAAGCAGTATATTGAAAGTGAATAGGCATGGAACGAGGCAATAAGACAGAAGTCGTTACGATAATAAGATTGGGATGACAGGCTGAGTGGAAGGTTCGCAAGAATTATGGAGTATGAGGGACACATGTGGCATGTCCGAAAGATGATTTCACGCAACAGATCACCGGCTAAAAGAGTCGGATCAAACCAAAGAGTGGAATAAAGGGAAAGATGAGAGGTCGTTCGGGGAAAAAGCATCGTCCCCAGTAAGCGTCAACGTCGCCCTCAAAGTTCGAGAGAGGCCAAGCAGCTGAAAGAAAATGGCCCCAACAAGAGTGGCACGACCACTCACCGCATTTTGAAACTAACAATTTTTCTTTGATTTAAAAGCAGGAAAAGAGGGTTCGTTGGCAGAAAAGCATACCGTCCGGAAGTTTATCAAACTGGGGCAGAAAATTTTCTCCTGTGGCGAAAATTTTCTTGAAAGCAAAGACCCAGGGGATAAGGGTAGAAAGCAACACAAGATGGGGTGATCTTTGAGCCTGGTATCATCCCCAGCAGTTATTGGAAAAAGAAAAAAATGGCTTCGAGATTCCCCCAGCAGTATTACATCCTGTAATTTGATCAAGGAAACAAAAGCGTGAGTCCCAAAAGAGGTAGGGGAAGAAGGAAGAGAATGAGGGGTGAAGGAAACAAAGAATACTTCCTCAGCAGCATCACCCCCAGCAGGCGAGTAAACAGTTCCAAAAATATCCCCGGCAGCCAGAAGAAAAGTAATACGACCGGGGGAAAGCAATTCCAAGACAGGATAATTCAGAAGAGAAGGTGGTCCGAGAGGTAATGCAGGAACGAGGATAGGGTACAAGAGGCAAAGGAAGGTAATCAAGATAGGATGAAATCGGTGAGTAGTAGTTGAAGTCAGGAAGCCCGCCCGGAGAATGGAGTGGCGATTTAATTTTGAAGTAGTAGTTGAAGTCGGGAGCCCGCCCTGGAGAATGGAGTGGCGATTAAATTTTGAAGTAGTAGTTGAAGTCAGGGGAGCCCGCCCGGAGAATGGAGTGGCGATTTAATTTTGAAGTTGTAGTCGAAGTCGGGAGCCCGCCCGGAGAATGGAGTGGCGATTCAATTTTGAAGTTGTAGTTGAAGTCAGGGGAGCCCGCCCGGAGAATGGAGTGGCGATTTAATTTTGAAGTAGTAGTTGAAGTCGGGAGCCCGCCCGGAGAATGGAGTGGCGATTTAATTTTGAAGTAGTAGTTGAAGCCGGAGCCCGCCCGGAGAATGGACCGGCGATTCAATTTTGAAGTTGTAGTTGAAGTCGGGAGCCCGCCCGGAGAATGGAGTGGCGATTTAATTTTGAAGTAGTAGTCGAAGTCGGGAGCCCGCCCGGAGAATGGAGTGGCGATTTAATTTTGAAGTTGTAGTTGAAGTCGGGGAGCCCGCCCGGAGAATGGAGTGGCGATTTAATTTTGAAGTAGTAGTTGAAGTCGGGAGCCCGCCCGGAGAACGGAGTGGCGATTTAATTTTGAAGTAGTAATTGAAGTCGGGGAGCCCGCCCGGAGAATGGAGTGGCGATTTAATTTTGAAGTAGTAGTCGAAGTCGGGGAGCCCGCCTGGAGAATGGAGTGGCGATTTAATTTTGAAGTAGTAGTTGAAGTCAGGGAGCCCGCCTGGAGAATGGAGTGGCGATTTAATTTTGGAGTTGTAATTGAAGTCAGGAAGCCCGCCTGGAGAATGGAGTGGCGATTTAATTTTGGAGTTGTAATTGAAGTCAGGAAGCCCGCCTGGAGAATGGAGTGGCGATTTAATTTTGAAGTTGTAATTGAAGTCAGGGAGCCCGCCTGGAGAATGGAGTGGCGATTTAATTCTGAAGTAGTAGTTGAAGTCAGGGAGCCCGCCTGGAGAATGGAGTGGCGATTTTATTTTGAAGTAGTAGTTGAAGTCAGGGAGCCCGCCCGGAGAATGGAGTGGCGATTTTATTTTGAAGTAGTAGTTGAAGTCAGGGAGCCCGCCCGGAGAATGGAGTGGCGATTTTATTTTGAAGTAGTAGTTGAAGTCAGGGAGCCCGCCCGGAGAATGGAGTGGCGATTTTAATTCTGAAGTAGTAGTTGAAGTCAGGAAGCCCGCCTGGAGAATGGAGTGGCGATTTAATTTTGAAGTAGTAGATGAAGTCAGGGGCCCGCCTGGAGAATGGAGTGGCGATTTAATTTTGGAGTTGTAATTGAAGTCAGGAAGCCCGCCCGGAGAATGGAGTGGCGATTTAATTTTGAAGTAGTAGTTGAAGTCAGGAAGCCCGCCTGGAGAATGGAGTGGCGATTTTATTTGAAGTTGTAGATGAAGTCAGGGAGCCCGCCCGGAGAATGGAGTGGCGATTTAATTTTGAAGTAGTAGTTGAAGTCAGGAAGCCCGCCTGGAGAATGGAGTGGCGATTTAGTTTTGGAGTTGTAATTGAAGTCAGGAAGCCCGCCGGGAGAATGGAGTGGCGATTTAATTTTGGAGTTGTAATTGAAGTCAGGGAGCCCGCCTGGAGAATGGAGTGGCGATTTAATTCTGAAGTAGTAATTGAAGTCAGGGAGCCCGCCTGGAGAATGGAGTGGCGATTTAATTCCGAAGTAGTAGTTGAAGTCGGGGAGCCCGCCCGGAGAATGGAGTGGCGATTTAATTTTGAAGTAGTAGTTGAAGTCGGGAGCCCGCCGGGAGAATGGAGTGGCGATTTTATTTTGAAGTAGTAGTTGAAGTCAGGGAGCCCGCCCGGAGAATGGAGTGGCGATTTTATTTTGAAGTAGTAGTTGAAATCGGGGAGCCCGCCTGAAGAATGGAGTGGCGATTTTATTTTGAAGTAGTAGTTGAAGTCAGGGAGCCCGCCTGGAGAATGGAGTGGCGATTTAATTTTGAAGTAGTAGTTGAAGTCAGGGAGCCCGCCTGGAGAATGGAGTGGCGATTTAATTTTGAAGTAGTAGTTGAAGTCAGGGAGCCCGCCTGGAGAATGGAGTGGCGATCTGTTTAATTTGGTAGAGGAAAGCGGTAGAATGTAACAGAAATCTTCGGCATGAATCCAAGTTCGTAAGAAGAGACGAAGCATCGGAAGGAACGCCAAGTCAGACAAGATGGCAAGGAGCGCGACAAGATCAAGTTAAAAAGGATAGATAAGAACTTGTAGTACTGTAACTTAGTCTAGCTTCTTGTTTTTGTTGCTTAGTGCGGTGTAACAAGGAGATCGGCTAAGCAGTGGTAACAGCAGTAACAGCGGCAACAGCAGTAACAGCGAGATCGCAACAGTCATGGTAGTCCCAGCTACCAGAACTTCCCGAACTACATTGACCCGATTCCCTTTTAGCCAGGGATATGTAGGAGACCTTTGAAGCAAGGTTCGGTCAAAACTTTTCCAAAATGCTTCATACGGAGTACTCGAATGGGCAAAATCGCTTATATCCGCTCACTTATCTTTGCACGAAAACTCTGCGTGTTTACGCGCAAAGAGGGGCAGCTGTGAGCACGTGATTTTTGCCTTACCTGAGAAGTACTCCCAGAAAAACTCAAAATAAAAATAGTTTCGTGTTAGGTAGGATTTTTGTGATTTTGTGTTATTTTATCTTAAATTTACATTTTTTTTGTGTGCATGTTTATTAATAAAATACAAAAAAAATATACATTAGGTTTTGCATTTTTATGTGGTTTACATTTAAGTGATATGTAATTGTGTGGGATAGTTGTATGCATATATATATATATATATATATACATGTACATATATATATGTGTAGTAATGAGATCAAATTTGGGCCATAGTTTAGTCCAGAAAAACCAGGCCCAAACGAATCCCAGTCCGCCCAGCCCAATACTCACCCCAGCATCTATCATTGTGGCATTCGATCTGGACCGTTGGATTTTATCATCCAACGGCCCAGATTAATCCTTTAATTCCAAACATACCCGGTCCAAGACTCCAAACGACATCGTTTCATCAAGTGGGTGGATCCAAGCCGTCGATCTAAATTGATCCAACGGCCTAGATCCAATCCCATGCGTGGTATATATTCCTGATCCCTTACCCCGCCCCCCTTTCAGACCCCCCCCCCCCCCCCTGCTTCGTCCCTCAGAAGCTCTCAAAGCCCAGTGTAACGCCGCCCTCCTCCGCCGTACTCCGCCTGCCGGAAATCGCCTCACGGCGGTTCCGGTAGGCCAATCACCACCAAACTAATGCCAAAACCTTCCCCTCACCTCCCCCATCACGGATCCGGCCTTCGCTAACCTCGAATCACCACCCAACGGCTCGAATCTTCATTCAAAGATTCGAGTCAAAATCCAAACTACGCCAAACTTCACCAAATTCACACCACAGTCTCCTCACACCTCCCCCACACTCCCATTGACATTGGTGTGGTTTGAATCTAATCAGAAATGCAAAAGCCCCAAATCCGAGCCCAAGAACCCTAGAAATCTAATTAGAGACTCGGGGTCCAAAATCAAGACGAATTGGGGTCTAATAGACCTTAGTGGAGATGTTTTCATTTTGAAAACATTTCGATTAAGTTCCGTTAGACTCCAAAATCCAAATGTGAGCCAAATCCGAGATTGGTCCGGGGCGTTCGAGCTTTGAGTTCGTCTTATATGGTATTTCTATTTTTCTGTCTTCATACTCAATGTGTTAATCACGTGAATTGCTTGGCCTTCGTTTCCTCTTTTAATTTTCTGCTTTGATGCCTCATCTCCAAAGACCTTTATTTGGTCAATTTGTGGTTTCTGATTTGTTTAACCAAATAAGCTAGTTATAGAAGACGAACTCGCGTCGATTAGCGTCGTCGAATAGTTAACTTCGCATATGTCCGGCATTGGCCGAGATTCGTTGAAGTCACTGTTTTAACAGTTTAAATTGGTTGTCATTGCTATGTGTTGTAATTGATTAGAGGTCGTCTTCTAATTGCATAGTTTGAATTATTTGAATTACCATACAATAATCAGCATCCCTGGATTGAGTAGGACTGTTTGATTGATCTGAAGATGAATTTATGATTCAAATTAGCTAACTAGGGAATCAGGGTTCAACACTTAGAGTATTTGGTGCCTTGCACATGAGGCTAGTCAGTGGAATCCACTGTCACAGCAGAGCAGCCCACCAGTGCCCTGCACTTACCAATTTTTAATTATGAAAACCCCATACTTAGACATGGTTTAGTGGGTTGGACAGAAGGAGGATGGGCAAGGGGCTGTTCTGCAGAATCTGGGTGTCCTAGGTGTTGTTTTTGGTTATAAATAGATAGGCATTAATACCTAAAAGGGGGGATATTCATACAGACATTAGAGAATACCTGGAGAGCAAAAACATAGACAGTGAGACTGAAGTACCTGGAGAGCAAAAACAGTCGTAGCTAGAGAGAAAAACCTGAGGGAAAGTAGACAGCAAGGATACATTTTTGATACATACATACAAAGATACAGAGAGAACAAAAGGGAAAGAGAGGTGACTGTTTCATTGGGTTTTTCCTTTGGTTACTGTTTCGTGGTTTTGATTCAGAGGCTGAGTGTGTGGTCATTTGGTTGCCTGTTGTCTTGTGTTGGTGGTGCTGTGCCATTGCTTTAGCTGGTTCAGTAGTTGAGTGTTGTGATAGCTCGAGTATTTGCTGCTGGTTCACTTGATTGCTGCCACTGTTAGTGTTTGCTATTGGTTTAGTTGAGGGCTGCCATTAGTTGTTGTTGCTGTGGTGTTCATTTGGTGCTGTTTGGTCAGTAGTGTTGTTGCTCTTGGTCGTTTGTGTTGCTGGCTGGTATGTTGTGTTGCTGCCTGGGTTGATTTGGTGCTGTTGTTCCATTGTTGGTTGCTGGCTGGTCTATAGTATTGCTGCCTGGGTTGGTTGTTGCTGGTCTATTGTGTTGCTGCTGTTCTTGTGTTGACTGTTGTTGCTACTGTTATTGCCTTGTTTTCTCCTGTGGCTGCTGGTTCACCTACTGTTACTGTTGTTGCATTGCCACTGCTCACTCTTCTCTGTTCTTCCGCATTCCAGGTACACATCTCCGTTATTGTAGTTCCTTGGTTCGAAAAGAATGAAGTTTGAAGCTTATGCATAAAGCCTATTGAAACATGTAGTCGTCTAAAGTTCTTATGTTTAATTACATTCTGTTATTCTTCAATTAAGCTTGTATTGCTAGTCTTGGTTATGGAAAAGTGTAGCTAGGCCAAAGATACACTGTCATTAGATAAGCACGTAAACCTGAATTAGTCTGTTGTATCTCTATTCAATCTTCTCTGCTCGTGTGTGTAATCTCCAAATCTGTTAACGTTAGACCTTATGCTAAAAGCAAGATTAGCTAGGGAGTTGTTACTCAACGGAATGACGTAATTAGATTAAAAAGAGTCGGGGGCGCATTTCATGTGACCCGACCCCAATTTTGGGCAAGAGTAAACAAAGCATGTCAGGAACCACAGGCGCATTTCATGTGGTGTGGTTCGTAGCAAGTTTTAAATAAATTGGAATCAACTCTTAGGTAAAATACAGTGGGATGTAGTTCGCTTTAGGTTTGAATCAAAGGTGCGCCTCACCCAATAGTTACACTAATCACACAACCTTCATAAATGTACATATAAAATACTTAGATTTTGAGATGCGTCGTTCCTTAACGAATATCACGCCCTTCTCAACAGTGTAAATAAGTAGTCGATCCGGGCGCATATTTTAGTTCTATCTTCTTAAATACGGGTGTGCATTTCATGCGACCCGAATCCAAACCCCGAAATGTTGAATAAGAATATGTCGAGGATCCGGGTGCATTTCATGTGACGTGATTCGAAAGCATATTTTTAAGAAACTTTCTCTTTCGTAAATCATAACCAATAATAAAAGCGGTAAAGGGGATACTAACTTGCACTAAGTACATAATTGTAAAAAGCAGATAGATAAGCCAAACACGACAGTTGAGCGACCGTGCTAGAACCACGGAATTCGGGAATGCCTAACACCTTCTCCCGGGTTAATAAAATTCCTTATCCGGATTTCTGGTTCGCGGACCGTTAAATAGAGTCATTCTTTTCCTCGATTCGGGATTTAACCGGTGACTTGGGACACCATCAATCTCCCAAGTGGCGACTCTGAAATAATTAAAATAAATCCCATCTCGATTGTCCTTTAATTGGAAAAACTCTTTGCACCCTTGCGGGTGCGTAAAAAAGAGGTGTGACAATATATATGTAAACAAATCGACTTGTAGCACCTATAATTAACTTTTGGTAACAATCAACACAATTAACTACCAAATTGTACATTAAATGACAAGAATTACGAAAAAACACCCCCCTTTTATGACTTTTCATTCTTCGCCAAATAAAACTTAATTATTTCTAAGTACGGAACTAACCCTGTAAATATAAATGCGACGTATTTGGTATATGTATTTTGATTGTTAACTTAAGCAAACAGACACGGACCCCCAAGTGCAAGCGATGAGAAAAATAACATGTGATCCCCAATCATTGTAAACAAACAAAAACTCTTTTATTTTTTATATTTTGGGAGTAATTCGTGCGAGGCAAAAATCACGTGCTCACAGCTGCCCCTCTTTGCGCGGAAACATGAAGAGTTTTCGTGCAAAGATAGTGAGCGAATACGAGCGATTTTTTGCCCGTTTGAGCACTCCGTGTGAAGCATTTCTAAAAGATCTTGACCGAGCCTTTACTTCAGGAGGCCTCCTACATATCCTGGGCTAAACAGGAATCAGGTCAATGTAGTTCGGGAAGTTTTTGTAGCTGGGACTACCATGATTGCTGTGATCTTGCCGTTACTGTTGTTACTGCTGTTGCCACTGCTTAACCGATCCCCTTATTACACCGTGCTAAACAAAATAAGAAGCTAAACTAAGTTACAGTACTGCGAATTCTTATCTATCCTTTTTAACTTGCTCTTGTCATGCTCCTTGCCATCCTGCTGACTTGATGTTCCTTCCGATGCTTCTTCTCTCCTGCCAATTGTTACTTCGGCCTATCTTGATTGCCGAACTCCGACCATTGGTTTCCTTCTTTATGATCTTTGAACTATTCTCCTTCGCAATCTGAGTCTATCTGTTCTGATCCTTGTTGCCTCCCTCTGCTTACGAACTTGGATTCAGGCCGGAGATTTCCGTTACATTCAACCGCTTTCCTCAACCAAATTAAAATAGATCGCCACCCCATTCTCCAGGCGGGCTCCCTGACTTCAACCACTACTTCAAAATAAAATCGCCACTCCATTCTCCAGGCGGGCTCCCTGACTTCAACTACTACTTCAAAATAAAATCGCCACTCCATTCTCCAGGCGGGCTCCCCGACTTCAACTACTACTTCAAAATAAAATCGCCACTCCATTCTCCAGGCGGGCTCCCTGACTTCAACTACTACTTCAAAATAAAATCGCCACTCCATTCTCCAGGCGGGCTCCCTGACTTCAACTACTACTTCAAAATAAAATCGCCACTCCATTCTCCAGGCGGGCTCCCTGACTTCAACTACTACTTCAAAACTAAATCGCCATTCCATTCTCCAGGCGGGCTCCCCGACTTCAACTACTACTTCAAAATAAATCGCCACTCCATTCTTCAGGCGGGCTCCCTGACTTCAACTATAACTTCAAAATTAAATCGCCACTCCATTCTTCAGGCGGGCTCCCTGACTTCAACTACAACTTCAAAACTAGATTGCCTCTCCGACCATTGGTCCCTTCCTTGCGATCTTCAACTTGTTTTCCGTCGAAGTCTGAATCCATCTTTCTGATCCATGTTGCCTTCCCTCTGCTTATGAACTTGGATTTATGCCGGGGATTTCTGTTACGCTCAACCGCTTCAAAATAAATCGTCACTCCATTCTTCAAGCGGGCTCCCCGACTTCAACTACTACTTCAAAATAAAATCGCCACTCCATTCTCCAGGCGGGCTCCCTGACTTCAATTATCAACTCTGAAAATTAAACGCCACTCCATTCTCCAGGCGGGCTCCCCGACTTCAACTAATACTTCAAAATAAAATCGCCACTCCATTCTCCAGGCGGGCTCCCTGCCTTCAACTAGTATTAACTCCATCCCATCCACGTCGCCTTCCTTTGCTTTCTGTACCATTTCTTCTTCCTGCATCGCCTATCGGGCCACCTTTCTTCTGAATTATCTTGTCCTGGAATTGCTTTCCCCTGGGTCGTATTACTTTTCTTTTGGCTGCTGGGGATATCTTTGGAACTGTTTACTCACCTGCTGGGGATGATGCTGCTAAGGAAGTATTCTTTGTTTCCTTCACCCCTCATTCTCTCTCGGACTCGCCGGGTTTGAAATGTTATGGACCGGGGATTATCCTGGCGGGGGACCTCTTTTCCTCTTCCTTCTTCCCATACCTCCTCCGGGACTCACGCCTTCGCTTCCTTGAACGAATTATGGGATGTAATACTGCTGGGGGAATCTCGAAGCCATTGTTTCCTTTTTCCAACAATTGCTGGGGATGATACCAGGCTCAAAGATCACCCCATCTTGTGTTGCTTTCTACCCTTATCCACTGGGTCTTTGCTTTCAAGAAAATTTTCGCAACAGGAGAAAATTTTCTGCCCCAGTTTGATAAACTTCTGGACGGTATGCTTTTCCGCCAACGAACCCTCTTTTCCTGCTTTAAATCAAAGAAAAATTGTTAGTTTCAAAACGCAGTGAGTGGTCGTGCCACTCTTGTTGGGGCCATTTTCTTTTCTCTTTCAGCTGCTTGGCCTCTCTCGAATTTTGAGGATGACGTTGACGCTTGCCGGGGACGATGCTCTTTCCACGAACGGTTTCTCATCTTTCCCTTTCATTCCAATCTTTGGTTTGATCCGACTCTTTTTAACCGATGATCTGTTGCGTGAAATCATCTTTCAGGCGTGCCACATGTGTCCATCATACTCCGTAATTCCCGCGAACCTTCCAATCCCCCTGTCGTCCCAATCTTACTATCGGCACGACTTCTGCCTTATTGCCTCATTCCACGCCTATTCATTTTCATTATACTGCTTTGGGAGACTTGGTAGTAAGCTTTGAAAAAAATCAATTTTCGAAAGATGAAAGAAAAGAAAAGAATGCTGACCACAAAATGACAAAAGAAAAAAAACTTTTCTGAACTCAAAAGTAGGAAAACTTATCTGAATGTGTGCCTGATCCAATGGTTATGCCGCGCCTTTGAGATTAAACTACCCAGTCTATTCATGTCAATCACTTTCTGATGCCGCGTTCTGCGAGAGGTAAACGGGTGTCCAAACCTTGTCTCATGCAGACATCTTGTAACCATCTCGCCCTGTCATCTCACAGTGCCCTTCAGAGGGTTTTCACTAATGAGATTCTCTCATTTCTCTCTATCTCCCGTCGTCTTAAGGTGCCCGTAAAGGTTTTCACCGTAAGACTCTCTCATTTTATTTCTCTCAACTTTCTTCGCCTTAAGGTGCCCGCGAGGGTTTTCACCGTTAAGACTCTCTCATTTACGCTTTCTTTCCCTGCGGTGGGGTATTACCCATGAGATTCCCTCTAGAGCGGTATCCCCTTTCGGCTTATGCATCCTGGATTCACTCGAGGGTCGGGATGTCACTTTTGGCTTTTATTCACATGACTTGGCATTTCTCAAATACTGATCGAGAGGTCTTTCTGGTTCTTAATGTGGTTTCTGCGCGTGAGGCTAAAGAAAGGGGTTTAACCTCAACGGTTAGCTTATTACAACTTTCGGAATCCACACTATCTTTCAAACGAAACCATGACTTCTGCCCCAGTTTTGTTGCTTGGGGATCTTTGATTTTTATTTTATTATGACCGAGCCGTGTGGCGCCTACGTATCCTTCTTGAGGAATCAGGTCGAACGTAGTTCACTTTTTCTTGTGTTTTTTTTTTCTTCTTTTTTTGTTTCTTTTTCTATTTTGTTACACATCTTCCTTGATGATTCCGAAAGAGGGTATATGAAAGAATAATTAAGGCTCAAAGGGGGAAACAAAGGTTAAAGTGTTTGGGTAGTAGAAAAATCGCCTCTGTCATTTCATTCTCCGAAAAACGCCAAATACACACAAACGAAACCAAACGCTGACAAATGCATTAAAGAATTACACATAATATCTCTTGACTGCATCAGAATTGATAGCCATATCGGTGCATCTTCCCTCAACATCGGTTAGACATAGAGCGCCGTTGGATAATACTCTAGTCACCACAAATGGTCCCTGCCAATTTGGAGCGAACTTGCCTTTCGCTTCGGCCTGATGTGGTAGAACTCTCCTCAGCACATGCTGTCCCACTTCAAATTTCCCGGGACGTACCTTCTTGTTATATGCTCTCGCCATTCTCTTTTGATACAATTGGCCGTGACATACTGCTGTCAATCTCTTTTCGTCGATCAAGCTCAATTGCTCTAATCGGGTTTTGACCCACTCATCATCGTCAATCTCAGCTTCAGCGACAATTCGGAGGGATGGAATCTCAACTTCTGCGGGTATTACTGCTTCAGTCCCGTATACCAACAAGTAAGGAGTTGCACCTACCGAAGTCCGGACGGTAGTGCGATAACCCAACAGCGCAAATGGTAACTTTTCATGCCACCGCCTAGACCCTTCTACCATCTTCCTCAATATCTTCTTTATATTCTTGTTTGCCGCCTCAACCGCACCATTTGCTTTGGGACGATACGGTGTGGAATTTCGGTGTGTGATCTTGAACTGTTGGCAGACCTCCTTCATCAATCCGCTGTTAAGATTGGCACCGTTATCTGTGATGATTATCTTTGGTATTCCAAACCTACAGATGATGTGGGAATGTACGAAATCCACCACCGCCTTCTTGGTCACTGATTTGAATATTTTGGCCTCCACCCACTTGGTAAAATAATCAATCGTTACCAGAATGAACCTATGACCATTGGAAGCCGCAGGCTCAATAGGTCCAATAACATCCATACCCCATGCAACAAACGGCCATGGTGCTGACATTGTATGCAATTCAGTCGGCGGAGAATGAATCAAATCTCCGTGTATCTGACACTGATGGCATCTTCGCACGAAACTTATACAATCACGCTCCATAGTGAGCCAATAATATCCTGCTCGAAGAATCTTCTTTGCCAATACGTACCCGCTCATGTGTGGTCCACAAACTCCGGAGTGTATATCTGTCATCACCGTTGTGGCTTGACTCGCGTTTATACATCTTAACAATTCCAAATCTGGGGTCCTTTTGTACAATACCCCTCCACTAAGGAAGAATCCGTTCGCCAACCGCCGAATAGCTCTCTTTTGATCTCCAATTGCTTGCTCTGGGTATACTCCTAACCTGAGGTATTCCTTGACGTCATGAAACCATGGCTCACCATCCACCTCTTCCTCTATCACGTTACAATAAGCATGTTGATTCCGGACCTGGATATGTAATGGATCGACACGAACCTTGTCTGGGTGGTGTAGCATTGACGCTAAAGTAGCCAACGCGTCGGCAACCTCATTATGCATCCTTGGGATGTGCCTGAATTCTACCGATCGAAAGCGTTTGGTCAAATCATGCAAACACTGACGATACGGGATAAGCTTTAGATCTCTGGTTTCCCATTCTCCCTGAATCTGATGTACCAGAAGGTCCGAGTCCCCCAAGACCAAGACGTCCTGTACATCCATGTCCACCGCTAATCGCAACCCCAATATACATGCCTCGTACTCAGCCATATTATTGGTACAATGAAAACGCAGTTGAGCAGTGACAGGATAATGATGTCCTGTTTCAGAGATAAGTACAGCCCCTACTCCGACTCCTTTTGCGTTCGCCGCTCCATCGAAGAAAAGCTTCCAACCCGGCTCCTCGGTTAGTTCCAACCCATCAATCTGCAATACTTCTTCGTCTGGGAAATACGTCCTCAAAGGCTCGTATCCGTCATCAACAAGATTCTCAGCTAAGTGATCGGCTAAGGCTTGAGCTTTCATAGCCGTCCTTGTCACGTATATGATGTCGAACTCGGTAAGTAATATTTGCCATTTTGCTAACCTCCCTGTAGGCATAGGTTTCCGGAAAATATACTTCAACGGATCCAAACGCGAAATGAGGTAAATGGTGTAAGAAGACAAATAGTGTTTCAGCTTTTGGGCTACCCAAGTCGTGGCGCAACATGTCTTTTCTAGATGAGTGTACTTGACCTCGTGGACTCGTAAATTTCTTACCGAGGTAGTAAATGGCCCGTTCCTTCTCGCGCAAGATCATGCCGCCCCAAGTACGCAGTCGAACGAATTCTCCAAAACCGTCGGATAAAGAATCGTGGTCCGCCCGTTCGGTGCGGAACTAGTACGGGGGTTTGACAGATACCCTTTGATTTGGTCAAACGCTTCCCGACATTCTTGTCGTCCATTCTATCGCCGCGTCTTTCTTCAACGGACGGAATATGGGCTCACAGGTTGCTGTAAGCTGAGCGATAACCCTGCTAATGTAATTCAACCTTCCCAACAGACTCATTACCTCTGTTTTATTCCTTGGCGGGGTAACTCCTGGATGGACTTGATTTTGGACGGGTCCAACTCAATGCCCCGTCGGCCGACGATGAATCCTAGCAACTTTCCTGACGGAACTCCGAACGCGCATTTGGCCGGATTGAGCTTGATGTCGTATCTTCGAAGTCTTTGAAAGAACTTCGTGAGGTCAGCAACATGGTCTTCTTGACATCTGGATTTTACTATCACATCATCCACGTACACTTCAATTTCCTTGTGTATCATGTCATGGAATACCGTAGTCATCGCCCTCATGTAGGTTGCCCCTGCATTCTTCAAACCGAACGGCATCACTCGGTAGCAATAAGTCCCCCACGGTGTGATAAAAGCCGTTTTTTCTGCGTCCTCTTCATCCATCAAAATCTGATGATATCCCGCATAACAGTCCACAAAGGATCCGATTTCGCGTCCGGCGCAATTATCAATCAGGATATGGATATTGGGAAGTGGGAAATTATCCTTGGGACTCGCCTTGTTGAGATTACGGTAGTCTACGCATACTCTAATTTTTCCGTCTTTCTTTGGCACCGGTACTACGTTAGCCAACCATTCAGGGTATCGAGTGACACGAATGACTTTCGCCTGCAATTGCTTGGTTACTTCCTCCTTAATCTTCACACTCATCTCCGTCTTGAATTTCCGTAGTTTCTGCTTGACGGGAGGATATGCCGGATCAGTGGGTAATTTATGAACCACTAGATCAGTGCTGAGTCCTGGCATGTCGTCGTACGACCATGCGAAAATGTCTTTAAACTCCATGAGTGTTTTGATCAACTCTTCTCTCGGGTTTGGTTCAATATGGACGCTTATGCTGGTTTCTTTGACGTCATCTGTGTTCCCCAAATTAACGGCCTCAGTATCATTTAAATTTGGTTTGGGTTTTTCCTCGAAGTGACTTAATTCTTCACCGATTTCTTCTACGGCTTCATCATCTCCGTACTCTGACTCACTCTCGTCACTTCTTATTTCATGCGTTATTATTTCCAAACCCGATTGACTTTCTAGACTGGGTTGATTAACCTTTAAGCATGCCATATCATTAAGATCAGTTGGAAGAAGGCTGTTCAGAAAAGTAAAAAGAAGGAAAAATAAACAAAATTAGACACGAAGGGAACCAAATTTTATTAATGGGAACAGTACAAGGAAAAACAAACTTGCAAACTTAAATCAAAAATGAACTAAAACAACTGGATTTTACTCCGGGGACAACCCCCAACATGAAATTTCGAAAGAAAACAATCCAAAACAAACTACCAAGACTCCTTCCGGACAGGAGAGGAGTAGCCTTCCAATTATTCAGTTTTGCTTTCGGTCCCACAAACTGTATCTCGGTATGGCTGGATCCTTCACCATCCTCGAGCATGCATACATCTGCGAATAGGTCCTCGAACTTTCTTAAGAACTCTTCGTCCGGCCTAACCATAGGATTGGGAACCTTTGTCGTCAGATGTCCTCTTACTCCGGACTTGACAAAAGATTGGGAAAGGCGTGGAACCGGCTTCGGGAGCACCCATGTCTTCTGCTTATTCCTTTTGGCTCGCTGGATATCCTCTGATGTTGGCTTGGAATCCCAAGCCGAAGGTTCCCAAGTTTTCGACCACAGATACCGGTTGTATGATTCCTTGCAGAGATGCACCTAGACCTTTGCCGGGTATGAAACCATGTCTCAACATTTCATGCACCACCATGACGTCTGCAGTAATTATTCCGTCATCGGGAATGCATTCCCCTTCTGGAACTCGGTTGGCGGATACCACATCGCAGACCTGATACACCCACGGCCCAACATCTTCTTCTGTCTCAACAAAGGGGACGATGGTGCCTGATTGTAGATCATTCTCTCCATGGACGACGATCTCCTGTTGGTCCCACTCAAACTTGACGAGTTGGTGTAAGCTGGATGGAACTGCTCTTGCGGCATGGATCCATGGTCGCCCTATCAGGAGGTTATATGACACCACCATGTCCAGCACCTGGAATTCCATGGTGAACTCCACCGGCCCAATCGTCAAGATTAACACTATGTCCCCAACCGATGCCTTGCCTCCTCCATCAAACCCTCGAACACATATGTTGTTCTTGCGTATCCTGCCGATGTCCACTTTCAACTTGTCCAGTGTAGAGAGAGGACAAATGTTAGCACTGGACCCATTATCGACAAGGACTTTGGTAACCACCGACTCCTCACACTTTACCGTAAGATATAAAGCCTTGTTGTGCTCGGTGCCTTCCTCGGGCAATTCATCATCGGTGAAGGTGATCCGATTCGCTTCGAAGATCCTATTGGTGATCTTCTCCAAATAACTCACTGAGATCTTATCGGGTACGTGGGCCTCATTCAAAACTTTCATCAAGGCTTGCCGATGTTCTTCAGAATGTATCAGCAAGGATAGCAATGATATTTGCGCAGGCGTTTTCTTCAGCTGCTCTAAGACAGTATAGTCATGCAGCTTCATCTTTTTCAGGAATTCTTCTGCCTCTTCGTCAGTTACCGGCTTTTTCAATGTTGCCGGAGTGATCTTCCTCAATTCCGCAGGGGCAAAACATCTCCCCGAGCGGGTCAAACCTTGCGCTTCGCAAACTTCCTCTTTCACTTCCTTTCCTTGGTAGGTTGTCGTAATTCGAGCATAATTCCATGGAATAGCTCGGCTATCAGTTATTGGCAACTGTATTGCTGGCTTGATGATGAAGGGATCCATTCGAACGCCTGCTACCGTCAAGACGGGCTTGGTTGCTATCCCTGGTACAACTATTTTTGCTTCCCCCGGCCTCACCGGTACTTCGTTCACACTTCCTTTTTCCGCTTCTAACCCTCCCGGTACGTCCTTCTTGCAAATGGATGGCTCATCAAAGCTCGGCCCCTTTCTCATTCCTACCCCGCCAGATTTGATCATCATTACCATCTGAGAGGCTTTCTCCTTTCCTTCTTCCACCCGAACCAACTCGATCATGTTGGTCTCATGATGAGTCGGAAGCGGGTTTTGGTTGATGTTGGGCTCTGTTGGCGTCTGGACCTCGATCCTGCGAGTGTCGATGAGCTCCTGGATGGACGTTTTCAACCTCCAACATTTTTCCGTGTCGTGTCCTGGGCATCCTGAGCAGTATGCACAATTTACCGAATGGTCCAGGTTCTTTGGAAGAGGGTTTGGTAGCTTAGCTTCAACCGGATTTAGCAACCCTACTTGCTTCAACCGGTGGAACAGACTGGTGTAAGACTCTCCCAAGGGAGTGAAAGTCTTTGGCCTCGGCGCCCTGTCGCCTCTGAATGCCTGGTTCGGACGAAAACTTGCGCCTGAGGGGTTCCTGTAAGCTCTTGGGGGTGGATAATTGATCTGCGGGTTTGGTGCACGCCACGGTGCACGGACGGGAGGTGCAGGATAGGACTGTGCGTGGTGGACAGTAAAATGGGGATCAGGTGCGGGATAGTAATGTTGCGGGTGGTTATATGGATTGTGGGAGTAATTTTGGTGGTGAGGCTGGGGCGGGCTATATTGGGGTGCAGGGCCTCTATTTCTGAACCGTACCCCGGACTCGACTACCGCGACTTCCTCTCTCCTCTTTTTCCCAAGTACTCCTCCAGTACCACTTTGGATAGCCTGAGTGGTGGCTTTCAATGCTGAGTAGCTCATGATCTTGTTGGCCTTCAAACCTTCCTCGATCATACCCCCCATTTTTATCACCTCAGTGAATGATTTGCCCACGGACGTTACCAGATGTCCAAAATAGGTTGGCTCTAATGTCTGCAAGAAGTAATCCACCATCTCGCTCTCTCTCATCGGCGGATCTACCCTGGCTGCCTGTTCCCTCCAATGGAAACCAAATTCCCTGAAGCTTTCGGCGGGCTTCTTCTCTAATTTTAGCAATGATAGGCGGTCGGGGATTATTTCAAGATTGTACTGGAACTGGCCGATAAAAGCTTGAGCCAAATCATCCCACGTAAACCATCTACTGGGGTCCTGTCTAGTGTACCACTCCAGCGCAGATCCTCCCAGACTCTGACCGAAGTAAGCTATCAGAATCTCGTCCCGTCCTCTGGCTCCTCTAATTTTACTACAAAACCCTCGGAGGTGGGCTACAGGATCACCGTGCCCCTCGTATAGGTCAAACTTGGGCATTTTGAACCCGCCGGTAATTGGACGTCGGGGAACGGGCACAGATCCTTGTAAGCGACACTGACCTGGTTACCCAAACCGTGCATGTTCCTGAAGGACTGCTCCAGGCTTTTAACTTTTCTGATAACTTCCTCATGTTCTGAACTTTGGAAGTACTTTTCCGGTTCTGCCGGATTATCCCAGTGAGGGGTATGTGATTGTGGTTCAGGAGCCCTAAAAGTAGGCTCTGGAGGATAGTAAGAGTTGTCGTGGATCTGAAAATGCGGCTCGCTGGCCGGCCTTTGCAGAGGAGCAGGTGGAGGTGCCACAAAACAGGGGTGGCTGGAGGAGGATTTGGTTTGGCTGGTGGAATGTGGGTGGCATATGGGTTTTCCCCCTGAAAGTATGGATAGATCGGGGCGCTTGTCGAAGGGTCGATGGGCGGATGTTCCGGAGCTGAGGCGAGAGTAGGGCGGTTTGGTGAAGACTGTTCCCTGGCCCAGGCCAGGTGCATCTCTGTTATCTGTTGTTTCAACCGGTCTACCTCTTCTTTCATGATTTGTAACTCTGATTTTTCTTCCTCGAGACTCTTACCAGAACTAGACATGCTTACTGTAATCGGTCCTTTGGATCTAGTACGGTAATGATGGCTGGCCAGTATATTCTGTCAAACCAACTGCTAAACTTTTCTGGAAATGCAACAAACTTGTTAGTTTACCGAGTTTGACAGATATGTTATAGCACGTTGGATGCAATGCACCTAACCAAATAACCCTTTCTACATGTACTCTTAACATGCGTCATTCCAGCCCTTTTTTCTTTTTCTTTTTTTTTCTTTTTTTTTCTTTTCTTTTATCCTTGCAAGCCTTATTGTTATTAACCTTCGTATCCTTTTCTTTCTTTTTAGTGGTGGTCGAATCTTACGTGGATTGCCTACGTATCACGTCCCCGCGTGAATCAGACCGAGCGTAGTTCTGGTAACAAGATTGTGGCAAAATTCCGTAATTTTATATCAAATAAAACCTCAAAGTTATAAAACACGTCTTGCAACAATCAGCAAAACAAAAGAAATGCTTGACTCGATAATGTAAAAAAAATAAAAATGCCAACTAGCTTGACCAAAAATACATTTTTAATCAAAAGTCTAATGCTCCAAAATTCCTGGGGGCCCGCGAGGCATCATTCAGCCTTGCCGCGGGCCTTGGTGTGAGGTCCTTGTGTAGTCCCCTTAATTCTCTCATGACCTGGTGCACATAGCCCATAATTGAAGCAAAAAGGTCGGTGCGGGGCATTTGTTCACAAGCTAGGCACTTCATGGTGACATAATGCCCGATTTCTCCAATTCTGTCCTTGATCATGTCCCTTTCTCTGAGTAGCCGCTCTATCTGCTGGTTTTTCGCCCCCAATCTTTGAGCGTTGTTGGTGACTTGGTCTAGGAGCCTGTCTATTTGTTCTTGCAGTCGAGCCATCAAATTGTGACAACGGTCGAGGTCTGTTCTAGCATCTCGGGCTTGCTTGAAAACCCGCTCCCTGAGGATAACATTTGCCTCCCTTAGACTAGTGATGGTCTCAGTGTAATCTTCTTCCACCCGTTGTAGGTGAAGTGCACGTTGATGTGCCTCCTTTTTCCAGCTAGCACGGATCCTCATTGTTTGGGCTTTTGACTCTTCCAATTCTCTTTGTACATCGGCAACTTGGCTTCTCAATCCCTTTATCAATTTTTCGTCCGCTCGACTCCTCAACTGTCTGTCAGCATCCCTTTTCATTTGCTGGATTTGAGCTCTCAGAAAGTCATTTTCTTGTGCCAACTTCTTTTTATCTCCTTCGTTGGCGGCGGCTTGCACATCCATTTCAAATTGGAGCTCTTGGGCCCGTTGCTCTATCCTGCTGATCTTTGTTCTATAAGCTTCTTCTCTGGCCAACCGGTCCCATTGTTCTTGTGACGCTCCGGCAAACTCCCTGAGGTGAGGCCTTTTTGTGGGCCTTTGATGCTCCAGATCTCTACTATACCATGCAGGGTATTCCGACGATACTTCACCCCGGGCTCGATCTCGCACCCGAGTGTCTTTCTTCAATGTCTGACATTCACTCCAAATCTTTCGGACCAGTGCTTCAGGGAACTGTCCTCCTGGTCCAATTTCAACTACGTGTGGGCTGAGGTCTTCTTCTTTTGGGATTATTTGGCATCGTCCCAACCGTCTCAATACTCGACCTGGTGCGTAGGGCTGGATGCTGTTGAGGCCCATTAGCAATAAATATGATTCCGTGGCTGATGCATATATGAT
The DNA here is from genome assembly GCA_032618575.1 of Nicotiana noctiflora. NCBI lineage: Eukaryota > Viridiplantae > Streptophyta > Magnoliopsida > Solanales > Solanaceae > Nicotiana > Nicotiana noctiflora. The sequence continues at coordinate 138,041 of JASVEL010007232.1, forward strand.
TTCTTCCACGGGTAGCCAACCAAACGTCCATTCTATCCTGCAGGCTGTAATCAAACGCAAAAATCGTATCCATCCGCTAATCCCCTCTGGTAAATCATGTCCCTCGACCCTCGTAGGAAATTCTTCTATGCAGGTTTTCTTCGATGAACCATACCTCATAAACTGCGGATGACGACACAAGTGATCGATCATCCACATTTGGAGCAATACACTGCAAGCTTCAAAGAAGGTCCCTCCAGCTTTGCAGATAGTGAGTGCACGAGAGATATCCGATATTATCATGGGGGCCAAAGTACTGTTGTTCTGTTTCATCAAAGTGCTGACGACCCCTGCCACATGTATGCTAATATTCCCGTCCTTTCTGGGAAATATCAACGAACCCAGGAAAGCTATCATGAAGGCGATGCGTCTATGCTCCTCCCATTTTAACTGGTTGTCTCCGCTGCAGATTTTGCTTTTGTGTTTGTCGAAGCCCCCATAATGACCATATTTGTCATATAGAAATGCTAAAGTGCAGAACCCTTCTGATAAGTCTAGGTTGTGTACAGTTCTGCGGATTTTCACCGTATCCAAAAACCTATGTACTGTCACTACCCTTGGTGCAACGAGATATTGTTCCCTCATAGGGACTTTTGGTCTTCCGACATATCCGGCTAATTCTTCCAATGTTGGTGTGAGTTCAAAGTCTGAAAAGTGGAACACATTGTGTGCCGGATCCCAGAATGAAATCAAGGCTCGTATGATGTCTCCTCTCGGGGGAATATTTAGTAGCCCCACTAGATCTCCCAGGTACAGCTTAACCGCGTCTTGTCCTTGCTCGCCCAAGTCGCTCCACCACCTATGCAAACTTAAGGGGACCTTGTTTATGATAGCTTCGGTTGTATTCTGACTCGTGCTCATTCTGCACATTTATTAAGGTAATTTTTAGATGAAAGCGAAATCTTTATTTGCCCCAAAACTATCTTTTTCTAAAAACGAAACGGGCCACAGGAATTGACTGGTCAAAAAAGGTGGTCGTTAAGGCAAAATTAAATATCTTGGCGTCCGTTATTAAAAACTATTTTTTTGAAATATATGGAAGTTGGACCCGTTAAAGGCTGCCTACGTATCTCACACCCGGTGAGAATCAAACTCGCGTAGTTCGGTCCGTCAAAACAACTATTTTTCTTTTACTGATTGTCAAAGAAGACACATTTTGTCAAGAAACCATTTTGTTGGCAAAGTCAACCTTCTGTCGTCTTTTATCGGCAAACTAAATTTATTGACTTGTTGGTAAAACACATTTTTGTATTTTCTGAAAAATATTTACTTCCCCATACTATTTCCTTTTGTTTTTTTTTCGTTTTTCTTCAGTATTTAAAAGAACCCGGTCAGCATGCCAGTCTAAATAAATGCTCACAACAAATATGATATGGCAAGATGGTCTTTTATTTCGGGTTGCCTGTCCTAGACGGACCCAACCCCTGTGTTGAGTCCCCTAAGTCAGATATGATGCAAATAAACGTCCTAAATCTAGGCTCAATATCCTGATGCTTTTCAATGGTACTAGACCGTGTACCCGAGCGGACAACTCGGATTTGAGGAGGGAGCTACGTACCGGGGACCCGCGGGATCGTCCGGCTTTGTAACTTATCCTGCCTCTTTTCTTATTTTGGTATTGACACTAACAGAAAGGGGAGTCTCAACGAGTAAGCACATCCCCGGGGGTAAGAAGAGACGGGTTTTCGGCACAGTTTTATGTACAGTTCACGCGATATCAAAGTGGTAAACATATAGCAGTTTGCATATACTGTGCAAATAATATCAAAGCGGTAACTGTGTAGCACATTAATCAAAACATGTAATAAAATCAGATATAGACAAAACAACAATTTAAATGAGCTCGAGTTCTTAGACCCCGAACCGAGGTTCGAGAAACCCCTCCCCAGCAGAGTCGCCAGAGCTGTCACACCTCCTTTTTACGCACCCGCGAGAGCGTGAGGGAGTTTTTCCAATTAAAGGACAATCGAAACGGGATTTATTTAATTAATTCGGAGTCGCCACTTGGGAAAATAATGGTGTCCCAAGTCACCGGTTTAATCCCGAACCGAGGAAATTTATGACTCTGTATTACAGTCTGCGAAACTAGAAACCCGGATAAGGAATTCTGTTAACCCGGGAGAAGGTGTTAGGCACTCCCGGATTCCGTGGTTTTAGCACGGTCGCTCAACTGCTATTTTTGTTTCTATCTGATTTCTATATATATTTTCATTATGTGCTTTTAATGTTCCGCTTTTCGATTTTTAGAAGAATTACGACGTCACGAAAAAACACATTTCGAGTCACACCGCAACCAGTGCGCCTGTGACTTTAACGTATCTCAGTTTCGCCGGGAGATAGATTTGGGTCACATAAATGCGCACCCGTATTTAAGAAAGTAATCATGTCACAAATCGTGCCTAAAGAGTCTATCGTCTTATTAATTTTGGAAAAAGACCGTGAAATTCGCGAAACGGTCTTCACGAGTCTATGTTTTTATTACAATTGATTGAGGGCCCCGCAAATGTGTATTTAGTGCGGCGAGGCTCATCTCATTTTATTAAAGGCCAATCTTAGAATGGACTATATTGTCTACTTTTGTTTTTTGTCTCTAATATTAATTTAATACCTAGTCCTACATGTATTATAATGAATAATTTTACGATTCAAAAACTCTTTTAATAGTTTTTAATTCCAATTTAATAACAACGGATATGGCATCCACAATGCGATTGAGCCCAATACAAAGGAGAAACCAATAAGCTGGGCTTGAGGCCCATACGTGTGCCAGCCAGTTGAATGGGTAGACAATTACGAATCCTAATTAGTAATCAACAAATTCTTTGCTGAAGGTGAATATGCCTAAGTAGTAATGACATTTTTTGCTTCTACCTCTTTAACACAAATTTCTATAACATAACATGGCTCTTAGCTTTTGCAGCTTATCAACACCAATTAAAACAATGTATTGAATGTATTATATACGAAATTGAGATAGGATTATTAGCTTTGTGAATTCATTCCTAAGTGTAACCCTATAATCAACTTCAAAGGCGTAAGCCGAGACTAAATTAATTCTATAAGCACTAGCATTGAACAACCAAAATTTATTATCTAACTAAGCAATAGCACAAAGCTTCTACCATTAACCAACCACTACCAAATATTTCAATGACATTCTAAAACATGAAATCCAAACAGCTTGTATTTTTTAGTGAAATTTCAGTTTTCAAACACATTAATCTTGCTGTATTTGACAATCAATTATTCATTACCAAATATTTCAATTACATGTGACAACTAACATCTGAAACAATCCGAACGTCTATAGACAGTTAGAGAAAAACAGTCCAGCAACAAATCCAGTAAGAAAAATGCAGATTCAGTAGAGTAAAAGTATCAATATATCATAACAGCTTCATTTCATAGCCCAATCAATCACTTGAAGTTACAAGGGTGGTGTACCTGGAAATCAACAAAGTAAGAGACTAGAGATCAGTGGAGTCGATGAAGCAAAGTAACAGCAGGCCAACAGCAACAAGTATCATAGCAACAACCAACCAGTAGACACTTAGCACACAATCAGTAGTAGTCCGAAACTCAGCAAGCAAAACAACACAATCAGCTCCAGCAAACTAATGATACACAACTTCAACCAACCAGTGACAAACAACTCCAAACAACAGGGCAAACGACCCCAAAATCTATGTAAGAGATCTCTTGGAACTTAAGACACAGTCCAATGAAACAGTAACAAAAGATCCAATGGCAAATCAAGGAGAATCCAAACTCGCACTGTCTATTTCTCTACAGTTTCTGTATGTGTGAATGACTATATGTTTCCGGATTATCTCTCCAAAAATCCAGTCCTAAGCCTGTCTATATGAATGTCTAAGCCTCTGTGTATATCCCTGTTTTTCTAGGTATCAATGCCTATCTCCTCCTAGGTCTTTTTGTGTGTATCTCTATTTATAACCAAAAATACCACCTAGGAACACCCAGATTATGCAGAACAGCCCCTTGCCCATCCTCCTTCTGTCCAACCCACTAAACCATGTCTAAGTATGGGGTTTTCATAATTAAAAATTGGCAAGTGCAGGGCACTGGTGGGCTGCTCTGCTGTGACAATAGATTCCACTGATTAGCCCCATGTGCAGGACACTAAATACTCTAAATGTTAAACCCTGATTTCCTAGTTAGCTAATTTGAATCATAATTTCAGTTTCAGATCAATCAAACAGCCCTATTCAATCCAAGGGTGCTAATTACTGTATGGTATTTCAAATAACTCAACCTATGTAATTAGACGACGACATCTAATCAACTACAACACATAACAATGATAACAGATTAGTTGACCAAACAATGATTCTGAAAATCTCGGCAAAAATGAGAAACAAATATTCGACGACGCTAATCAAAACGAGTAACTATCCTATGACGAGCACATTCGAACAACTAATCGGAATGCAAATTTGACCAAATAAAGGTCTTGGGAGATGAAGAACAAAGCAGAGAATTAAAAGAGGAAACAAAGGACAAACAATTCACATGATTAAACACATTAAATATGAAGAAAGAAAAATAGAAATACCATATAAGACGAAACCAAAGCTCGAACGACCCCGGACCAATCTCGGATTTGGCTCACATTTGGATTTTGGAGTCTAACGGAACTTAATCGAAATGTTTTCAAATGAAAACATCTCCATTAAGGTCTATTAGACCCCAATTCGTTTCGATTTTGGACCCCAAATCCCTAATTAGATTTCTAGGGTTTTTAGGCTCAGATTGGGGTTCGAGTGTTTCTGATTAGATTCGAACCAGACCAATGTTATACGGGGTATGAGGGAGGTCTAGGGAGGCTATGGTGCAAAGTTGAGGTGGTTTGGCGTGGGTTCGAGTTTGACTCGAATCTTCAAATGAAGATTCGAGAAATTCCCGATTGATTCGAGATTAGGGGTTGCCAGGTTCTTGTAGACGGGGTTGAGGTGATCGTGCGGTGTTACTTTGGTGGCCGGCGGCGTTGTTGCCGCCGGGTTTTCAGGCGAAGGGAGAGGAGGCGGCGCTAGGGTTTGTTGTTTGTGAAGGAGACGAGGTTGAGAGAGAGAGAGACGAGGGGGGATGGGGGGGGGGGTCTGAGGAATGAACGGGTTAAGGGGTTTGGGGGGTTTTTTGGGTAATTAGAATTAATGTTTTAATCTTGGCCGTTGGATGATGAGAATCCAACGGCCAGGATCAACAGAATGGGGCGATTAAATGTGATCCGTTCGATCAAGGCTGATCGACGGCTTGGATCTCTTCATTAAAAACAGAAACGACGTCGTTTGGTCTTGTCTGGAGACGGGTTGGACTGGACCAGAGGTGATTCGCTTGGGCCTGGCTTTTTGGGCTAAGTTGTGGCCCAAATCCGATCTCCTTACTACACTCCAAGTTGTATTATATATACATATATCTATATATACATATATTTATATATATATATATATATATATAAACAAATCGACTTGTATATATATATATATATATGTAAACAAATCGACTTGTAGCACCTATAATTAATTTTTGGTAACAATCAACACAATTAACTACCAAATTGTACATTAAATGACAAGAATTACGGAAAAACACCCCCCTTTTATGACTTTTCATTCTTCGCCAAATAAAACTTAATTATTTCTAAGTACGGAACTAACCCTGTAAATATAAATGCGACGTATTTGGTATATGTATTTTGATTGTTAACTTAAGCAAACAGACACGGACCCCCAAGTGCAAGCGATGAGAAAAAGAGCATGTGATCCCCAATCATTGTAAACAAATAAAAACTCTTTTATTTTGATATTTTGGGAGTAATTCGTGCGAGGCAAAAATCACGTGCTCACAGGGGCCACGTACGCCTTCTCCCGAATGTCATCATTCCTAATCTTATCATTTCCAGTGTGCCCACACATCCACCTCAACATCCTCATCTCAGCTACTTTTATCTTTTGGATATGTGAGTTCTTAACAGGCCAATACTCAGCCCCATACATCATGGCCGGTCTAACCACCGCTTTATAGAACTTACCTTTGAGTATCGTTGGCACTCTCTTATCACACAAGACTCCAGACGCTAACTTCCACTTCATCCATCCTACACCAATACGGTGTGTGACATCATCATCGATCTCACCTTCCCCATGGGTAACCGACCCAAGATACTTGAACCTTCACTTTTTACTATTAGTGTGAGATGAATTTAAACGGGAAACATGATAAGTTGTCACGATCCTAAATTTTTCATCTTCGAATCGTGATGGCGCCTAATATTTTACTTGCTAGGAAAATCAACGTTAGAATGATTTATCCATTTTTCAATAGTTTAAATTAAATAATGAGAAAGAACTGTAATAATCCAAAGTGAAAATATGGAAGCCATTACAACTAAGATATCTGATACAACTCTGGATCTGATGTCACAAGTGCACGAGCTACTAGAATAATACAAATAATGGTCTAAATAAATATAAAGTTGTCTAAGGGAAAATACACGGCTAATAAAAAGGAAAGGGGACTATAGGAGCTGCGGACGCTGAGGAAATGTACCTCAAGTCTTCATGAAATTGGCTAATCCGAGAACGCTAATGATCACCGCCGGAACCGACTCTAAAATTTGCACAAGAAGTGCAGATTCTTGTATGAGTACATCCGACCTCATGTACTCTATAAGTGCCGAGCCTAATCTGACGAAGTAGTGGCGAGGCTAAGTAGGTCACTTACAATACAACCTATATGCAGTATATAATAAAAATAAGAGAAGAGAACACGGAACAAAATAAGACAGTTAACTGAAAAAAATTAGCTAAAACTTCAAAGAAACCCAATGACGATCAGAAATTACCAATCCTTAGAGTTCTGTATGAAAATGTCGAAAACCAACACAGTGCTATAGAATATAAACATATAGATTGTTGTGGCGCGCAACCCGGTCCTACCGTACAACGCAATCCTTCCTTATTTCATCGTAACAATAATAAAAATCATAAATACATATATGTATGATGTGGCACGCATTCCGAACCCACCATATAAATAAATTAGTATCATAATTCACCCTTATTTCATCATATCAATCCACCATTATTCCACTTGTTATGGCGTACAACCTGATCATACCATATTAGTGTCAATTCACCCTTATTCCACCATATCAATCAACCCTTATTTTACATGTTGCGGCATGCAACCCGATCCCACCATATCAGTATCATATATTCAATGAGCACAAAAAAATCAATAACTCAATCATAAGTATCTCTACAATTGATGAATATGAAGCGGAACAAGAAAGGAAACCTTATACCAACTTTGGTATTCACATATATAATATTACATGGCAAGATAATTTTAGTAGATGACAATTTAAAAGATGCAAGTAAGTCAATTAAGGCCAATAGAAGCAAGTCATGTAAACATGGAATGGTCTAACATCTTTTACATGAGTAATGATGACTAACAAGTAACAAATAAGTATGGAAGGCATTTTAAGCACATAACAGTTAAGGCATAGAAGGAAATAATAAAGAAAAACTGAAAAATTAGGGAAAACAAGTAATCTGCGGTGTATAAGCACTCGTCACCTTGCATATACGCCACAATATATGGGATTCACATAGCATATAGTCCAAGAGTTCCTAATTCCCTCAAATCAAGGTTAAACTCGATACTTACATCACTCCGCAACTAACTCAAAGCTCTAAAGGGGCCTTTCCCTAGAATCCGCCTCCAAGACACTCGTATCTAACCACAATTGACACAATAATGTCAAATATTGCTAAAAGAAACAATTACAATGCATAAATTTAAAATTTTAAAATTTTTTCTCAAAAAGTCAAAAATCGACCCTTGGCCCGCTTAGTTAAAATCCGAGGTTCTAGCCAAAATCCATTTATCCTTTCACCCACGTTCCCAATTATGTAAATAGTTTCAGAATCCGACATCAATTTAACGTCTAAATTCTAATTTTACAAAAATTCCTAATTTTATCCAAATCCTCAATTTCTACCATAAAAATCCTAGATTTTAGGTAAAATCGTATGAAATATAATGGATAATTGAAAAAAAGTAGGTTAGAATCACTTATCAACAATTTGGGGAAGAACTCTAAGGTTTTCCAGGTTTGAAAAATTGAAGGAATGAACAAAATTCTATTTTTGGGACTTTGTTAATCACTAGCATCAGGTGTTTACCGCGTCCGCGGGAAATGTGATACGTTCGTAAAGGGCACTGCCCAGATGGCTTACGCAATTTCAAGATACTCTACACATTCGCGTTGTCCTATCCCCCTTATCCTTCGTGTTTGGTCCCGCGTTCGCGTAGAGTAAGTCCATTTTTCAGCCCCGCCTCAATAATACTACGCGTTTGCGATTGAATGGCCGTGCTCGCGAAGAGCAGAACCCCCAATGCTCCACATTCGCAATCAAAATCTCGCATTCGCGTTGAAAAATACCCTCCACATCCCAATTTATTCTTCGCGATTGCGAGAGTACTTTCACAATCGTGAAGACGAAAACACCAGAAACCAGCATGAGTCCAAAACCCAAATTTTTTTTAAGTTTAAACCATCCGTAGCCTATTCAAAACTCACTCAAGCCCTCGGGTCTCCAAACCAAATATGCATACAAGTCCAACAACCTCATACGAACTCGCTCGCATGATCAAAATTAAAAAATAACGTCTACAACTACGAATCGGACACCAAATCAAATAAAAATTTGAAGAAAATTTTAGAACTTCTATTTTCACAACCGGGCATATGAATTATGTTAAACCAACTCTGTTCCTCACCAATTTTAGAAGACAAGTCATAATATAGTAATGAACCTATACCGAGTTCCGGAACCAAGATACGAATCTGGTATCAATTGTTGATACCCAATTTTTTCCTATATATTTTTAATATGCATAAATACTTTCAAAGCAACATATATATGCATATATAAGCATGCATAAGGTTATTATAATTTTCCTACGATTTTAAATATATTTATTTCCTTCCCTTTTACTCATAAAATCCTCAATAATTATCCCACAAATTATTGTTATGGTAATTTAGTCATGTAAATTCTATATTTATGCCAAAGTATTATTAAAACATTTGTAATGCATTTTTATAATTGCATATTGCATTTTTAAAGCTAATTTTCATATAATTATAATATTAGCCTTATTAATGACAACTACGTTTTATATGCATAAAATCGACCTTCTATATTTTTAAAATGTTGAATATCTATTTTAAATTATTTTAGTACATGAAGTTATTTTGTAAAAATTATTTACTATTTGTTATAAATTATATGAGATTAAACTGGCTATTTAAAACATAGCCAGATTGAATTTCAATTTTAACCCAACCTCACCCCAATTTCTAATTGAATTACCTGACCCAAATCCGAAACACACTTACTCGACCCAGAATCCATTAAATCATGGTCGTTGAACTTTGAATCTTGCCATTATTTAACTCTACACGATCCCTAACCTTAACTCATGGTCCCAAATCTGCCGCCCTAAGATTTTCTCCTCTCTCGGTAATTCTCAACCAAACCCTAGCTCTTCAACCGCCTACCTCTCCTCTCCAGTCATCTCCGGTGATATCTTATCATCTCCTATGCCTCCAATGTATTCTCTCATGACATGCCTGCCTTCTTTAAGGTCTTCAAGGGCCTAGGGCCATGCCGACCTACATCTGGGGCTCGTCGCTTGTCTTTTCCTAGATGCTCCAGTGTGATTTCGAGTAAAATCATATTGTATCTATTACGATCTTTGGGATTCTAGACACGTTCTTTTATCTCTATATGGGTTTCTTTTGAAACCCTAATTTCTTCATATACCTCCTACATCTGTACAAATATAATACGATTTGAGTTTACTTCTTTAATGTTTTACAATTTCCTAGAACTCCTTACAAGAATTGTTGATTTCAAGTGTTATTCACCTTCTTCTAAAAATTAGGGTTTCAGAGTTTCTTTTAAAACCTTGTTTAACTGATTCTTTGTGTTCAAACTTCTATTTCTTGCATATTTTAATTTATTCTATGATTTTACTACACCTTTAACTTGTATACGTTAAAAGCCCTTATTTTCTAGGCTTCTTCGTTTGATTTTGTAACTGGTCAGTTATTGCTTGGGTTTTGTGATTATCTTGCCTCGAATATGTTTCTACTAAGTTCCTTAGCCTAACTTACATCAACGATGTGTGCTTGTGTTCATCTTGACTGTTCAAGACTTGCCTATTTGCTTGCTATGTCTGGTTATTCTTATCTTACTCTATTTATATGCTAAACACTTACTCGTGACTTTCTCTTTGATTGATTCTGCATTCTTTTTTTCATGGTTTGATTGGAAGACCTACCTTTAAACCTTCGATTTTTACTCTTTCTATTTAAATTAATCGATTCGCTTACCTTGTCTACATTGGTACTTTATTCTTACTAACTATTTTCTTAATAAGAGTTTTCTGAACTTAGCCCTAATTTTTTACCATATACTTACTGAATTTGAAATCATTCCTTGTTGGTCATATATTGATTTCTTTCCTTATAGTTACTTGGTCTCACCGTTTGAACTGATTCCCTTAACTTAAGGGAGTACTTGTCCTGATTTTGCTTTAATTAATTCTGAGTTCCATGATTATTACACTATTGTGATTCTTGCCTTATTTTATCTAGTTTCGAACTAATATATATACATACTCTCCCATTAACACAAAGGAACATTGGTTCAAAAACTCTCTCTTTCACATTAAAAGCTTTCTGCTCTCTTTTGTGTCACTTACTACTGTCTAAAGTCAGCCGGCAACCAAGGCTATCTACTGGATTCTCTTTCACTTTGTGTTTACTATTCCCTTACAGGTGTGTTCTAATTTTAATTCAAGTCCCCAAAAAACATGCTTCTCCTATTACTTCAATTTGTCATGCTTCTAATATGCTTTTATCTATGATTTTGTTGTTCAACCAGCAATTAACATGTCTACTTCACTGTTTTCTTTGTTGCATGCTATATACCCCCTTAGGATCCCCTTCTAATGTGCCCCAATGTGACTATGTTTCTCTGATCCTTGGCATGCACATTCTTGTATGAAGTAATTGGCCATCCTAAGCCTATCGATTCTGTATAAAATCTAAAGTTCATGCTATATTTTAAAAACCTTGTCACAACCCTAGTTCACGAATCGTGAACATGTCATGACGGCACCTAGTCTTCGCGACTAGGTAAGCCTAATACAATGCAGAATATATACTTTCATGAAAGAAAAGAAAATATAACAGCAGAATGATGTAAAAGAAATGTAATAAGTGCCGCTCGGCACATACACTTCGCCAAATACCAGAAGAAAATACAACTACCAAGATCCGGAAACTCACGGGCAACACAGACTAAGAAAGAGTACAACTGTGGCTCTATACATCAAGAGTGTCTATACAACAAAAATAAGAAAATAGCTGATATCACTAATACGAATAGAAGAAGACCCTCCGGATCTGCGAACGTAGCAGATCATACCTCGAGTCTCCTAAAGGTGCTCCTAAATCACCTGTAGTGCGCCTGATCTGATGTACCTGAATCCGCACAATAAAAGTGTGCAGAAGAGTAGTATGAGTACACCACGATGGTACTCGATAAGTGCCAAGCCTAACCTCGATGGAGTAGTGACGAGGAAGGTCAGGGCACTACCGAGAAATAATAAAAATAACGATAATAATAATATCGAGCGGTTCAAATAAGAATAAGACCGAAATAACAGCAATGAAGTAAATACTTCAACCGTCTACAATTAAGCTAACAAGGAGAAATCAACACAACAATGTACAAATCAACAAGTCCAGGATCTCCGGGAATTGAACCCACAGTCCCTCTCTATACTCAGCAACTCAGGATCTCCGGGAATCGAACCCGCAGTCCATATATCAGTCTCACGGGATCTCTGGGAATTGAACCCATAGTCCTTGTCTCAGTATCACAAGATCTCTGGGAATTGAACACTGAGAGGGCAACGCCCATGCTAAGGGAGGCAAGGCCTAAAGAGCGTATTAGCGAAATCAACCGGGAAGCTTCAAACTTGGGAGATCGAATCACTGTACTCGAGACTAAAAAGGCACAATTTTTGGCCTAAGTTGAATATGCCTCTGCCACTATTTCTCGACATTTTCATGAGCTTGGTGTTCATCTCGAGGCCCAACAGGACAAATATAAGAGTTTGTGGTAGGTGGTCAATGTTTATGAGCCCACTTATGAAGGATTGAAGGCACGAGAGGCTCGTATCAACTGTGGCTACAACCCTGCAACACCGGAGGCCGGCAAGGATGCTGATGTCGAGGAGGAATTTCTTAGAGATGATGAAGGGGATAACGACGGTGATGACGTCGAGTGAAATATTGTTGCTTAGTATGTATGTGTGTGTATGTAAGTTGCAGCCATTGCGCACGCATAAGTAAAAGGGTTGTTTCGTCGTTGTACGTCCTTTGAATTTATCTATCTTCCCCTTGCCTTACATTTTTTTTTTGTCGTAGACCTTCGGATTTTTGTATGGAGAATCCCTGATTTCTCATTTTTGGAATTCGACGACCGAACCGAGTAGGATCGTGTCATGTTGATATAGATGAAGTTTCTTCGGGTTTGCACATTTGGACGAGATTAAATTTTGATTTGTCACTTTATGTGGAATCATCTTTGATTCAAACGAGGTTGAATTCGGAATCGTCATTTCGGACGAAGTCGATTTCGACTTGAATTTGGAATCGTCATGTCGGACGAAGTCGGTTTCGACTTGAATCATTCGAGGGAGATTGAATTCGTTTGCCGATTTAGGCGAAGTCAATATTTTCATATGTATTCGAGCGAGGTTGAACTCGAACTTGGAGCGAAGTCAATTTTTGACTTATTTGGACAAGTTCGAAAAACAAAGACTTTTATTTTACGATGGCTGGTGGCCGTAGAGGCGTTATTTTGAGTAAGACCAAAATGTCAATTCGTGTAATTTGAATGAGTGCGAATTTTTCTTTTGGCGATGGCTCTTGGCCTTAGGGATGTTATTTTGAGCTAAGGTCAAAATGTTAATCCTTTGTGATTCAAGCAATGTCGAATTCTTCTGTTGGCGATGGCCCTTGGCCGTATGGGTGTTATTTCGAGTTAAGGCCAATAATAACCCACTGTTATTTGAGCGAGGTCGAGTTCTTCTTTTGGCGATGGCCCTTAGCCGTAGGGGTGTTATTTCGAGTTAAGGTCAAAATTTTAACCCGGGATGATTCGAGTGAGGTCGAATTCTTCTTCTTGCGATGGCCCTTGGTCATATGGATCTTATTTTGAGTTAAGGCCGAGATGTTAACCCGGTGTGATTCGAGCGAAGTCGAATTCTTCTTTTGGCGATGGTCCTTGGCCGTAGAGTTGTTAATTTGAGTTAAGGTCAAAATGTTAACTCGGTATGATTCGAGCGAGATCGAATTCTTCTTTTGGTGATAGCCATTGGTCGTAGGGTTGTTATTTTGAGTTATGGTCGAAATGTTAACATGTTGTGATTCGAGCAACACCTGAATTCTTCTGTTGGAGATGGCCCTTGGCCGTAAGGGTGTTATTTCGAGTTAAAGTCAAAATATTAACACGTTGTGGTTCGAGCAAGGTCGAATTCTTCTTTTGGTGATGGACCTTGGCTGTAAGGGTGTTATTCAAGTTAAGGTCGAAATATTAACCCGGTGTGTCATTGTCAGATTTCAGAGAATTTCACAGGTTGCCATAGTGTTTATGCGTACGTCGGAGTGACTCATGGCGTACTCGGTTCTTCTTTACTGGAGAATATTGAGTGTTCCCTGGGGTTAGGGAGGGGGCAGTTTTGCTTAGTCTCTGCATTTTCTGGGTGAGTTTCAGTTTGCTAAATTTTGCTTGCATTTGGGGAATACGATGCATTTCCTAGGTGAGTTCAAGTTTGTTAAATTTTGCTTGCGTTGTAGAATACGATACATTTCCTGGTTGAGTCACAATTTACTTAATTTTACTTGCGTTATAGAATATGATGCATTTCTTGGGTGAATGGATCTGTCCTAATTTCAGATATCACAAGAACTAACCAAGGTTGTAGCCGAAAAAACAAAGAAAATTGAAGGCAAACCTTCCCGATTTGACAAGTGATCAAGAGAAATTGTTATTTGTAACAGTAACATCAGAAAAAACATTGGTTCCTTTTCTGTTAATGGAAGCAAAACCACTCACCCACTTAATTAACATTTAATGAGCTAGTTTTGAATCAGCAATGCACTCCCCAGCTAAACTCAGAGTTGTTAAATGCGGAATTGAGCAATGAAGCACGAGATGCTATTTTTACCAGCCGCTTCCTAGGGTTATTATTTCGAATTAAGGTCAAAATGTTAACCCAGTATGATTCGAGCGAGATCGAATTTTTCTTTCGATGGTGGCCCAGGCCGTAGGGATGTTATTTTGAGTTAAGATCGAAATGTTAACCTGTTGTGATTCGAGCAACGTCAAATTCTTCTTTTGGCAATGCACCTTGGCTGTAAGGGTGTTATTTCGAGTTAAGGTTAAAATATTAACGCGCTGTGGTTAGCGATGTTGAATTCTTCTTTGGCGATGACCCTTAGCCGTAAGGGTGTTATTTGGAGTTAAGGTCAAAATGTTAACACGGTGTGTCACTGTCAGAATTTGGAGTATTTCATAGGTCGCCATACTGTTTATGTGGACGTTGGAGTGAATCTTGGCGTACTTGGTTTTATTTTTACCGGAGAATATTGGGTGTTTCCTGGGGGGGGGGAGCAGTTTTGCTTAGCCTCTGCATTTCTTGGGTGAGTCCAAGTTTGCTAAATTTTGCTTGCATATGGGGAATATGATGCATTTCCTAGGTGAGTCCTAGTTTGCTGAATTTTGCTTGTATTGTAGAATACGATGCATTTTCTGAGTGAGTCCCATTTTACCAGTTTTCTTAATTTTGCTTGCGTTGTAGAATATGATGCATTTATTGGGTGAGTCCCATTTTACTTAATTTTTCTTGAGTTGTAGAATATGGGGAGTACAAAATGTTGCTCTATTTCAGTAACTGGAGAATTCTATACATGTTCGTTTCATACATATATTTGAGAAGTTTCCATGTATATAGTCCATTCATCGCCCGGTCTAGGGAAGTAGTCGACAGACACGGTGATGAATCATACTTGAACGTCGAGACACCCCTTTCGTCGCCTTGTTAGAAATCTTCCCTATAGGACCCGACTGGGATGAGACCGGAGTGAAGGGGAAAGGGTGTGACTTGATGAGTGTCCTTTCTCAGAGGTTGTAGTATTGGAATGGTGCATGACATTCCAATCGTTTTGTAGTAGTTTCCCTTACATTATTGCTAATTGGAATGCTCCTTTGCTCCCTTCCCCATGCAAGTGCCCGCGTTCCTGTCTAAACCAACAAAAGAGGATAAAACAAAATGAAATTTTTTGTACCTTGACCCAACGGGTCAGCGAAAAGAGCGGCATTGTAGTGTTACTAGCTCTGTTTGGTTTTAGATTTGACGGTTGTGTTCAATTCCATCTATAATAGTGTCTAAGCTTCGCGCTGGTTGGACCCGCCTCGCTTGCTGAAGTGTTGATATAGAGTCCCAGTCCGATCTCGTTCAATTTGTACCCACAACAAGAGAAACATGTCACACTTCATTTATAGACCATCCGATGCGTGGGGGAATATAAAAGTAGGGCAGTATGTGTCCATTCCTTCAAAGACCACGCATCAAGCTATCATCCTCTCATAAAGGGTGGGAATATGGGTTAATATATATATAAGTAAAATGTATCGAATGGGGGTGTATTCAAGCCAGATGACCATGATCCTATTCTGAACGTATTATGTCGTGCTAACCCTATCGCTACTGGCAAGATGTGGGTTTTGCATAGATGTAGGTTATACTTCTACTTTTATATAGCAGCCTGAGCTAGCTTAGTAAGGTTGTCTCGAAGGTTTATTTATCGTTCTTTTAAGTGGATGGTTGCATTTCGCAGGCTCTAGATCTGAAGGAAACTAAGAAATTTGGCTAAAAATTCGCACAGACGGCGCCAAATTGTTTGAGCAAAAAGTATAAAACTCTTTTTGTCGAACTAATTACTAGTATTATAGAAGGTAAATCTTAGTCAAACATAAATTAACCTCAAATCAAAACATACAAAGAGTAAAAATAAAAGAAAGAATAATAGCGAGTAATATTTCTTCATATAACAGTTGTACATCAATCATGTATAATGGGCTTACATCTAGGGCGGACTTGCATCATAAACATGGAGCAACAGAAGGGAAGCGAGGGGATTATTGATGATGAAGAGATTCCCTTTGTTGTCTTCTCTATGTAAGTTATTTTCACCCTCCCCAAAAAACCCCCATTTTTGGGTTTAGCTACTCCTATTTATATTAATAACTTCCCTATTTGTCCAATGGTCTTTGCCAGCGTACTGCCTCATCGTTGTTTATTGTTTGCTTGACCATTATGCTTGTTCTATGACATAAGCTTTCTTACGATCTGGCCCCGACGATGGCCGGGGTGCTCTTTATCATCTTGCCTTGTGAGCATAACTGCAACTTGATCGACCCTATATCGTTCTTTTTAGGAACGATTAACACATGATCAGATTTTGACCCATACAAATCTCTCGCTATATTCTAATTCTCTTAGCCCAAATGCCCAATACATTCGTTTGGACATTTGCAAATCATTTGTCTTTGAAAACGACTTTTATACATAGTGTCAAAGCGTGGACAAAATTACAAGGTAAGTTTACAATATAAAATAAAGGATGAAGATAAATTATTTTATAGGTGGTGATATAAACAAAGCAAATGTGTGCTTTCTATGTATATAAAAAAAATATGTTAAGAGGAAACAAGTCCAAACTAATAACACCGTAATCTAATACTTCTCGTATGAATGTGATAGCCAATGGAATTTCATACTATTATTCAGCATATCATTCCTCGAGCCATGTGCAGAAACCATGATTGAATCTCTGGCGGTAAGTCAAGAATTTTATTTAAAATATTTAAATTTAAAATAAGTAAAAAAAATTCCGCTAAATAATAGTATTTAATAATATATTATATGCTATTAAAATCAAAATTTTTAAATATATATACAGAAAAAAATTTCAGAAAGAGTGATCAACTAACCCACCCTTAAGATTATGTACCAAACCTTTTGTCTTCTTTATCATCGTGTGTCATATGCAGTCAAACGTTGTAAGCTATTGATGTATATATAACAAATGGAATATGAATGAGATCCAGGATGCCATCATTATATGACTCGAGTTATATAGTATAATAAGTGATAGGTTCCTCTTCAATGTCAAGCATAATTGAGTCGGTCAAATATTGTTTTACCTTTCATTTGATCTATAAAAAAAATCTTTTATAAAGGTCATGAAATTCTCTATCATTTTGATAATATGATAAACAATTTTGACAGTGATACCAAGACTCCAACTTAATGTATGGCAGAAAAAAGCTAAACAAATAGCACATAAAATAAATCAATAACATGTGCATTGTTGAATCTGCTAACTTGGGGTGTACAAACCGATAAATCGCACCAACCCGATAATTTGAGTCAAACCGAAAAAAAAAATTCGATTATGGTTTGGTGTTGGAAAAAATAAACCCGACCATAATTGATTTGATTTGGTTTTAACTAAAGAATGTCAAACCGAAACCAAACCAACCCGACATTGAATATATAGAAAGTTTTAGATATATTTAATATATAAATATACTTATTGTGATGTAATTTATGGAGACAGGAGGGGTTGCTCTGATGGTAAGCAACCTCCACTTCCAACCAATAGGCTGTGAGTTCGAGAATCCCTGACATAACAGATGGTTTCCCTTGTTTTTTGATTACTAATCACGCTCAACTATGCCTTCTATAAAGGACAATGCGGTCGCAGCAAATATATCCAAGTATTACACACGGGGTCGAATCCTCAGAGAGTTAACCTACCAACTACAATCTTCAGAACCCAACAAAACTTCTGAATCAGCTTCCCAAATATTCAAATATCTCTTTGAAAAGTTCCTAATAACTACTTTTGTAAAGAACTAATTAACTGAAATAATAACTGAATGTGTTGTAAATAAGAATGAGAAAGACTAAGGTGATGATTTTCCCTGTCGATGGAATCCCTTCTGTTTATGCTCATACAAATTTGTCAATATCTCTCTATCAATCATGAACACTATTTTTACCGTAAATCTCTCCCGAAAAAATACCGTAATTTACTATTGCACTTTTTCGAGCTACCCTAGCTTGCTTTAATTATCACAGTTCACTTTAGATTGCACCCAAGGTTTCGTTATTCCTAATCTCACCTTTAAACCCACAATTATAGATTCCTCTAATAATCTTGGTATGGTGTTGTTCAATAATAACCTAAATATGCACTCTTTTCCAAGTTATGCACATTAAATAGGCACAGCTAAGTGAGGATTCTATCAATTAACTACAACAAGAACGAAGTTGAACAAATAGAAATTTAACTAACAATTTGTATTCACATAAGTCAGAAGTTCATCAACCAATAGGTTCCATCACAACCTTAGACAAGAAATTAGCTACTCATAACTATGAAAGCAAAAGATAGAATTTCATCATCAAGAATTCAAGATAAAAATAAGAGAGATGTTAAGAGAATTCTCTCACACTAGTTTCCTTGCAAACGTAGTCAAATACAAAAATTGCCTCATTTGGGCGAATCCTAATGATATATATATAGGGTTTAGGTATTAAAAATCCCGTTTTTACATTTTGGCCCCTGAATTTTCCGCCCTCTGCCGCGGTTTCACCGCGGTCGCGGTGGAACCGCGGCCAACACCCCTTTCTGAATCTCACAAACTTCAGTAGACTTGATCTACCGCGGTTCTACCGCGATCCTATGGAACCGCGGTCAAACAGTATCTCGGATTCTTCAGGGCTGTTCAAGCGTAGTTTTCATGATTTTTGCACAAATGGCCTTTTTCATCTCCTTTGACTCCAAAATTGCTCTTTTAGCCTTCCTCAACTATTGTGTACCTATAACACACGAAAAACACTGATAAGAGCATTTTGTCATCATATATATTATCAAAATAACATTAAAGTGTGATTATTTAAGATATAAATATAATAAAATTCAGCTATTATCAATTACCTAAAAAATATTCTATGGACCTACACTATCTCAGGAGTTTTGGACTGTACTGTGTTATGTAGTGTGAAAAATAAAAAACGTGTAGTACTATCATAGTTGTACAACATTTACTAATCAATTCCCAACAACCACATGACGTGAAAAGTGTTTGAATACTTTCCCTAAACGAATCTACCTAGTTTTTGTGACTTGATACTTGACAACCGATATAAGAGAGTCCCACAAATTAAAGTCTATTCTCTCCTTCTGTTTTTACCACACACCCTTAATTCTCTCTTTATTTCTTGCCAAATTCTTGGTTATAAGCCATTGATTTGATCTCCATGCTATTATCAAAGGACACATGCATGATTACTAATTACATACACGAATAAAGAATATGTATCTTTAGCAGGCCACTCACACTTCATCTTCTTTACGTAATTTTTCATTATTGAAGCAATGGAACTAGCTGGAGTTCGGAAACATAAACATGTCGTCAAGATTTGTCAACTAAGTTGTCTTCTCTTTACTTCCACCGTTTAGTACTATTTTTTTTAGTCTTCAATTGATCATAAACACTGCCTTTTCGCCGTTTATTTGGTATTTCTTTTTTCAAGATCATGGCAATGTTAAAACTAAATTATGGATGGAATTTGGGAATAGGGAAAAAATGTGATCTTTTTATTAGGAGAGGAGACATTTTTTTGAGAACAAATGAAAAACAGAGGACTCGTTTGAGCTGCTGCAGTGGCATAACAAAAAGTGGGGGAGTTATTAATCTGAATGATAATTATTATTATAGTTCGCCAATGGCAGCAGTTGAAGTTGAAGAAGATGAGGGAGAGAAATTTGTGAAAATGATGAGGGAAATTCAGCCATATTTTCTTGCACACAGGGGTAGTACATTTGTCCTTGTTTTATCTGCTGAGATCATTGACACTCCTTATTTCTCTTCTATACTCAAGGTATGTTAGCTTTCATCTTTTTAATGCTTTTCTGAATTGGTCGAGTAACCACATTTTGAACACCATATCTTTTTTCTGATGGAATATGAATAGTTAGCCACAATTTGACTGTAAATAATTTAGTCTGTTGTTAGTAACTCTAATTTTTTAAATATAATTATAGTACCGGGACTAGCTTATGCGTACCCCAATTAATAATAGTAACACAATACGTATTAAATTGACTATTCTAACCATTTTCTATTGGGCTGTGAAAATGATTAAAAGAAAATAATTGGCCCACATTATTCATTAAAAAATTAAAATAATAATTTTTTTAAAAAAGGATTAAATATGGATAAGAACTACATTATCCATTTATAAAATAGATAACCAATGAATAAACAATTGGTCTAACTTTTATATTTGTAAAACTTAGGGAGATTTTCTCCCGACAGTGATTATATACAAGAAGTCATGTATAATATGATTAACCATATTATCCAATTCATCGGTTAACCCTATTTTTATCCATATTAATTATAGATTGGATCGAATAATTTATCCGTTTTTTTATTATCTATTTTCTATCCGAACCATATTCGATCCGACCCGCTCGTTTGTCACTCCTACCCGACCATAGTTAACTTTTCCAAGAAGGCATGGACTTCCCTGTGAAAAGTGGCAATAGAATAACTCAGGTAAACCAATATGTGCGTGCATGTGATTCACGTGTCTGAAAACAAAATAAGATTGTCGTAAGAGCTCGCGTCCAATTAATAACACAACTTTGTGTGTCAGCTTTGTCGTTAATGATCACAAATTAAACGTGGCCCTTCATTAGGAGATTAAATTGAAAAAGAGGGAGAATAAAACAAGAGATTTTCACAAATTAATATTGTTTTGGTTATTAGCTAGTTGTAGCTATTTTTACTATATTATTTTCTATAATATATTTTCAGATTTTTTAGAGTGTATTCAATGTATTTAAGTTACTGTATTCATGAATATAGTAACATTTCTAGGCGTGAAACATGGAATTACATCTAGACAGATTTTTGTATTCGATTGTATTCACGGCGTAAAACAGGAGATTACAGCTAGACAGATATTGTATTCAACTGTATTCACGATATGCAATTGTGAATACAGTAACGTAAATAGCAAATCATGGTCTCTTTAGGTGATTTTAACGGAAAGTGAATCCATTAACACAATAGACTCCTAATATAACTCAATTAATTCAATTACATCACCCATAATTTGTATATGACACAAAATATACTGAATATTTTTCTCATCCGATAAATACAACAAAAACATAGCAATTCGAATATATATATATATATATATATATATATATATATATATATATATATATATATATATATATATATATATATATATATATACTGCTGCGCATAAATTTTATTAATTAAAATATATATGAATACATTCATGGAATATAGTGAAACAACAAATCATGGAATACAACAAGATACATTGAAATACAATGGGAAAAAAAGATAAATGAAAACAATAAAATACAA
This sequence comes from Nicotiana noctiflora, assembly GCA_032618575.1. Classification (NCBI taxonomy): domain Eukaryota; kingdom Viridiplantae; phylum Streptophyta; class Magnoliopsida; order Solanales; family Solanaceae; genus Nicotiana; species Nicotiana noctiflora. The sequence goes on from JASVEL010007232.1 coordinate 159,739, forward strand.
CAAGATACATTGAAATATATTGAAATATGTTACCAGAATCTTCAAGAAAGCTTTCTGATTGCACAAGCTACCCAAATCGACTCTCTAATTCTGTTTTCTCCCGGATTCGCATACAAACATAAGATAGAAGATACGATGGCAACAACGATGGCAGAGGATGGCAACTTAGAAGATGACCAGCTCCATGCTATGTCCACGGATGATATTATTAGGGCTTGTCGCCTTCTCAACAATGAAATTCGAATAATTAGGGTATCTACCGATCGGTCGGCATTTATTTTCTGTTCGTTGAATGCTTTTGTTTTCCAGTTTCGATTATTGGTGCTCTTCTTCAAGTTGTTCCTTTTTCGGATCCGATGATGGATTCACCATTTCTTTTTGTTGGTCATGATAAAACCAGTTAAAAATAGAGGGGTTATGGTGGTTAGTTGAAAAGGTGAAGGTGGAAGATAAGATAGGGAGGGAGAGAAATGAGGTAGCGGATACAAGAGATTCGAGGGATACAAAAAATTTGAAAAGAAAGAGAAAAATAATACAAAGATTATTTTATGGCTTAATGGTAGGAGGTGACCATAAATATATATTTGACTATAAAAAATCAAAAGGTAGCTATGAAATATAATTTTATAAAAGGGTATTTATTTAAAATAAATAAGATATCAAAAATAAAACAAAAACAATTTAAATTATAGATGTATTTGGTAGTAGTTGGTAGGTGAATATTTTTAATTTCCTCTTATTTGATTGATCATAAGATCGACATGTGATGGGAAGTTGGGGCATGGATTGAATTGAATAACCCTTTAGATCAACCAATAAAGTCAATTAACCATTTAATTAATACCGAACACAATTGAAGAAAAAGATTGTGAAAGATTTCCAATAAAGTTAATCAAACCTCTCTCTCTCTCTCTCTCTCTCTCTCTATATATATATATATATATATATATATATATATATATATATATATATATATATATATATTATTTTAAATAATTTAATAAATATATAAATATAAACAATTAATTGATTTTTTTTTTTTTTGAATTTAAAATCCAATTACAGATGCTGCTATCCTGAAACATAAAGCTTAAATCGTGATACATTCTGGACAGAGAGTATTTGCACCACCGTTCAATATTATGGCTAATTAAAGAAGAAGACCGGTCGGACTGGATAGACCGGGTCGACGGTTAACCAGTTGCCGGTTCATGTCCGTTCCCGACTTTCCACAACATTTCTTCTTCAATTCTCCATTCAGTAGCTGCAAAATATCAGCAGTATTACTTATCGGAGCGGCATTTTCATTTTCTTGCTAAAATCAAAAAAATCCCAATGTCAGCTTCAAGCCCTTGTGCTCCAATTTCAATTAAACAATGCAAGCAACCAATTTTGACACCTCGAATTGGAAACAATTTCCAAGCGAGACGAAAGATGTTATCATTTGGAGTTAATTTGGCGAAGAGATTTTCAATTAAGTGCAACGTTTTTGGTGAAACGGAGAATGCCAGTTTATTTGACGTGAGTAATGCGATTAAGGATGATATATTCGTGGGGTTTTTTCGAGAAGCTTGGCCTTATTTTCTTGCACATAGAGGCAGCACTTTCGTTGTTCTAATCTCCGCTGAAATTGTTGATAACAGCCCTCATTTGGATCCTCTTCTCATGGCACGTTCCTAAATTTAACTCTGTCTTTCCATTTATCCATATTATTAGAGTCTAAGTTATATTGCAAAAATGAATTTTGCGCTATATCACGAAAGTACATTTAAGTGAAATTTGTAATTAGGTAAATGTGGTAGGATAGTGTAATTTTTTTATATTACTTAAACTTTATTACTATTCCTAAGCTTTTGTTCTACTCCATCTTATCCTAATTTATGTAATATTCTTTCTTTTTCACAAAAATGAGGACTTTCTATATTTAGAAATAGTTTAAATTTAACTTCCTATTATAATCTTAATGAGATTATTTATAGCGACCCAAATATTTATGGCTTAAACTTTGTGCCAACTCAAACACGTCACATAAATTGGGGATGGAGATTTTTCTCCCTTTTAGTGTGATTTAGAGAAGTTTTAATTTCAAAAGAACTGTAATTCACATCAATGTTAAGATTTTCAAAATTAAAGCGAAATGGATGTAGAAGATTATAGTCGATTTGAACTAGTTTGAGATTGAGTAGTGATTTCTTTATTTTGTTGATTTTACTTTACTTTCAGTAATGTGTGGTGCTTGATTTTAAGGTGAACAGCTGGCCTTATGCTATTTACTCATAAAATTTACAGGATATTTCTCTACTTCATGGCTTGGGAATCAAGTTTGTTCTTGTACCTGGAACTCATGTCCAGATTGATAGCTTTCTGGCTGAAAGGGGTGAGAAAAATGCTGTTATTTGCTTTTCTTGTTCATTTTGATATTGCTAATTTGTCGCTGCTACCTATACCTCAAATGTTTCTCGTGCACGGGGCTGCCCTTTACCTCAAATGTTTATTTTGCTTAAGAATGTTGATTTTCCTTGTCTTACTGTTATCATCCTATAGATGGTGTTTCTGCATTGGTACATCTATTATCCTATTAAATGAGGAGAACTATCTAAATATGTTATATAACAAACTCCGAAGACATTAAGCCAATGAAACTCAGGAAAGTCTAAAATGGTATTTTCCGTGCCCGGCTGTTGCTTGGGGGGAAACTGCTTGGGTTTTGCTCTAAACAGTGAAGAATTCAGGTTAAATCAACTTGCTAATGATGAGCTGGAGCACATAATCTAGTAAATTGCTTAAATGCAAGATCCTATTTTCTATTACAGTCACTATATTACATTCCCAAATATTGCTACAATTAACATGGAGAAACCCAAAGCTACGGTTATCCCTTTTCATTCATAAAAGAAAGAGAAAACAACCACCTTATGCATTTCGAAATAACCAATCGTTCCATGCAAAGCAGTTTAACAGCATATACAACAACAACAACAACCCAGTATATTCCCACAAGGTGAGGTCTGGGGAGGGTAATATGTAGACAGGCCTTACCTCTACCCGAGAGGGCAGAGAGGCTGTTTCCAATCGATCCTCGGCGCATGGAAAAAGGCAAACAAAAACAAAAATAAAAACAAAACAAAAACCGCATTAGTTACTCCAGCATACATCTCATAAAAATTATCTAAACAAAAGATGCATATGTACCATAAATAAACAGGCATGCAATGATATCAAAACAATAACTACCAGAAATGACTACCAAAAAAGAACACAAACTAATCATCTATGGGCGGCCCTACCACGCCTCACACTCCGGGAAAGGAGTACAAAGAATCTAGAAGCCCCTATCCTACAACTCTGATACTAGACCTCCGGATTTTCCTATCAAGGGTCATGTCCTCGAAAATTCGCATCCTGGCCATGTCCTGCCTAATTACCTCTCCCAAGTATCTCTTAGGCCTCCCTCTGCCTCACTTCACACCGACCACCGCTAGCCTCTCACAACTCCTCACCGGGGCATCGGGGCTTTTCCTCCGCACATGCCCGAACCACCGAAACCTCACCTCTCGCATCTTCTCATCCACTGGGGCCACCCCCACCTTCTCCCAAATAACTTCATTCCTAATCTTATCTAACCTGGTGAGCCCGCACATCCACCTAAGCATCCTCATCTCCGCAACCATCCTCCTCTGAACGTGAGATTTCTTCACCGGCCAACACTCCGTCCCATACAGCATGGCAGGTCTAACCACAGCTCTATAAAACTTCCCCTTGAGTTTCTGTGGCACTTTCTTATCACACAAGACTCCTGATGCAAGCCTCCACTTCGACCACCCCGCCGCTATACGGTGAGTGACATCCCCGTCTATCTCTCCGTCCCCCTGGATCACCGATCCAAGGTATCTGAAACTATCCTTCTTGGCTATGGCCTGAGATCCAATCATCACGCTCCCTCCCACTTCGCTCGACTCAGCGCTAAACTTGCACTCCAGATATTCTGTCTTAGACCTGCTTAGTTTAAACCCCTTAGACTCGAGAGTGTGTCTCCATTCCTCTAGCCTCTCGTTAACACCGACCCTCGTCTCGTCTACCAGGACTATGTCATCAACAAATAGCATACACCAAGGAACATCCCCTTGAATATGTCGCGTCAAAGCATCCATCACCAAGGCAAACAAGAGGGGGCTAAGCACAGATCCTTGATGGAGCCCCATAACTACCGGGAAATGGTCTGAGTCGCCACCCACTGTCCTGACCCTAGACTTAGCTCCATCGTACATGTCCTTGATTACTCTGATGTAGGCTTCCGGCACGCTCTTAGCCTCCGTGCACCTCCATAGCACCTCCCTAGGGACCTTGTCATACGCCTTCTCCAAGTTAATAAACAACATGTGCAGGTCCTTCTTCATATCCCTGAATTGTTCCACCAATCTCCTGACGAGGTGGATAGCTTCTGTAGTGGAGCGACCCGGCATGAAACCGAACTGGTTCACGGAAACAGATGTCGACTCCCTCACCCTAGCCTCGATCACCCGCTCCCAGACCTTCATGGTGTGACTTATTAATTTGATGCCCCTATAGTTGTTGCAACACTGGATATCCTCTTTGTTCTTATACAAGGGCACCATTGTACTCCACCTCCACTCCTCTGGCATCCTTTTGGACCTAAAGATTGCATTGAACAACCTGGTGAGCCACTCCACTCCTGGCTTACCCATGCATTTCCAGAACTCCACCGGGATTTCGTCTGGCCCCGTCGCTCGACCTCTACTCATCCTACGCAAAGCCCCCACGACCTCTTCCACCCTAATGCGCCTGCAGTACCCTAAGTCTCTATGACGCTCCGAATGCCCCAACTCCCCTAGTTCTATGGTTTGGTCCCCCTCCTCGTTGAGAAGGTCTCGGAAGTACGCCTGCCATCTCTGTTTGACTTGAGACTCCCCCACCAGGACTCTACCATCTTCATCCTTGATGCACCTAACCTGGTCCAAGTCCCGCGCCTTCCTTTCCCTTACTTTGGCTAACCGGAATAACTTCTTGTCCCCGCCTTTCTCCCCCAATTCCTCGTACATGCGACCAAAAGCCGCGTTTTTAGCCTCCGTGACAGCCAATTTCGCTTCCTTCCTTGCCACCTTATAGCTCTCTCTGTTCACCCGCCTTTCTTCCTCGCTTGTGCTCCCTGCCAACTTCGCAAAAGCAGCTTTCTTCACCTCTACTTTTCCTCGCACTACGTCGTTCCACCACCAGTCGCCCTGATGTCTGCCTAGGTAGCCTTTGGTTACCCCGAGCACATTTCGCGCTGCTTCCCTAACCAAATTCGCCGTCTCTGACTACATTGCGTCTGCTACCCCAGAACTTCTCCAAGCTCCACCCTCGACTAACCTTCTCTCCAGTTCCTGGGCTTTCTCTTTAGTCAGAGCACCCCATCTAATTCGCGGTTGGCCCCGAGCACCCCTATGCTTCTTCTTCACCCAGATTCCGACATCCATCAGTAGGAGTCTATGAAGGGTTGACAGAGATTCTCCCGGAATAACCTTGCAGTCCCTGCACAAACCTCTATCGCTCCTTGTAAGAAGGAAGGTAATCTATTTGAGTCCTCGCCGTCGAACTTTTGAAGGTGACCAAATGCTCCTCCCTCTTCCGAAATGTCGAGTTAGCAATCAGAAGCTCGGAAGCCCTAGCGAACTCCAACAGCGCAGAGCCTCCTCCGTTCCTAACCCCAAGGCCAAAGCCACCATGCACCTCACCATAACCACTAGCATCTGCCCCAATATGGCCATTAAAGTCCCCTCCAATGACCAACTTCTCAGATTGGGGAATACTACGCACCAACTCATCCAAGTCGTCCCAAAAACGCCTTTTGACCTCCTCATCTAAGCCCGCATGCGGTGCATAGGCGCTGATGACGTTAAGGACGCAATCCCCGATAACCAACTTAATAGACATCAACCTATCGTTCGCTCGCCTAACCTCCACCACGGACTCCCTAAGGTCCTTATCCACCAGGATGCCCACTCCATTCTTGCCCCTCACAACCCCAGAGTACCACAACTTAAACTCGTCAACATCCCGCGCCTTCGTCCCTTTCCACCTAGTCTCCTGAACACAGGCTATGTTGATCCTCCTTTTCTGAAGAATCTTCGCCAACTCAACGGACTTACCCGTCAGAGTACCTATGTTCCACGACCCGATCCTTAACCTATGTGCGTCCGCTACCCTCTTCCCACCCTTACCTCCCGCCCTACCCGCAGAACCGCTCCCTGCCCCCCTACTCACCCCCGCCACCGCCCCCGCCCCCCGAGGACATATGTTATTTACTATTCAAAACTTCTACTTTTTCTCTTTTTAGTTATCACTATTATGTTAATTTTATTTTCCCTTAACTACAACTTTTCTCTATTCTATGAAGCATATTCTCAGCGGCAAGTGATTTGATAACTCTTTCTCACAGGAAGTGAGCCCAAGTATGTAGGCCGCTACAGAGTTACAGATCCTGATTCACTGATGGCTGCAATGGATGCAGCTGGGAGAATTCGTCTTATGATAGAGGCAAAATTGTCTCCTGGGCCGTCATTGACTGGTGTCCGCCGGCATGGAGAAAATAGTCGCTGGCATGATGGTGTTAGCGTTGCCAGTGGTAATTTTCTAGCAGCAAAGGTGAGAATATGACCTCATTGTATAACGTAAATGTATGAAACGTATTTATCATTCTTTTTGTGTTTTAAATTTTCTGGCATCAAATATGACAATGGGATTGACTTGTGATTTTCATTATAATTTTGTTGCAGAGGAGAGGAGTTGTAGAAGGAATCGATTATGCAGCGACGGGTGAAGTAAAGAAGATAGATGTTTCTCGAATTCGTGAGAGGCTTGATCAGGATAGCATCGTGCTATTGAGTAATCTTGGTTATTCCAGCTCTGGAGAAGTTTTGAACTGCAAGTATGTTTTATGGCTTTTGATATGTATCTTTGTTGATGTTATGCATCATTATACTTAAGTCATTAATATCAGCGAATAAACGGAGTTCTACTAAAGTGTGATGATACATAAGACCACAGCTTAGTGTAGTTAATTTTCCTGTTCTGCCCTCTCTTTCAATCAAACTTGTAGTTGCCATTTTCATGGTTACTTTAACTTATGTGACATTCTCCTTTTTATTCAACTGTTTGACAGGCACAAAATGTTCCTTTTCTCTTTTTTTTGGGTGAAACTCGTGTACTTGGAAGATTGCAAAACTTAAATCTCAGTGATAGCACCAATATCCAGAAGTCAATCTGAAAAATATAATAAAGTCTTCTAGTGAAATCTTAACATGAAAAAAAAAGGGATGAAATAACAAGCAAGAATGTGATATATGCCTAGGGTGCACGTCGTCAAGTGTTATCAGAAAGCAGTGTAAACTTAAGTATTGGAAAAGAAATGTTACTTTGGTTGATCTCATTCTGGTCACACATTTGGGTTTCTGGCTACTTGATTGAATAGGTGTTACACTCAAATTGTGTGTTTTCTTATATTAATGTTTATTTACCTATCAATCTATTTTTTCAGGATATCTCTACATTTAGATAGAAGTTCAAAGACTCTGAACTGAGTGATAAGGAAGTACACCAATAACTTTCTGTGCTTGTCCTTCTTTTTGTTATAAGATAGTACGATTTTCTTATAAATAATATTGTGTGCGCCCACACATATGTGGGACAAAAAAGACTCCACTCTGTTGGACAGGTGATATAGATGGACTTGTTGAGTTAAAATTTGCTTAGCGCTGGACAATGAACACATCTTTATCCCTCATTACAGAGGGAAGCCAATAATTTCACGATTTATGTGTTTTTTTTATTCCCTCCCTCCAAGAGCTCCCCTTGCTCTTGGGGTGACTCGAACTCACAACCTATTGGTTGGAAGTGGAGGGTACTCACCACTTGAGCAGCCCACTCTTGCACGATTTATGTTGGAATGCTATTTTTTGTATCAATCTGTTATTCTTGGGAACTTAGCTTGTTTTACACAGTGGTCATCTTTCTGCTGAGATTACTTCATTTTAGTTCATAAATATGTACATTTTTTCATTTTTCTATAAACAGTTCCAATTAAGCTAGATGCTCAGTACACAACATTTTTCTGAGACTACAATCCTGAGTCAACTTTTTGTGGATATGTTTGTGTGTCACAGCCCTCGGTGTGAATGCTTGTCTTTTAAATCTGTTAGACTAGTAATGTAAAGATGAGTAAATAAATAACCCTAATCCAATATATGTTAGGAGTAGGACATGTTATGTGTGTATATATATAGGGCTTATTGTAACATATGTAAATACATCAATAATATATTTTTCTCACATGGTATCAGAGCATTAGTGAGAAACCTATCGCTGTGCATCATTCCAGCAACTTCCGGGAAGAAAGATCGTCGCCGTATAATTTTCCGGCGACTTAGAAGGCTGCCCGTAATCAAGTCACTTTCTATCGGTATTGTGAAAAGACCAACACCACCACGAGGTAGATCACTCGTCGGCGACCAACCCTACAAAATTTCTCCAGCAGAAAAGCTGCCATGCGGCCACACGCGCAGGCAGAAATTTTTTCCGGCGAGCACGTGACCCGCGCGCCGGCGCGTGAGGCCACTTCCGGCCATTTTTTGATAAAACTTCTTCAGGACAGTTGGATCGTCCTTGAATTCCGAGCCTACCCATATTTTTATTTTTTAATTCCGACCACTTCGAGTTTTTCCGGCGATTACACTTATTTTTTCCGGCAGCTACAGTACTTTTCCGGCAAAACAGTATTTTCTTCATCTGTTTCAGAGAATTTTCAGTTGATTCTTTTTGTTATTTGGTGATAACCAACCATGTCTTTGGGAGTCGATGCTTTCGGGTCTAGAAACCCGGGTTCTGGCAGTTCCGGTGTTATGATTACCTCAGAACCTTTAATGGGAGGTTCAAACTACTTAGATTGGGCTTCATCTGTCGAGTTGTGGTGTAAAGGTCAAGGAGTTCAAGATCGTTTAACAAAAAAGGCTAGTGAAGGTGATGAAAAGGCCAAAACACATTGGGAAAAGGTCGATTCTCAGTTCTGTAGTATCCGGTGGCGTTCTATTGATTCCAAGTTGATGCCCTTGTTCCGTCCATTCCAGACATGTTATTTAGTTTGGGAAAAGGCTCGTAATCTATACACTAATGACATATCTCGTTTCTATGATGTAATATCGCGAATGACAAGCTTGAAGAAACAAGAATTAGATATGTCTACTTACTTGGGACAAATTCAGGCAGTCATGGAAGAATTTGAGACGTTGATGCCAGTTTCTGCTAGTATTGAAAAACAACAAGAGCAACGACAGAAGATGTTTCTAGTTATTACACTTGCTGGACTCCCTAATGACCTTGATTCAGTACATGATCAGATTTTGGCTAGTCCAACCGTCCCCACAGTTGATGAATTATTCTCTCGATTACTTCGCCTTGCTACAACACCTAGCCACCCAGTGAGCTCATCACAGACACTTGACTCATCTGTCCTCGTATCCCAATCAGTGGACAATCAGGCATCTCATACTATGGAGAATAGACGAGGAGGAGGTCGTTTTGGAAAATCTAGACCCAAGTGCTCTTATTGTCATAAACTTGGACACACTCGTGATGTATGCTATTCTCTACATGGCCGCTCACCCAAAAATGCTTATGTTGCTCAGACTGAGACTACAGGTAACCAGGGATTTTCTTTATCTGAAGGGGAGTATAATGAGTTCCTTCGGTATCGAGCAAGTAAGCAGACATCTCCACAAGTAGCTTCTGTTGCTCAGACTAATACTTCTGTTGTTGGTAATTCTTTTGCTTGTGTTTCCCAGTCTAGTCCTCCAGAATAATGGGTTGTGGACTCAGTCGCTTCTTATCATATCTCTGGTAATAAATCACTTTTGTCAAATATTGCATAGTCACACTCTCTTCCCTCTGTTACTTTAGCCAATGGGTCTCAAACCAAAGCAAAAGGAGTTGGACAAGCGAATCCCCTATCCTCTGTCACTCTAGATTCCGTTCTCTATGTCCCCGGCTGTCCTTTTAATCTTGCATCTGTTAGTCGTTTGACTCGTGCCCTCTATTGTGGTATATATTTTATTGATGATTCTTTTATGATGCAGGACCGCAGTACAGGGCAGAAGACTGGAACAAGACTTGAATCAAAACGGCTTTACTACCTTAACTCCCCTAAAATCCTCCAAGGAATGTCTAGTTACAGATCCTCCGGACCTAATTCACAGACGTTTAGGACATCCAAGCTTATCCAAGCTTCAGAAGATGGTGCCTAGTTTGTCTAGTTTATCCACATTAGAATGTGAGTCATGTCAGCTCGGGAAACATACCCGAGCCTCCTATCCTCGTAGTATTGAGAGTCACGCAGAGTCTATTTTTTCTTTAGTTCATTATGATATATGGGGTCCTAGTAGAGTCAGTTCAACCTTGGGATTTCGTTATTTTGTTAGTTTGATTGATGATCATTCAAGATGTACTTGGATTTTCTTAATGAAAGATAGTTCTGAGTTGTTTTCTATATTCCATAATTTTTGTGTTGAAATTAAAAATCAATTTGGTCTCTATTCGCACTTTTCGCAGTGATAATGCCTTAGAATATTTATCCACTCAATTTCAGCAGTTTATGACTTTCTCAAGGAATTATTCATCAGACCTCTTGTCCTTATACCCCTCAACAAAATGGGGTTGCAGAGAGAAAGAATAGGCACATCATTGAAACTGCTCGCACACTTCTCATTAAATTTCATGTTCCGCTGCGTTTTTGGGGCAATGCAGTTCTCACAGCTTGTTATTTAGTTAATCGGATGCCTTCCTCTCCCATCCAGAATCAGATACCGTATGCAGTATTGTTTCCCCAATCACCCGTATGCTCTGTTCCCGCTCGTGTTTTTGGGAGCACTTGTTTCGTTTATAACTTAGCCCCCGGAAAAGATAAGTTAGCTCCTCGTGCTCTCAAGTGTGCCTTCCTTGGTTATTCTCGTGTTCAGAAGGGATATCGTTGTTACTCACTTGATCTTCGGAGGTACTTTATGTGCTGTGACGTCACATTTTTTTAGTCTAAACCTTTCTTTACATCTTCTGACCATTCTGACCCCCTTGATATATCTGCGGTCTTACCTATACCGACCTTTAAGGGGTCTACTATAGCTCCTCCTTCTCCTTCCGCCACAAAAGTCTTACCCGAGTCTCCTATAGCTCATCCTTCACCTTCCGGTATAGAGTCTTATCCTTTCCAACCGTTAAGGAGTCTTGTGTGGCTCCTCCTAGACTCCCTGCCACAAGAACACCACTTTTGACATATCATCGTCGTCCGCGCTCAGCATCAGGCCCAGCTGATTCACGTCCTGCACCTGACCCTGCTAATACTGCGGACTTGTCTCCTCTTAATCAACCGATTGCACTTCGGAAAGGTATACGGACCACCCTTAATCCTAATCCCCATTATGCCGGTTTGAGTTATCATCGTTTGTCTTCACCCTATTATGCTTTTCTATCTTCTTTGTCCTCTGTTTCAATCCCTAAGTCTACAAGTGAAGCATTGTCTCATCCAGGATGGTGACAGGCTATGATCGACGAGATGTTTGCTTTACATACGAGTGGTACTTGGGAGCTCTTCCCTATTCTTTCATGTAAATCTACTATTGGTTGTCGTTGGATGTATGCAGTCAAGGTTGGTCCGGATGGTAAGGTTGATCGTCTAAAGGCTCGTCTTGTTGCCAAAAGATATACTCAGATATTTGGGCTCGATTACAGTGATACCTTCTCTCATGTGGCTAAGATAGCATCAGTCCGCCTTTTTCTATCTATAGCTGTTGTTCGCCATTGGCCCCTCTATCAGCTGGACATTAAGAATGCTTTTTTACACGGTGACCTTGAGGATGAAGTTTATATGGAGCAACCACCCTAGTTTGTTGCTCAGGGGAGTCCCATGGCCTTGTATGTCACTTGCGCCGGTCACTTTATGGTCTAAAGCAGTCTCCTCGAGCCTAGTCTAGTAAGTTTAGCACAGTTATCCGGAATTTGGCATGATTCGGAGTGAAGCTGATCACTCTGGATTCTATCGGTATTCTATTTCAAGTCTTTGTATTTATTTGGTGGTCTATGTTGACGACATTGTTATTACCGGCAATGACCAGGATGGTATTACTAAATTAAAACAACATCTCTTGCAACATTTCAGACTAAGGATCTGGGCAAACTAAAGTATTTTCTGGGTATTGAGGTTGCTCAGTCTAGCTCAAGTGTTGTGATCTCACAACGAAAGTATGCTTTAGATATTCTTGAAGAGACACGAATTGACAGGTTGTAGACTGGTTGACACTCCGATGGATCCGAATTCTAAACTTATGCCAGGACAGGTGGAGCCTCTTAGTGATCCTGCAAGATATAGACGGTCTGTTGGTAAATTAAATTACCTTACATTGACAAGACCTGACATTTCCTTTTCTGTGAGTGTTGTGAGTCAGTTTATGGATTCTCCGTGTGATAGTCATTGGGATGCAGTTGTTCGCATTCTTCGGTATATAAAATCAGCTCCGGACAGAGGTTTATTGTTTGAGGATAGAGGTCATGAGCAGATTGTTGGATACTCAGATGCTGATTGGGCATGATCACCTTCTGATAGACGTTCTACGTCTGGGTATTGTGTCTTGGTAGGAGGAAATTTGGTGTCCTGGAAGAGCAAGAAACAGAATGTAGTTGCTCGGTCTAGTGCAGAAGCAGAATATCGAGCAATGGCTATGGAGACATGTGAGCTAATTTGGATCAAACAGTTGCTCAAAGAGTTGAAATTTGGTGAGATTAGTCAGATGGGACTTGTTTGTGATAATCAAGTTGCTCTTCATATTGCGTCAAATCCAGTATTGCATGAGAGAACTAAACACATTGAGATTGACTGTCACTTTCTTAGAGAAAAGATACTCTCGAAATATATTGCTACAAAGTTTGTGAAGTCGAATAATCAGCTTACAGATATTTTCACGAAGTCCCTCATTGGTCCTCGTATTAACTACATATGTAACAAGCTCGGTACATATGATTTATATGCACAAGCTTGAGGTACATATGATTTATATGCACCAGCTTGAGGGGAGTGTTAGAATAGTAATGTAAATAGGAGTAAATAAATAACCCTAATCCCATATATATTAGGAGTAGGACATGTTATGTGTGTATATATATAGGGCTTATTGTAACATATGTAAATACATCAATAATATATTTTTCTCTCATGCTTTCTCACAAAATCAATCTACTATTCTTGGAAACTCAACTTGTATTACACAGTGGTCATCTGTTTCATAATGCCATGCTGAGTTACTTCATCTTACAGTTCATAATGTGTAACAAGTTTTGTTTTTTCTATAAGCAATTTCTGATTGATTGAACTTAGATGCTCAGTATACAACATTCCTGACATTTAATTCAACAGCCAATGTTTTGTCTATATGTTTTCTCTTTCCTTTATTTTTCCTCGAGTTTTAAGACTGAGAATGTGTTCTATTTCATTGAAGCACATATGAAGTTGCTACAGCTTGTGCATTGGCTCTAGGAGCAGAAAAACTGATTTGTATTATAGATGGTCCAATTCTGGATGAGTCTGGCCGTCTTATTCGTTTCTTAACTCTTCAAGATGCTGACATGCTGGTTCGCAAACGAGCAGAGCAAAGTGAGACAGCAGCTAATTATGTAAAAGCTGTCAGTCAAGAGGATTTCAATTGTTTAGGTCACAATGGTTCCAATGGATCAATCTCCTACAATATGAATGGTTTTAGCCAACAATACAGTGTCACATTTCAGAACGGCGTTGGTTTTGACAATGGGAATGGGCTTTGGTCTAGTGAACAGGGTTTTGCCATTGGAGGACAAGAGAGGCTAAGCCGATTAAATGGTTATCTTTCAGAGTTAGCTGCAGCTGCTTTTGTGTGCAGGGTAAGATCCTGGCTGTCTAATCACTATATCTGCAGATTTATAAAATTGTTTAAACTGGACAATAATTGTCATGTTATTTACCCAAACCCTAATTATGCAACAGAAAATTGCATATTCTCTAAACTTGATACTTGATGGCAAAAGGGGTAGATTTTGGAAGACATCTTCTCTTTGTTGTAAAACTTATTTAATATCTTGTGCAGTTGAGATTATGTAATATTTACAGAATATCTAACTGGTTTCATGTCCCCACTACATCCTAAATGCTATGGCTATATGGTTTTCGATCTAGTAAATATCAACTTTCACTGTGATCTTTCATCTCACTTCTTCACTTGAGGAATTGTCATGTCTCTAATAAATTGACACCTCATTTATCAGTATGATATCTATATTGGCTTATTGGTTAAAACTTTTGCCAATTATGTACTCCATTTGCCATCAGGGAGGTGTTCAAAGAGTTCACCTGCTGGATGGTACTATTGGTGGAGTTTTACTAAAGGAATTGTTCCAAAGAGATGGAGTTGGGACAATGGTAGCTAGGTATGCAAATCTTGATGAATATTGATTGTAATTTCAGTCGAGGCATGTTGATTCAGTTTTCCACATTTTCATTGTTTCCTCTTTAAGTTGATCAATGGATTCACTTTTCTTTGAGTTTTTGAACCGTCAATCCCCATGATTTGATGTATGATCATTAAAAGTCATTTCCAGAATTTCTTGAGATGTTTAGCCAGCGACTTATGTTGCTAAAATAAACCGAACCTCCTTTTACATTGATGTATGGAACTCCGCGAGCAGTGAGAATCTGCATGTTTCTGATCCCTCCCAATTTGACATTATATTTCTAGCCAAAGAAGTTCACGATCGCCCTATCTCTAGAATTAACAGTTGTATTCTCAGTTTCCGATAGCTGAGGGTCTATCGGAAACAATCTCTTTGCCCTCCCAGTGTAGGGGTACATCCTACCCTCCCCAGACCCCACTTGTGGGATTTTCACTGGGTTGGTGTTGTTGTTGTTGTTATAGTTAGTTGATATTTGCTATACCTTTTAAGACTATCCTTCAACTAAGATGTGCATGAATCTCTCTTCCTCAGTGATCTTTATGAAGGAACACGAATGGCTAGGCTGTCAGATATTCCCGGGATCAAACAATTATTATTACCTCTAGAAGACGCGGGAACATTGATCAGAAGGAGTGAGGAAGAGGTTGCAGTTGATTCTTTTTATTATATTCTAATAGTTATTAAATCAGCTTATATTTGGTTAATGTTTGTATATCATTTTTCTCTTTTCATAATTGCTTGTTTTTAAATTGTTCTACTTCTAGCTGGTGGAGTCATTGCACTCATTCATTGTTGTGGAGAGAGAAGGCCATGTTATAGCTTGTGCTGCTCTCTTTCCTCACTTTGAGGAAAAATGTGGAGAGGTTGCTGCTATTGCCGTTTCTCCTGATTGTCGTGGCCAAGGACAGGGAGACAAATTACTTGGTATAGTGACTCTCTTCTCATTGTAAAACCATTTTTCTTCACAATATAGTTGTGATTATTTGCTTTAGTCCTTATGAAGTTGCAAATGCATTAACAAGAGAAATCACAACAATTGCTTCAGTCTTTACGAAGTTGCTTTAGTCCTTGTGAAGTTTAAGATATTTCCTGAAGCCTCTAGGCACTTGGATAAGCACGTAGTAAAAGAAGTCACTTTAATTTTGTGTACTTCTTGGTATTATGTGTATCCACCAAGCGGCTTAATGCTCGGAATAAGCATTTTCAAACTATGTTGCTCGGACTCTCCAAAAATACTCCGGGTGCGTGTCGGATCCTCCAAAAGTAGTGTATTTCTGGAATCTGATACGGGTGCGGCATTATTTTGGATAGTCCGCGCAACATAGCTTTCAAATAACAGCATGATGGGTCTAAGCATTTTTCTTTTTTCAGTTGTCAAGAAACATAGCAATCTGTCCAACGATAGATACTATCTGCCCTTCCGACCCATGATCCTTATTTTTGTCTAAGTTCAGCCTAGAAGTTTGTAACTTTTATAAAATGGTCCAAATTGTAAGAAGATAGTGAGGGAGCTTAAAAATTTAGTGATAAAAGATAAACAATTTGCATGTGGTCATGTTGATAGTATTACTACGAACATCCATATGCTGAATGTGTCTGCTTGTGCCTTGATTGATTTACTTGAAAACATGTTGAGAACTAATTTCTCATAGTCGTGCTTTTTTGGTCTGGCGTTTTGTTGAAGAATTTGAGTTCTAGTTGAGACAAGTAGTTATATGTTTACTTCCGAATTTACCTAAACACAGTTGGTGTCCTTGTACTTTTTGGTCTAAATTAACATTCTGGGCTTAATAGCCAATAACTTTCCATTCCCCAAAAAAAACACTTGCAGATTACATTGAGAAGAAGGCATCTGCCATTGGATTGCAAATGTTGTTCCTCCTTACAACTCGCACAGCTGATTGGTACATTCCTTTCCACTTTCCTGTACCCTGGCCAATATATACATTGTTCATCTTATTGGGCGAGTGAATATTGATTGCTGAACTAAAATGCAATGGACAAAGGCTGCAATAATCAAACTGAATTTGAGAATGTAGATCCTTAGTCATCTCAAAAAGGAGATAAAGCGAAGATGCTATTTTAGGACAGAATCAAAAAGGGGAAAAAGCCTCCCTCAACCGAGGGTCGATTGGAAACAGCCTCTCTGCCCTTTCGGATAGGGGTACGGCCTGTGCACGTATTACCCTCCCCAGACCCCACTTTGTGGGACCATACTGGGTAGTTGTTGTTGTTGTAGAATCAAAAAGGGAAAAAAGTGCTTCTTTTGATTGACTCTTATTATTACTATTTAGGATTCATGAACATTCTCAAGAAGCAACATGTATGTCTTACGTACATGTGAAGTACCTGCAACTCTTGCCTAGAAATAAATACTAAAATTGGATATGTTGGCTCCTTATGGACACTTGTTTATTACCTGTTAGATTATGGTTCAAAGTCGTGTTAGTAAGATCTGCTCAAACATTATTTATTTAGTATGCATTTTATAAAGAAATTTAAAGTTGGAATTTTGGTAGAAGATAAAAGAATGTGTAGTTTGTATTGTTTTAAGTAGAGTTACAGCACTTAACTTGTCAAATAATAATGAAAATCTTTACCTTGTTATTATCAAGGTATTTAATTATAAAGTGGTACCGAATGCCCTCAATCTAATTCGTCTGTGCTGAAATCAAAGCACTTAATTACCCAAAGTAGCGATAAGATGAATTCTCACTGAGGTATTATTGTATTCGGATGAGCTACACTTCTATGTTAAAAGAGAGCACTTCTAGTGTTCTACTATCTAACAAATAATTATCTAATAGCATGTTTTTCTTTTCTTTTTCGTATCTTCTGCCATGTATGTCACTGATCAAATTTCTTCTATTGTCCATTTATATTCAATATGAGCACATTGGCTGAATTATATTGACCTTAAATCCAGTTTATACTAAGTGCAAAATCACCCCTCTAATTCTTTAAACTATTTTACAATTCCCAATCCTTAGTAGACCTTCTTTCTTGCTTCTGTTATTAAAGTTTTTGTTTTGTTTATGAGTCTGAATCCTTGATAGACTTGTACCAAAAAAAAAAACTGATGCATTTTTATTAAAGTTTGAATAAAATGGTCAATGTTGAGATTGAACTTAGTCCTTGAACAAGAAAAATATTATTGACCGTCAATCTGATGACTTGATGTGCATGTATGTGTTTCTCTCCACAGGTTTGTTAGGCGTGGCTTTTGTGAATGTTCCATCGACCATATACCAGCGCAAAGAAGGAAAAAGATCAATCTTTCTCGTAGGTCAAAGTATTACATGAAGAAGCTACTACCTGATAGGAGTGGTATACGTTTTGATAGCCCTTTTTCATAACAACATAAGGGTTTTCTGAGTGTGTATGTAGTGCCTCTGTAATAAGCTGGTCAATCCTTGTTATTCTGTGGCAGTTTAAGTGTACGAATCATAGCAAAGAAGTGTAAAATAGTGCCTATAAAATAATTATAAAGATAAAAGTTTACTTTGCCATGTATGTAACATTATCTGCCTTATAAAGCATGCCTGTCTCTATTTGATTAAGTCGAATCTGCATGGAGATGAAATGAGTTTTTTTTTTCATTCTTTATGGGTCAAAATTAAAGGTGTTAAACAGGCCGGGTCAGCCCGGTTCCGGACCAGCCCAGACTGGTAGAACTCGGAACCGGCCCGAACCGGTAAGTAGGGGGCCGAGTGGGCTGGGTTGGGGGGTAAAGGGGTTAGTTCCGTTCAATTTTCGTTAGCTGGTAACCGGACCCGTTAGGATCGGTCCGGATGAACAGTGTTCATTACCGGTTAAATCGGCCCGGAACCGGCCCGGTTCTAATGGCTAAATTTTTTTAAAAAAATTTTCTGAGGCAAGTGTGGCCACTGACCGTTGGCAACGGTAGAATCTTGACTTGTCTGATGGCCAACGGATATATTCACCAAATAGCCATTTTTAATTTAATTTTTAACCATTTTTTATTTTACAAAAATAACCTTATGAAAACTATAAATATCTCCCCTCCTCTTCTTCATTTCTCACTCAAAATTCATTTCTCTATCTCAATTTCTCCCATTCTCTTGTTCTCTAATTATCAAGACTTCAAGTCTTAATTCCTCATTTCATCTTCTAATTTTATTTGGCGCACTTTTCTTGAATAGTTGAATTTGAATTATAGTATTTTATCATTAGGGTTTTGAACTTCAAGTTGGAATACTTGCTTGACGTTTGTTCGTGGTAACATCGGAATTGCATAACCAAGTGCTCAATTTATTGTCCAAGTCGGTGCACTCCCTCCAACTCTTTCTCTTATTTAATATTTTAATTGCATATTTATTTTGTGCTTATACTTTAATTTTACAATATGTTTAATGTTGCTAAAAGAGTGTGTAGAAAAGTTACTGGTAGGGGAAATAAAAATAGAGGTAATTCTTCAGCATCTGGTAGTAATAGTACCCCAATTTCTCTTATTCCTGAAACATTGCCTAATGAAATATAGGTTATGAACAATTACAAGAAGATTATGGAATAGAAGATAATGAATTAGAAATTGAAGATGAGATACATGCTACACCTACTAGTGCTGGGGTTGGTAGTGTTAGAGTTGTACGATGGGTGGTGGTCGTGGCACTACTAGTAGACCACTTGTGGCTCCAACGACTAATCGTAGAAAAAGAAATAAGGTTTGGAATTTTTTTGAAATAATTGAAGGTACTCATAGAGTTAGATACAAACTTTGTAAAGGTGATTTCAAACATTTGACTGGAGAAAATTTAGCGGGAACTGGAACGCTTAGTAGACATATGAGAGTTTCACATCTGATAGAATGGGGCCTACATGGTGATGTAAATCAAACAACTATTAACCCTACTACTGGAGGATTAATAAAATATGATAAAATGTAGGATCGTGAGGAGTTGGCAAAAATGATTGCTTTAGGTTGTCTACCTTTTTCTTTTGCTTCTTCGTCATATTTTATTATGTATATTCAAAGAATTTACAATCCGTTATTTAAATGTATACCTAGAAGTACTTGTAGAGCCGATATTTTCAGACTTCATGGACAATATCAAACATATTTACGTTATTTATTTAACCACCTTCCTTGTAGAGTTTCTCTAACTTCTGATATTGGTCAAGCTGTTAATGGACGTGATTATTTGACTATTACATGTCATTGGATAGATGATAGTACTTGTATGCAAAAACGTGTTATTGCTTTTAGATATGATGAAGATTAGAGTCATACTGCTGCATTTATAAGTAGTACTATTTGTGAAGTTGTTAAATTTTATAATCTCAACCAAAAAGTATTGTGTATGTCTTTTGATAATGCTTCTAACAACACTACCGCAATTTCAATATTAAAAATGCATTTGCAACTACCTCTTAATGAAATTTTTCATGTTAGGTGTGCATGTCATGTTTATAATTTAATTGTTAAAAGTGGTCTTGATTTATTTTCAACAGAGATTAGTCATGTTAGAAGAGCAATTGGTGTCATTCAAGAAAATAATAGACATTCTTGAATAAAGGAATTTAAAAATAAGTGTGTCCAGTATAACCTTCAACCCCGATTCATGCCAGAAGAAATTATTACTAGATGGAACTATACATATATATTTTTAATAGTTTGCTACAAATATAGATTCCCAATAACTGAAGTTGCTAATGCGCATTGTACTGATCTAAACCGTATGTTAACAACTGGTACTTGTGAGGTCATTAATGATGTTGTTAATTTTACATAAATTTTATACTGCTACTGTTGAGTTTTCTGGAGCTTATTACCCTACTATTACTATGACTTTAGTATATATAGCGGAAATTTCGTTTCTACTCTTTGAATTTAAGAAGAAAGAAAAATATAAGGGTGTTGTGGAAAAAATGCAAGCCAAATTCAAAAAATATTTCTATCCAATTCCTCCGATTTACTTAATTGGTGCTGTTTTAAATCATTCTATTAAGATATCTGATTGTCACCAATTAATGAATGCTTTATATACTTATATGGAGATTGGGGAAACTGAAACCCAAAATTTATATGTTTCTATGAACAACATAAATGATTATTTACAGCAATTATATAATTATTATGCAAATATAATTGATGATGCTACTCGTACCTGTAGGCAATGCTAATCCTACTATGCAATGTAGCACTTCTGCTACTGTGAATGAAGAAGAAGGATTTGATGATAGTTTTAATATTTTTTCTACTTTTTCTAACACTTAAACAAGTTGCAGGAACATTGATGAACTTCAATTCTACTTACAGAAGCAAAAGGAGCCTCGCACAAAGGATTTTTCACCGTTGGGATGGTGGCATGAAAATGGAAAGCAATTTTCTATTCTTTTCGCAATGGCTCGGGACGTGCTGAATATGCCAATATCAACTGTTGCATCCGAGGGTGCATTTAGCCAAGCAAGACAACAACTTGGAGACACGCGTCACTCATTGGGAAGCAATGCTTTGGAAGTTTTAGTATATTTCAGAGATTGGATTAGATCGGAAAGAAGAAATCAAGGACGTGAAGATGTTGATAGCCCAGATGACGAGGAACTTGGAGATATATTAACAAATGGTAACTCATCCGAATTAAATACTCCAGAAGAAGGCCACTCAGTTCATATTGATTATGAGGAACTTAGCGGGGCAATGCAAAACATTTGAATTTACTTGTTGTTAAAGATGTAAACATTTCAATTTGTAAGTTTGATATTTGAATTATGAAATAAAAGTAGCACTTTCAATAAGTGCTTTTTTTCTCATCTTCCTTGTATTCTTTAATTTAAATTAATATAAAGTATTAATATAACTTACAATAGTTATGCAATTTTCCAAAAAAAAATTGAAAATACACTAAACCCGGTCCGGCCTGCCCCCCTCAACCCGTAACCCGTGCGGTTCATTTTTTACCCGCAATTACCCTGACCCGTTAAACCTGTTACTTTTGGGCCCGGAACCGGCCCGGTTTCAAACCCGTAAGGGTTCAA
The DNA here is from genome assembly GCA_032618575.1 of Nicotiana noctiflora. Classification (NCBI taxonomy): domain Eukaryota; kingdom Viridiplantae; phylum Streptophyta; class Magnoliopsida; order Solanales; family Solanaceae; genus Nicotiana; species Nicotiana noctiflora. The sequence goes on from JASVEL010007232.1 coordinate 181,255, forward strand.
AAAAATTGAGCCCGGCCCACCCGTTTAACCCCCATAGTCAAAATTCGATTGAGACCACGTATATTGATCATCCTAAGCAGCAGACTGCTACTATACCTCAAATGAATTGCGTAATTCAACATTAACACATTTGTTAAGGTTTCTATCTACGTAGAGGTTACACTTTTATGGCCGAACATGTGGAGTAATATTTTATTTTAGCTTAAAATTGTGCACTATGTGAAATTAATTGCTAAATCAATAACTGTTTCTTTGGCCAATCTTACATTAGAAAAGTTTTTGATGCGGCACTATGATCTTTTGCATTCAGCTATCTCTGGAATTTGTAGTGGAAAAGGTAAAAATTTGACCATTTTTATCCGAAGATCTAACAAAAGAAAAGATATGTTAAGTACATTCATTTGTCTAGAAAGGCCAGGATACGCATATTCATTTGCATTGCTTTCATTAGTGCCGCATAATTCTACAGCTCATTTTTCAAGCAGAGGAAACGAACCCCTGCCATTCCAAGGGGGCAAGAAATTACCAGACTGAAAAATCCTTGAAAGCCACTCATACTCGGTTAAAACTCCGTATATAATGGGCTCGCCCCTTTATCCTTTACCACATAAATACCAAGTTTTTGTATGTGGCAGCGTTCGAACTATGATGTGTGCTTCGTCCACACATCATGCTTCTGTATTACTAAAGGCCTAGGGGCAATTTACTCTGATAATTTCAAACTCTCATAGGTGGATGGATATACATACAATTTGGCATCAATTGCTGAGACTGTTGTACATACGCAGGAAAATCAAATCAATTAGTTCCTTCTATTTAATCAGTGAAAGTACCTCTCAAAACACATTAGCGAATCATGTCTCCATAAGAGAGGAGGGCATACACAACTGCAGGCTGAGACAATCACAAACTAAAATACAATACCAATTCCTTCAATTGGGAAAAGAAAAATAATTTACATACAAGAGAACTCTGGAAAAAGCAGCAGCAGGAATAGCCTCACAAATTCAACAAACTGATCAGTAGTACAAGAAAGGGTATTATGCTTAACTCTTTGATTTTGAGTGCTTAACAAGCCAATCAAGGACTGAATCGATATTGGTGGAATTCTTGCATGAGATCATATAGCAACATACCTCTCTATCAGTAACAGATTTCAAATCCCTGCAATATAACAGATCATTCAGAAAAGACTCCAAATGAAGAAAACATGATATACAATGTTTCGTTGAGTTAAAAATAGAAAAGGAAAAAAAAGGAGGGGTTGCACGAGGGATAAGTCTCATCCTGTCCAGAACTAAAACAGGAATAGAAGGAAATGCAGTGGAATTTGCTTCCTACCACAAGCTTTTTCAACCAATTAGTCAAAATGAAAGAAGACTATTTTACGTTCGTGGAATTTTATTTGCTTACATCTGATCAGTCAAAGCCTGCTTGGAAAGAGCTTCAGGCTTGTCAATCTTGTTACCCAATACCAGCAACGGAATACCACTCAATGATGGCTTGCTCAGCAGGTCATGGATTTCACTTCTTGAAATACTAACGTTATCATGATCAGCAGCATCAACAACATAACTGCAGGGAAGGACATTAAGAAAACTCAAAAAACAAAATATTACAATGTCTATCAGGATCATTAGTAGGATTCCTTCATAATTTGAAGAAAAAAAAAACGGCTTAAAGGAAGGAATTCCACTACCCCTGAGGTATATTAGAGATGAATCTGTCAAAAGCCTGATCAGGTAATTTGAACTAGCGGCTGTTCTTTTGACAAACCATGGTTGGAGAAAACTAAATACAACGCAACAATAAGAAGACAATGGATCTACCATGAGTCGTCTCCCATCTTCCAAAAGTACTATGATTATGCGTATAAGTGAAAGTGATACCAAGCATGTAACTGGATTCATTTACTTCCATCTATAAAAGATCAATGAGGACGGAATATTAACATTCACACAATGTAATTAAATAAGCTGAAGATAGATGCATACACTATAGCAGAAACTGCACGACAGTATCTTTCCCACATACTGCGAAATCTGGGTTGACCTCCAAGGTCCCACAATTTTATAGTCACGTTTCCTTTAGTCACTTTCCGCATGTTAAATCCCACCTAAACATCCAATAGATTTTGTATAATTATCACAGATAAAAATGATGCGTTGAAATTGGAATTGGCTTATGATTAGGAGCTAGGAATATGACAACTTACTGTTGGTATCATGTCTTCACTGTATCCACCAGTCTAAGAATAACAGGTTGAACAAACATTAATAAGGTATCAGAGTCCATCAGAGTACATGGAAGCAAAAGCATACGAAAAATATAAGCAGAAAAGAACAATCACTACTGGTCTACTTACAGCAATGACATTTACAAGTGATGTTTTTCCTGCATTCTGCAGCCCTATCAAAGAAAGCTCCATTTCCTGCTGAAAGAAGAGGCTGAAGGAAAAACAAGTTTATTGAGCTAATATGAGGAGTCTTTTCACAAGAGAAGGGGAGCCAAAGCAATCAAATTAAAGGTGCATATGCAAAATTGCAACTCCAATGCGTGTTATAAGCCCGTTGAAAATAAAGATGCAATAACTTCCAGGCCAACTTTAAGCCATAGTCCAAAAGCTGAAGTAACAATCACACACAAAGGCTAAGTTGAGGGATCGAAAACAAAAGTAGCAAGTAAGAGGTCCAAGTTGCACAACACGGGGAGATACAACTAAAACAGGATGGATGGAAAATATTGCAGATCTGCCAATAGTTGATATGTTGATCTAGTTCATCTCAAGAATAAGATAGAAGCACGTAGCGCACCCTAAATTGCCAAAAATGTATAAAAGAATAGAGGGGCCACCAAATTTGATGAACTGATTTCACACTTTCACCTTTCATCATCTAATCCTTTGAAAATCTAGGACGGCTGTCCAATCATAGAGATCAGATGACGCTGACAAATCCTGTCACTAACAAAGATAAATTATGCTTCTTGTGAGAGAGAGGAGGCCTCGAAGACCTAGCAACCTATCTGTCTCCAGCAATAAAGCTCCACGAAAACACATGAATTTAATAAAGAAAGCCTAAAAGTAACAAGAACACTAGAAATTAGGCAGAGGAAAATGCTACTGGCAACTTATGAAAATTTTGGTGTGTGCAAGACATGAAATCCCAAGCTTGATTAGAACAATGAATTAACAAATTTCCAATAGTTCACTACGTGTAATCTGAATGAATACTGCAACTAGCATTAGCGTCTACAAAGGTAATAAAATCTCATTATGAAGGACATAAATACCCGTACACAAGAAGTATGAGGGTGTTTGGCTAAGCTTATAAGCTGGTCAAACTGGCTTATAAGCTCATTTTGGCTTATCTACGCATTTGGTAAATATACATAGTGCTTATAAGTCAACTGCTTATAAGCCAAAATGAGTCAAAAGTCATAAACTGGTCATCCCCAACTTATAATTTTTAAGCTTATAAGCACTTTTGCTTTGACCAAATATTTTACTATACTACCCCTGACATTATTTTGTCGTCCCCAAATACCCTTACTGTAATCCTCTAACCCTGTCCTAGACTTCTCTCTCACCTTCTATGACTTCTTTTACACGCAGCAACATCATGGTCGCAACTAAGATTTCTTATAGCTCTTCTACATAGATTGGAATCAAATTTCCATTTGGATCAAAGATCTCTTGTAAATCACCCTTCTTCATTTCCTTAACGTTTTAAGATTCATTTGAAACATAGGTATTTCTGTGGTTGCTTGTTTCCCAGACCCTTAAGTTCTCTGTGTTTCTATCCAAATATGAACACTTTCTATTTTCCATTCTACGAACACTTTTGCCTATGACATACCGATGAAGAAAATAACAAACTTAAAGTTCAAAGACCTTAATGATATATTTGGAAAAAAATCGAAGAAGATGATTTATTTATGATTATAAGCTTTAATTTTGAACTTAATATTTCATGTATTGTTTAAGTATATATTTTACTAAGATACTTTTGTGAAATTATTAATTTTCGTTTATAGGTTATGATTGTATATTAACTTATCATAGAAGAAACTTATATTTACAACCAAAAAATTTATGTAATCAATATTGTGTTAAAAATTATAAAAGACTTAAATTATTTTGTATTTGAATCCATATATATATACATATATATGGAATTTAAAATCTTGTAAAAATTACGTCCTTATTAGCATAACAACTTTAAGGGCGTTTGGGTCATTTTAACATAAAAGTTGCTTATCAGCACTCTTTTGCTATACACTTTAATTGCTTATTATCAGTTTCAACACTTTTATCCAAACACATAACTGTTTATTTATTAAATCAGTTACAACACTTAAAAGTATTTTTCAGCACTTACGGCTTATCAGCTACTTTAGATCAATTAAGTCAAACATGCTCTATATCAAAAAGTAAATAAGCCTCACAAAAAATATCTTGTCATAGAAATAAATGACACTTTCCTGAACTGAGGGTCTATCGGAAATAGTCTCTCTACCTTCACAAGGTAGGTGTAAGGTTGCATATACACTACCCTCCTCACACCCTACTTGTAGGATTACACTGAGCTTGTTATTGTAAAAATAAATGACACTTCTTATATGTTCTCCGTGCACAAGGGAAGAGGGATGTTATTGGCTCTGTCTTTGTGTTTTGCAGGGCATTAAACTTAGCCCCATAAATTTCTAAAAAAGAGGGCATGTGGTTGCCAAAGTTATCAAAGTTTTATGATAAAATTCATAGTAGTGCCTCAGTAAATCAATGACTCTTGCTACCTAAATTGAGTCTGGTGAAGTGCGTGACCATCTAATCTAAAAGCTTGAACTAAGAGAGAGCACATGCTTTTAATTACTCCCATCATATTATGTCTCAACAAAGTCAATAACAATTAATGCTAATCACGAAGAGTTGCATTCCTCATCTCATTCAAATTCCTGGAACAAAATGGGACAATACAAGTACCAGCAATCATAAATCAACATTCAACACATTAAAACTGATAAAATTCCGAACTACCAGAACACAACACATTCCGTTCAGCGGAATCGTTTCTAAATGACGGAAATCAACAACAAAGAGCTCCCAAAAATTTTTATATTGTAAATGCATATGAAGAGGGAGCAAGGAGTTGGAGATACACATCAATCACTTAACTCTCAATCCTAAACTACTTGAGTTGAAGTTCACTATATTATGAATCTTTTACATTTCATTCCAATATCCTTTTTAGTCTGTCAAAAAGAATAACATATTTTTATATTTGAAAACAATTTTTGATATTCAAATTTTTAATTTAACCTCAATGAGATTTATAGCTACACAAATATGGTTCGTTTTAGACGACAACTTTTAAAAGGTTTTATTTCTTTTTTAAAATCGGTACCCAATCAAACATAATATACAACAACAACCCAGTAAAATCCAAGGACAACAATCAAACATATATTCATATAATGAAAAAGGAAAAACGAATTAGATTGAAAATATACCTTCGAAGCCAATTGAGCAAAGCTTCCCAAAGGCCCATGGCTAACGCGAGGGGTCAAAAACGAGAGCGAGAGAGATCCGTAAAAATGTCAATATAGCTGATCTCTCTCCCTCTATCTCTCTCTCTCGCACATACACAATGTTGCTGTCGATTTTTCTTTGTTCAATTGAACCTTTGGGAAATTTTACTAAATATGAGAATTGTACGATTATGATAGAAGATAAAGCTAGAGTCACGGATTTGCCCTTTGAATAACATAAATTTACGGGACAGCCACTACGATTGTTAAATGTATTTCGCTGTAGTAGGTGTGGGACAATCCAACTGGCTAATTAGAGTTTAATTTCGATTGGTGGTGAATTACCAAAATTATTGGGCGGCCCCACTATTCTCTGGTTTTTTGTCCTGCATTTTGATTGGTCTCCAATAGAATAATTGTTTTTTCTTTTTTTTAAAAAAAAAAACAAAAAACTACAAGAATAGCCACAAATAGGTGAACTTACCAACAATTAGCCGTTAAATCATACTAATAAAAATAACCATAAAAAGTTAACAATGTTATACAACATTCAAAAAACCAAGGCAAAAGAAAAAAATTAGTGTGTATGATTAAAAATCGTCGAAAATACATAACTATGCAATATACAAAACTCCAAAGAGACCGGAGGTGATTTTAACTGATGAATCAAAATTTATTATTAACGATATACATCAACAATAATAAATTTAGTGAAATTCCACAAGTGGATTTGGAGAGGGTAGTGTGTACGCAAACTTTATCCCTAACTTATGAAGAGAGAAGTTGTTTCCGAAAGACTCTTGGCTCAAGAACAATAAAAATTTAAAAATAGAGAAATAATAGCAAAAATAACGTAATAAGACAATGGAAACAAATAATACAGCGAGTCCTGAAAAAGATAAGAAATTACAAAAATAGTGTCAATCATACTGATAATGATGACACACCGTGGTATGACATGGGAGGGAATATGAAAAAACCTAACAAGTATTACTACTGGTGGTAAGACAAGGTGAAATTCTAGACTGACTATCAACCCACCACCTTAATTATTGACCTCCACACCTTTCTATCAGGATCACGTCCTCGATAAGATGGAGTAGAGTCATATCCTTCCTAATCACCCCACCCCAATTTTTCTTAGATCTCCCTCTACTACTCCTCAAACTCGCAAGGGAAAACCTCTCGCACCTCCTAATTGGGGCATCAAAGTCTCTTTTTCACATGACTGAATCATCTCAGCCTCGATTTTCGTAACTTATCTTCCACATGAGCCACACTAAATTTGTCCCTAATATATTATTCCTAATCTTATTAATGATATACAATTTCAAAAAATTAGGCAAAATATTTTTTTCAATAGTTATGGTTGAAATTCCTTGAGAACACGTAGATGAAACAAAATATAATATTTCAGAAAGATTGGCGGTGACTTGGATTAGTTTAGAGTGAAAATTCTTAGCCAAGCTTGAGTTTATTACCTTTTTTACAGCGTATATATATATATATATATATATATATATATGATACACATTTAATATATATGGAATACATATCTAAGTTGTCACTTGACTTAAGGAGCAGATTTTTTACTCTCTTTTTAATAATATATAGTAAATAGCCAATAATGTATATTTTAGGTATATTAATATATAATATACATATACTAAATATTTTTAGAGAATTTTTCATAAAGCACCATCTTTTTGGTCTAATTAGTTATTTATAGATATCATTTTGCTATATTACGTGTTATAGATACCTTTTATGTTTTTATACAACGTATTTCATGTATTTAAGTTGTTGTATTCATTAATAAAATAAAAAATATAGGCATAAAATCTGAAATTCCAGCTAAGTTTGACTTGTATTTACTCTGCGCTTAAAACAGAAGGAAATAAAATCACATGATATTCACCTAATTTAACTCAACGAACTAAAATGATCCATCATTAATCTGTATTTGAAAGATACATAATAAAAATTATAGTAGAATAAAGAAAAATACTTATGAATAATACAGTTGAATACAATAAAATACCTTATATCATCTGAATAAAACACTTGAATACAACAAAATACATCCGAATACAGCTGAATAAACTTTTGAATATAATGCATCAAAATACAACTAACTTCTGCTGAATAAAATAGTTGAATATAACTGAATACAGTTATATAAAACACTTGAATACAACTGATTAAACCTGAATACAAGTGAATACAGTTGAATAATACATTCGAATATAACTGAATACAAATAGGAGATTTGAGCGATCTCGAGAGAGAAACAACAGAAAGGATAAGAAATCATTTACTATTTCTGCTTCATCCTTCATGTCAATTCTATTACATCTTAAAGTCGTTCTGGAGCTGGGATTAGATTAAGAGGTGAAGATTAGGCTAAGAATTGAAGAGAAGCAAAATGTCATGCTAACTGGTTTAAGTATGCAGGGAATTGAGAATTTGGGTAAGAAACTAGAGTTTGTGGGAGAAGAGAGTCTGGTTGTATGCAAACAAAGAGAGATTGTATTTGGGTTGGCAGATACAAAGTATTTATGTGAGAGAAAATATAAAAAGGGAGAGAGAAAAATAATAGTTAACATATATGGTGCCTTAATTGTAGGATGTAACTATATTTAAATTTTTTGCTATAAAGGATAAAAGATATTTATAGGATGTAATATTTTAAAATGATATTTATTATTAATAAATAAATTACTAAGGTTTTCTATAGGGTGTAAAAATTCCCATTTTTTAGACATTTGACTAACAAATTATAAATTATTTTTGGGCTTGACCAATCAAATATGTAACTTGCCCAAATTCTTGGTTTAATTTAGCACTATAGTAATAAATAAATTAATATGAATTGGCGTAAACTTTTTTGGGATAATTTCACATAAGTACACTTGGTAAAAGTACTTTTCAATCGTCTAACCCACAAATACAATTTTCATACAGTAGCCCACAAATAATTTTAGTGCCTAACCCACAACTTCATCAACTACACCCAAAATCACGCCTAAATCAGATTTCACTTTTTTTCTTTCATTGTTATCTTTACCTTGTTTCCATTTTCATTCTTATTTATTTTTCACTTCCTTCTGCATAGTAAACAATATCAGGAAGTTGAAGTAAAAATAAAAATATATTCATCCTTAGAGTCTATAATGTTATTTTTATATCTTTTTGTAAAATTTAAAGTTTTGCAAGGGAAATTCTTATTTCACTGGAAAAAATAAAAATTTACATTATTAAACACCTTATATACATTGTTATACACACAAATATAATTATGTATAATCTTGTATACTTGTGTATAATCATGTATAATTATGTATAACTATGAGAATACCCATAAATATATATGGTTATACATGATTATACAAAGTATATATATGTATATACAACATATACATCATTCTTCCTCCCTTCAGAAGTTATTTAAAGTGAGAAGATGAAGAAGAATCAAAATTACCAAAAAAAAAGGAGATTTCATAACTATACAGAGGGAAGATAGATCCGGTGTGGAAGAGGAAGATAATGAACAGATTCACACGAAAACCTTTAGGGAAAACAGAAGGAAGTGTTGATTATTCGCATATTTGCTTTGGGCACCACAAGAAGCACACCCATCTATTTGCATTTCCAAACTGTCGAAGCATCCCATATTTGCACACAAAGTGGGATGAACGGAGCAAGAAATCTAAAGAAGAATTCGACTATTTTGCTGGAGAGAGAAAGAGACAGAGAAATAGCAAGAGACTGAAAATGAAAGAGAAAGTGGGGTGGGGAGAAAGTATGAAAGAAAATTTGGGAATGGAACAAATTTTCACCAGTAAAGAAATGGGCCATAACGGGTAAGAAGGATAAATATGGGCCATATTTTATGGGAAAATCTCACTTTATACCCATTAAATTCAAACTATTTACCCTTAAATACACATACCAAAACTATTTACTTTCCCTACCTATGCTATCAATATTATTTACCCGCCCTCCTTTTACCAGAGAATACTCATTTCTTTGGTTAAATATTTGAGGGTCATGTTAATTATCCTTCCTTTAATTTATACCATAGTAATTAAACCGAATTTGCTTCTTGCCTCATAATTAATGCCCTTGCCTTTTGTCATATAGCTAATGACAAAAAAATACTGACAAAAAAATACAACACAAAGAAAAGAGGATCTGGGAAGCAACGTTGAAAGAAAAAAAGAAGCCAATTCACAAAGAAAGATAAAAAGCAAAGAAAATTGAAAGAAAGAAAGAATGCTAAAAAGATTTAGGCTAGTAGCATCTAATGATTCTCTCTTTTCTCTTATCATCGATACTAAACATCATCGAGAAAATTCCAGCCTTGAAATAACCTTCAAACTCAGTTGAAAATCGATCGAGAACAATCCAAATCTCAGCCATTGAGAAAAAGTTTGCCCAAATCCAGTGGAGTGCTTCGAGGTTCATCGAGTTCCGCCGAGTTTCGAAGTCGAAATTTTCCTCTTTTGTTAAATCTGATAGTAAAAGCACATATGGTATGTCATATAGCTAGCTCACGCTTTAGCTTTTCATACTCATACATGAATCCTCTCTTCTATTACTTTTTTCTTCTTCTTCTCTCTGTTTTGGTGTTTTGGTTTGAAGTGAATGTTTTGAAAATTAGAATTTTTAGTTACTCGATGTTCGAACTTTCTTGAGCTCAATATATTTGAACTAAGGGTAAATTTATATTATTTTAATACAAATATTGAGCGCAAATAAATATTTGTTTGAGTTTTTAATTATTTTGATCCGGTTTTGTATGTGTTAGTTTGGAAAGTTGATTGGAGGTTGTAGCTAAAGTTTTAGTCAATTTGGTGAAGATTTTGTAGTAAATTTTAGAAATTTGGGTTGAAATATAGTTGAACCGGAGAAGAAGACAAATTTGTATTGTATACCCAAATAGTATACGAATATACCATTTTAGTATATAATTCATTCCAACTCTATACCCTTTTAGTATAGTTATATACTATACCGCTGGTATCATATGCTAGTTGAATTATTTTTTGATTGTATTAGCTGCATTTAATTGGTACAATATTTAATTTTTTTAATAATAGTACAAAATATCGAGAGAACAACCTCGATAAATTGAGTTCAACTTGTGATAGAGATAAATTTATACTATATACCAAAATAGTATACATGTATACCGGTTTGGTATCATTGAGGAATAAGTTCTTTTTTAAAGGACTGAACCATACTTATATCATGTCAGTCCCGTTATCATATGCTATATACCATATTGGTATCAACAATGTTGAGTGTTATTTTGGAAGGAATGTAATATTATATCATGTCAATATGTGGTATGTAATATATAGGTATCATAGAGAACTAAGTATATTTCTCGAAGGAATGAACTAGACCTCTATGATACCATGTTAGTATATAATAATATACCATGTGAGTATCATAGTACGCTGCAACAATATACTTCAACTGCTACTAATATTATTTTTTATATACATATGCTAGAGTGAGTTATTTTCTAATAACTAGTAAATGAAAAATTAAATAAAACAAAAATATATATTATATCAGTTATTTTTATTTGATATAGTAAAAAAAAGGAGAGAAAAAAGAACAAAAGTAAAAGAGCCAAAAATATATGTAGAATTAGATTATGAGGAAAAATAGGAAATATAGAACAAATAATTTAAAAATAAAATAAAATTAGCGAAGGAGCAAAAAAAAAAAATACAAAGAAAAAATAGAAGAGAAAACATGTATAATGTATAAGTAGTTCTAATAATTGATTTAGATAAAAAATGAGATAAAAGACAGAAGGTATATTATATCAGTTATATGACAAAAACAATGAATGAATATTTAGTATATTACTTATTTTTTATTGTTGTATAAAATAAAGAAGAATAAAAAAAGGGAGCCAAAAAAAATAATAAAATAAATGTGATTAGATTATCTAGTGAAAAAAAGAGTTAAGTGAAATTAAAAAAGAAACAAAGAAATAAAAAAATGAATAAAGGAAAGAAATAAAATAAAAATAAAGGAGCCAAAATTGAGTTCTGAATCATATTATGGTAAAAAAGAAAATAAAAAATGATATGATAGAAATAACATAACAGAGAGGGAGAAAGACCAAAAACAACGAAAAAGAAGAAAAAATAAAATGTGAAAAAGAGTCAATTACCCATAAAAGCTATAATTGGTAGGAAGGGTAATTAGTTTAATGGATACAAAAGTAAATGGGTAGACAAGGGTAATTAATTTAATTTTTATGGGTAAAACACTAAAACTCCCATGTTTTATTAGGATAATGGGTGAAGTGACCGGGTAAATTTTTCAACTTTTTTTTGACTTTTTTCCCACTCTTTCCGGCAACCCCAATTACGGGAATGTACTAATTTGGGAAACTTTTTCTTTTTTTAGTGTAAAAAGTCTAGAGAAATTGCTGACGAGAGAGATAGGAAAGTAGGGGACCGACAGAGGAACTTTGGTCTGAAGTTTCCTTCGTCATCATCATCATTATTATCTTCAAACATCCAACAAAAACACTTGTACTCAACCTCCCTTTCTTCTCTTTGTTTATTGGTACGAGAATTCACTGGAATAAGTAACCTAAAATGGGTTCTTTTGAAATCTTGTAGTAGTTTATTTTGTGAAAACTCTATACAGAAATGAAATACTCCAAAATGGGTTCTTATATCACTAGATGTTTTTGGGAAATTTATATACAAAAATAAATACCCAAAAGGGATTCTTGTGGACTTGATGATATGTTTAACTTTTGATCAGCAGAGTAAAGATTGTTGTTTGAGCTGACACGAGCATTTTTCGCACAAACATATGTCGAGAAATTTTCTTCAATCCATAACAAGGTTGTGTTCTGGTAAGCTCCTTTTTTTTAGTTGTATATACAACTCTTATCTATTACAATTTCCATCACTCACCTTTTCCCCTTCATTGTTTGTTTGTTTCATCCCTTTTTTTTTCGACAAAAAACAATTTGCTTTGTCTGCCTTAATCATTTTCTTGGAGTTTGTTTGGCTCATATTTTAATGACGTTGGTTTCTCAATGGTGTTTATTGTGGATTTATGTAATAACCATTTGGCCGTCTTAGTTTGTGTGCAGCTGGAAAAATACCTGGTATCTTCACAGTGGCGGACGAACATTGTGGCAAGCCGGTTCCACTGAGCTCGCTTCGTCAAAAATAATATTGTGTATATGTAAAAATTACGATTAAAACTGCATAAATTTTGTATAAATATTTTATTTGAACCCACTTAGCAATTACTATTTTACGACTAAAGTTATGCACTTCTAAGATTGAACCCGCTTGCACAAAATTCTGGTTCCACCAATGGCAGTGGACTTTGCATATAAGGGTTTAGGTAGATGAGAGGAAATCACCAAACTTTTTTTTGTCCATCGGGGTTTATATCCTGGTCTGCTGTGGTGTTTATGGTGGATCTTCAGCTGAAGAATATTGCTTTTCCATGGTCTCTGCTGAAATTTTGTTTCAGATTAAAGATAGTTGTGATAGTTATTCCTATACAGGCATCAAAATTGCATATTTTAGATGATATTCTTGGTTAGTGTAATATTTATCTTAAAAAATTGGTTAGTGTAATGCTTGACATGAATTTATTCCAATCCATTAAGATAGGGTTGATTTTGGTAATTTTCTCATCTGGTTATCATTTGCTCCAAAGATGTCATTAGCTGTTGCTACAAAATTGGATCGAAAAATATAAACTTGGAGGTTGTTTATGTATAGATCAACTCTTGAACTAAAAGGACCATTCTCATTGATTACACTTGTATGTAATGTTTTAAATGCCTCATCTGTTAACTTCTTATGGACTTCAGGACACTCGATTCACCTTCTCATTTTTCTAGCTGTTCTCTTTTTTATTCATATATGTTTTGCACTTTCATATATGATAAACTAGTAATGTTTACCGAGAGAGATGTAATGTATAGAGATGTGTCCTTACATTCATGAGCATATGCCTGTTGTCTCAATTATGCGCCACATATATCTTTTGTGGTTGTGACTTTAGCTTGGATTTCCGTAGCTCTCATTTTCTTAACTGCAGAATTTTGTTGATAAAAAGGGTACATCTTGAGGGTCAAGACCAAATCCAGGAAATCAACCTTTTTACGTTGCAATGCAGGGGGCAGATTGTTTCCAATTGTCGTATGGAGCCTAGTAGGGTGCCTTCTTTTACTTCAGCTGTGCTCCTTTACTTATCAAAGAAATGTGCAAAGCGGCGGGACTCACTTAAGTATAATCCAGCAGACACAGTTTCGGGAGCTTGAAGAGGTCGAGAAGGAGAATATACAGCTTCCACCACCCAGGAAGCGATCCCCGCGTGCTGCCAAACGGAAGCCTAAAAGGCCAACTACCTTGATTGATGAATTCCTTGACGAGTCTTCCCAGCTAAGGCATGTGTTTTTCCCTGGTCAAAGAACTGTTGTGGATCCTAGGAAGAATTACGGGAATGATACCTATTACTACCGGCCAGGAAGAATGTGGTTGGATACTGAGGGAAACCCTATACAAGCTCATGGGGGAGGTATTCTTTATGATTCAAGGACAAAAATGTATTATTGGTATGGAGAGTATAAAGACGGCCCCACTTACCACGCTCACAAAAAAGGAGCAGCAAGGGTAAGTTACAGAATGATGCATGGTTATTGGTTAATCAGTTTATATTAGTTAATGCCAATTTTCCGTGTTTTCCAGAACTTCAATTCTACTTCTTGTTCCCTAGGCCCTTCTCCTCTCTCCTCTTATATTGTATGTGCTTGAATAATAGATACTGAAAATGAGAACAAAAGAAGACCTTCAGCCATTCCAAGAGCACTATTGAAACAGAAATCATCATGGCTTTGCCTTGCTCGTGTTCTTCCCTAGACAGAACTACAATATTCAGTTACGTCACCGCATTCTGTCCTAGGGCTCATATGGTCCTTTCCTCCATTATGTTGGTTCATGATTCATCGGCATATTTATGACTTCCTTTCCTCCATTTTCTATAAGTTTATGATCCATTAGTGTGCTTTATGAAAAAATATGACAATTATGCAGTAAATAGTATTTTTTTGGGATAAGATTATCATCTATTGGTTCTCCCTATTCTATTATCTGTCTGAACGCACTTTTGGTTGATTCCATCTGTTGATGAACTTACACTCATGAAAGCTGTGCAATAGATACACCGAGCCACCTTTTAGGTTGTCAAGCATGTTTCTTATCTTTTAGATGTCAGCAGCTCGATAGCCTTTTATACTCTTTATGGGTGTTTTGAAGCAATGACAGTGCTCTGTGAGAAGAAAAATGTATTTGCTTCTCCAAAATTGACAGGGTAAACTGAATAGCAAAGAAAAAGATGATAGACTGAATGTGAATGAAAAGACATGGAGGCATTTTAGTATCTCGGTCAGATAGGATGATAGATGGAATATGAAGAGATGAAAAGAAAAGGAGAAATGGCAGAGCAGAGTGAATATGGAGAGAGATTTATGTGTCTAGGATCCCATGGTCTATGATATCAGTATCCTGATCAAATAAAATCATCGTAGAAGAAGAGATTATTTGCTGTCTGTCCCTGAAAATCTTAAACCGAACATTATTCCAGTCCTTTTAACCGCTGAAATTTAAGAGATGTAACAACTGAGTTTGGAAGATAGGTTTATTGCCTCTTTGCCTGATCGATTTTACCCTATGAATTCATGAGTTGTAAACTATGGTTGGAGATGGATTTTTTCTCAAAAATCCCCCCCTATTGTTGCGGTGTCTTACAATGTAACATTGAGGAAAAATATTACAGAAGTTCTTGCGTATGAAGATAGAGGTACAGCACCTTATAGGCAGAAATAAAGGAACATGTAGAGTTTTGTGTTTAGGTTGTACATTATCTTATTTTTCATGCTAAAATGAGATAACTTGCTAATCCAAATGTATGCGTTCTTGTTATGCCAGTTAGGTACTTTAGGAATCATTGGCAGGCAGGATATGAGCATTGGAAGGTGTGTTTGGCAATCTCAGATATTGTAGAGATATAGTTCTCAGGCAACCGTGACAAATAAGAAACATGACTTAGATGTTACTTTTGATCATGATTAAACTAGATTTTCTGATGTCGACCAAAACTTCCTGATCTTCTTATCCTCAAATACTGTTGAATCAGGTAGGTACTGGGAGTTCATTAGTTCCTTCAAAAATGATGTATTATCCATTATCTGATATTGGTGGTTGTATCAGCTTTTTTGACTAAGGCCAAATATTTTTTCTTTGTCGACAATCAGTTGTGCATTAACATTTGCAGCTTTTCATCTCCGTGATTTTGTCTTTCAGGTTGATGTCATTGGTGTCAGTTGCTATTCATCAAAAGATTTGTGGACGTGGAAAAATGAAGGCATTGTTTTAGCAGCTGAAGAAAAAAATGAGACACATGATCTACACAAATCGAATGTGCTAGAGAGGCCTAAAGTGATTTACAATGAGAAGACAGGTAAATATGTAATGTGGATGCATATTGATGATGCGAACTACACTAAAGCTTCTGTAGGTGTTGCCATTAGTGACTTCCCCACTGGCCCCTTCAATTATTTGTATAGCAAACGACCTCATGGATATGATAGTAGGGACATGACACTCTTCAAAGATGATGATGGCGTTGCATATCTTGTCTATTCGTCGGACAAAAACAGTGAGCTTCATATTGGTCCACTTAACAAAGATTATGTAGATGTAACTGAGACCGTGAGAAGGATTCTTGCCGGACAACACAGGGAAGCACCTGCTCTATTTAAGCACCAGGGTACATATTACATGATCACATCCGGATGCACTAGTTGGTCTCCAAATGAGGCCCTGGCTCATACATCCGAATCGATTATGGGGCCATGGGAGACCATTGGAAACCCATGCATTGGCGGGAACAAGATTTTTCGACTAACTACTTTCTTTGCTCAGAGTACATTTGTGCTTCCGTTGTCTGGACTACCTGGTCTCTTTATTTTTATGGCTGATAGGTGGAATCGGGCTGACTTGAGGGATTCGAGGTACGTGTGGTTACCATTAACAGTGGGCAGACCATTAGACCGTCCTATAGAGTACAACTTTGGGTTCCCTTTGTGGTCTAGAGTGTCAATATATTGGCATAAGAAATGGAGACTTCCTTATAGGAGGTGAAAAATGTAAATAGGGGTTTTACACACTGAATTCTTTGTAAAATATGTTTTCTTTTCTTTGTTGTGTTTTTTTAGTATTCTTTCACATCATTTATTATAGTTATTAGTTATTACTGTTGATTTTTGAAAGATCATTATAGGTGTATATTAGTAGAGTTTGCGCTGCTGGACCCAATATTCGGTTCTATGTAAGATGCACTGTAATTTCTTGAGCAAGAATCACTTTTTTCTGAGTGAAACTAGCTTTGGCTTTTGTTTGCAATATGATAATGTTATTCCCCTGCTGCCCCCTTAATCTATTTTTACGATGTAGTTTTTGTAAATTGTCAATGTAGAGACTTGTATGTTAATAGAAAATCTAGAGATCTTCTAACGCTAGAGAAACTAAAATTGTATAATATCTGACTGAGACGAGCTTAATTGGAGTGATTTTAATTGTAAAAATACAAATAGCCGACCTAAACTTGCTTGGGATTGAAGTGTAACTAATTAGATTGAAGCGTACTTAGTGATGTTTCTGTGCATTCTCAGTACAACTTCACTTGACTATATAGACTAATTAGGATGTGATGTTCAGAAATAGGGGTGTACATAGGTCGGGTTGGTTCGGATTTTACAATTACCAAACCAAATCACATGTATCGGGTTATTAAATCTAAAGACCAAACCAAACCAATAAACTCGGGTTTTTCACTCTCGGTTTTTCTCGGGTTTTTTCGGGTTTTTCGGGTTTTTCGGGTTTTTTTCCGGTAAAATCTCCCTAGAACAAAACATATAAATTGTGCTCAAAATATTTCTTTAATCCTAGTAAGATACAACTATACAAAGTATTTTTCAAGAAAATAATACAAAATATGAGAAGTATCATGACATTATCCTAAAATATTCAACAATAAAGACATAAAATTGTATAATATAAATATTGCTAATTAAAAAGCTATAATAAAAATAAATATGATTTAAAAGTAATAAGTCATGATAAAATAAGTAGACTAATAAGGGAATGTCAATCACACGACTAAACGCTAATAAAGAAAAAATAAAAATATGTTATGCATTTTTATCTAAATTATTGTAAAATAAAATATAAATATTCAATACATTCTCGTTCATAGTATTGAATTGAATGTCTTTTGTTAACATTAATATTGATTTAATATTAGTTTAGGCTTTTGTTAGCATTATTTAGTTTACTAATGTTAATAGCTATAAAACTTATTGAAACACTCAAAAGTTCTAAATCCAATCTTAAAAGATAAAATTATAAATTTTTATAAGAAATATTTATAAATTACATCACAATAAGTATATTTATATATTAAATATATCTAATATTTCTATATATGTAATGTCGGGTTGGTTTGGTTTCGGTTTGACTTTCTTTAGTCAAAACCAAACCAAACCAATTATGGTCGGGTTTTTTTCCCCACACCAAACCAAATCAAACCAAACCATAGTCGGGTTTTTTCTCTCGGTTTGACTCGGATTATCGGGTTGGTGCGGTTTATCGGTTTCCTTTGTACACCCCTATTCAGAAATTTATCCTAACGCTTTGGTAGCATCATGCATGAAGGTGAAGTGAAGGCTAAATGAGTGAGAGCAACAACAACAACCCAGTATAATTGTGAAATGGGGATGCTAATATGTATGCAGACCTTGCTCTTATTCTAAGGGTGAAAACGTTATTTCCAGGAGACCCGGGCTCAAAAAAGCAAAATGAGTGAGAGCACAATGATTAATTTTTGTTAATGGACTATGTGTCATTTGCTTCATGGCTAGTTACAATTGAAAGTATAGACTAAGTATTAAAAAAAAATATTTCCAAAACAATGGTAATTGCCGATTACTGAACAAGAGAACCTTAATCTATCAGAAAACACAGGCAGAAAAGAATATCCAAAGGAAAGAAGCTTAAGAAAAATAAATAGGGTAACTCAATACAATTAAAAGAACATTTGGAGAATTTTGTGTATATTTCTATCTCTGTAATCACTGTATAATGTTGTCCATTTATACAAGTTTGTCTAGTAAGAAAAATGTAAAAGAAAATACAAATATATATACAGCTGTATGTATCTGATTTGTTCTAAATTTAACACACAAGCTAACTTTGATTCTCTCATACGTGCCATATTTTTTACCCATGTGAGACGCTTCTAGAGGGAATAATTTGGCACAGTTGTGCTGATCATTAATTGAATGGCCACGATTTAATGCACCATGTGCACTACTCCTTTAGTTTTAGATCTAGATCTGGTTTCTTAGTTTTGTCCGAAACTTTTGTCTTTCCCTTTTCTTCTTCATAATCAGACCTTTCTCTCTTCAAGTCCTTCTTCGATTCTTCCTGAGAGATTAGTAAAAGTAACGATTGATTCCAAACATCCCCCTCAAGTTGGAGGGGAACGAGGAGACACCCAACTTGCCAAGAATCAAGAGGTGAGAAGGCCTGGATAAGGGCTTTGTGAACAAATCGGCAAGCTGCGATTTTGAAGGCACAAAAGAAAGAGAGATAAGTCCAGAAAGAAATTGTTGCCTAACGAAGTGACAATATAACTCAACGTGTTTCGTTCGTTCATGAAACACAAGGTTCCGAGCTATATGTATAGCAGCTTGACTATCGCAGAAGACGGGAACCGGAATAGGTGGTGGAATGGACAGATCTTCCAGAAGGCGGGTGAGCCAAGTCAATTCTGCGACAAGGCGTCTCATGGATCGATACTCGACCTCTGCAGATGAAAGGGAAATTGATGCCTGTTTCTTGGATTTTCATGAAATAGGAGAACCACCCATGCTGATGAAGAACCCATTGATAGAACGATGAGTGTCGCGGCAAGATGCCCAATCGGCATCACAAAAAGCCATGAGCGAAAAGGAGGGTGTTGCATTCTAAAATAAGCCTTGAGCTGGGTTTGATCGAATATATCGAAGGACATGTAAAGCTGCCGTGAAGTGATCAAGACAAGGCCGTTGCATATACTGACTAAGAGTCAAAATAGCGAAGGAAAGGTCCGGTCTTGTATGAGTGAGGTAATTAAGTTTTCCAACAAGATGATGATAAGCAGTAGCATCAGCTAAGGGAAATCCAAAATCTGCAGTCAATTTGGTGGAAGCATCGAGAGGAGAGGAAGCAATTGGCATATCAGAACAATTAAACTCATTGAGTAAGCCCATAGTAAACTTTCTTTGTGTGATAATTAGCCCCTCTTTCTCTCGTAATATTTCCAAACCTAGAAAGTAATGAAGCGGCCCAAGATCTTTAATCTTAAATTCAGAATGTAGAAAGGCCTTGAGTTCTGTCAGTTCAGTAGGATGGTTGCCTGTAATGCGAATGTCATTGACATAAACTGCAATAGTTGAAATGAAATCCTCTGATTTCTTAAAAAACAAGGAATAATTATTAAGAGAAGAAGAAAATCCTTTGAAACTCAATGCCCCGGCAAGTCTAGCATACCATTGTCGAGAGGCTTGTTTAAGACCATAGAGAGACGTCTTTAGTCGACAAACATGATTAGGACTAGGAGGAGACAAACCTGCAGGAAATTTCATACAAACTTCCTCTTGTAAATCCCCATGAAGAAAGGCATTACTCACATCAAATTGAGAAATAAGCCAACCTTTCTTTACTGCAACAGAGAGCAAACATATGTTGGTAGTCATCTTAACAACGGAGAAAGTTTCAGTATAGTTAATCCCCTCTCGTTGGGTATCACCTCTAATAACCAAACGAGCTTTTATTCGTTCAATGTTACCATCAACTCGATGTTTGACCTTGTACACCCATTTACAATGTAATGTTTTCTTCCTAGAGGGTAAAAGAACTACATCCCAAGTGTGATTAGTTTCTAAAGCCTCTATTTCTGAATTCATGGTATGTTTCCACCCTGAATGTTGACAAGCTTGGGAATAGCTTGTAGGTTCAGTGATAGGCAAAACATATTGAAGAATAGCTTGATTCTGAGAAGTAAGGGCAGAGAAGGAAAGGGCAAGAGGGAAAGAGTGAGTTTAGAATCCAAGACGTTACCATCTTATGACAACTTTCCCCTGTCGAAATTGAGGTGATGAAGTATCAGGTTGTTTACACTACTCTCAACACACTTCTCCTCCAAGATGTATAACCTATCCCATCGAATGCAGTTGAAACTAGCATAGTTCCTGGGTTGTCAGATGGATGAAGATACAGAGGATCACTAGGATAAAGTCTTGTGCCCGCCGGAGTGACAGTTGCAACAATCTCGACACCGATCGAAATGCCTTGATCGATTACAGCCATGACGGAAAATGATTGGGGAGAAAATTGAAGAAATTTCAACTTTCAGCAACTAGAGAACTTGACAACAAGTAGATTAGTAGAATACAACTAGATCAGATCTAAGAAACAACAAAAACACAGTGAAATAAAAAAAAAGGAACATATAAGAAGAGATTACAGTGATGAGATCTATCCGCTAGATCAATCTAGCTCTGATACCATGAGAAGATTGAAGCTGAAACCACAGCAATGGAGCTCAGCCATGGTAGCCATGACAGTTGAGGAACATTCCAAAACAAAGTGAAGAAGTGAAATGAAGAGAAGCTCAAAATCTGTATATTAATTCTGAGAAGAATATATATATATATGCACAGCTGGAAAGTAACAAACTTTAACGACCAACTAACTCTAGCTAACTAACTTGAACCGAAAATGAAACAACTAACTAACTTGAACCAGAAAAGAAACAAATGAAAATAGTTTGATAAATATCTCAATATACCTATTATGGATATAAGCAAAAAAAAAAGAAATTATAAAGAGAAATAGGTAAATAAGACAAAATAGAAAATAGCAAAGTAACAGTAGGTGATGAGAAAAAAAAGGTAAGTAATATGTAAAATTGTAAGTAATGTATAACAAAGTGATGAGTGGAACATTAAACAAATTGTGGATCACATAAGAGTACAACGCTTGAGCACTGATTCGAACTTGTGACCTCTGGCCCATTATGAATCCTCTATCAAGTGGGTTTATGTTGTATAATTTAGGAATTTTTACCTCCTATAGTAAATGTTGATACCTTATTTATTTTAAATAAATACCATTTAAAAAAACTATATTCCATATCTACCTTTTGATTTTTATAGCCAAATATCTATTTATGATCACCTCCTACCTTTAACCTATAAAATATACTTTGTATTATTTTTCTCTCATTCTTTCAGATTTTTCTCCATCCTCTCTCTTAATACCAGTTTTTTCCATGAATACAAATTCATGGATTCTCTCTCATCAGTTCCTCCGTCGATGGTAGTTTCTTGTGTTGAATTTGGTGATTTTGAGGACATCAAACATCTTTTGAGGGTTTTCCCTTGTTCATCAAATTCAAAGATAATATATCATATTCAGGAAGCTACACAATTGCCAACAAGGGATGAAAACACCTTCTTCACATTCTTCTTCACTGGGTAACTAACCCGAAAATGCTTCGAATTTCCCATTCCACAACCAAAATAGAGCGTTGAAGTTGGTGAAGTAGGGACACTACCAGAAAATAGGCCTACGGGAATAGTTTGTATGGCAACGGTTATTAAACCGTGGCAATAGAGTATATACGGTAACGGTTACAACCGTTACCATAGGATTCGATGCAATGGGCACGCTTTAGGTCCTAAACCGTTCCAGTTGTTAATGAACCGTTACCTTAGGTGTTATTTATAGGAACGGTTGTAGGAACCGTCCCAATAGACCTATTTGTTGTAACGGGTTTAGGTTTTCTTTTAATATTGGAACGGGTATTTATTCCCTCCTCGTTTTCCCCCCTAAATTTTACTAAACCCGCCAATATAACCCCCTTTTTCTTTTATCCCCTTTTTCTTTTATTTATTATATATTTTATATTAATTAATAATTATTATGACAAAACTAATACTGAAGCAATTCATTCTCACAATTTCACTGCGTGCTCTCTGTTGAACGAAGAACTTCATCTTAACTCACGAATTCTCTGAGAAATTCAGTCGCCGAATAAATCCCTAAAATTCCCCAAACCATATCTTAACTCTGAAATTCCCGAACCCCAAATCCATCTAGCCGAAAATCCCCAAATCGTTGCTAACCTAAAACTCTCAAATTTTCGTAAGTCCTAGAATCGATTTGCTTCACTCGAAATATCCGAAGAACAGAGGAATAATTAAAGGAAACAGGTGAAGAAAATTTCAATCGCCAGAAAGTTTCGACCCATAAGGCAATCGGTTGAAATTTAACTTCAGGTAATTTTTCTTTTCTTATTTGGGCATTATATTCTATAATCGTTCTTTTATTCTTTAAGCTTTATGTTTTAGCAGTGTATATGATTTCTTGCTTTCTGTTGATGTTTTGAACCCAAATTATTTAGGTTTAATTTTCAGTTGGGTGTTGTTAGTCTTTTCTGCCTGATGGTTTTCTATAGTCTTTTCTGCTCGATGGTATGCTAACATGCTAACCATAGATTGTTAGTATATGCTAGTATTAACTGAAGAAGCAACAGGAGTTGTGTTAGTGACAAATGAAAAGTTTTCCCATTTGTGTGCTTGGAGAGATGAGTACCTCAGCTGTAGTGATGTCAAGGAAAACCTTCCTGATAGAGATATGATGCTTGGTTTTTTTAAAGCTAAAGTAAAAGCTGCGGCTGCTGCTAAATGAATATCCATCGAATTGATTATAAATTTTTAAGATGTTGTATGTGGAATAAAGCTTGTCATCCAAAATTTTGGTCATTTTTTTTATGTATTGCGAGAATCACTTCTATTGATGTTTTTTAAATGAGAGAGTTTCTAAATAAATGATGTTTTTAGATACCTCAGTTTATAAGTTATATATATGAAATAGTTAAGCTTTGAGGGGATCCTCGGTAAAATGGCAAAGTTGTCACTGTATATTAAATTAGGAGGCTACAAAAAGTTATTAAAACATGAGGGACTTCAAGTTAAATGAATATTTCTCATCTACCTCATCGTTTGACACTTCGAATTCACTGAGGTTGTCCTCGTCATCACTAGTCTACAACAAATTTATTTGTGTCATCATCAGTTTCACAACAGTAATATTCTGAACGTAAAATCCTTTGATGAAGGAATATTAGAATTGTTGAGTTAGATTAGGTAACCAAGCGGATATAAACCATATAAAAGAACATAATCAACAAACATGAATATAGCTGTAATGAATGTAGCTCTTCAAAAAGATATCTAGGTAACCAATTTAAAACTCTAAATTTCAAAGTATAGTTTGTGAAAGTGGGAGATCCATGTCATACTTACAAGATAACTTATGTCAGAGTCGAAGTTTTTTCAAATATTCTTTTATACAAACACTTCAAAAGTGACAGGAAGTGCTTCTCCGTACGTCATTGGTTATATGAACTATGAACATATGAAAAATGAAAGGAGTTAAACTATAACCCACAATTATCCACCAATAACACAGTTAAATCAACAAGCAACAAATCTGAGGGTCAGCTAGTTGTTCACGGGAGACAAGTTTTGAGAATGTGGCTTTAACAAATAAAAAAGATTTCTTTTTATTACTTTTGTTAGAAGAATTGCTTTATGGAAATATTATGTTACATTGTAGAAAAGTAATTTTGCCTTTCATGCCTAAATTGTTTTACTGTTTGTGGCTTTCTGAGTTCCACCCTTAAAAGCAATGGTAAATGTCAAATTAATAGGCTTTTGGTTTATTTGTTAGTTTTGTTGATTTACTTTTATCGTATAGGATATCTATGGATAATGGTGATAAAAGTTGGATGAATCTCCTGAGATGGACGGATGAGTATATCCGTGGAGTGAATGATTTTCTGGATAAGGCATTTGAACGGGCCGCCCAAGGAAATGAAATATTATGCCCTTGCAAAAAGTGCATGAATCGCTATTGGCATTATAGAAATGTGGTGGAGGATCATTTGATTGTTCATGGATTTACCGAAGGTTATACCAAATGGGTTTTTCACGGGGAAGGATTTTCCTCGAGAAATACACCTCATCCAAGCAATGATGATGAAGAATTTACCATCCGTGATGATATTGATGGACTACTTCATGATACATTTAGAAATATAGAGGGTCAGGCAGAGGATGAAGAAGGAGTTGGGGAACGACTATCTGAAGATGCAAAGAAGTTTTTCAAATTACTGGAGGAAGGAAAACAAGAGTTATATCCGGGGTGTGAAAATTTCAGTAAATTGAGTTTTACTATTCGGTTGTACTTGCTTAAATCCTTGCATGGGTTGAGTAATGTGGCTTTCTCAGATTTGTTAGAGTTGCTAAAAGAGGCATTTCCATTTGCTCAGATACTAGAATCTTTCAACAAGGCTAGAAACATGATAAAAGATTTGGGTCTTCATTATGAAAAAATACATGCATGCCCTAATGATTGCATGTTATTTTGGAAAGAAAATGTGAATGTCGATAATTGCTCTATTTGTGGGTCTTCAAGATGGAAGAGTGTTGGTCCTTTGACTAAAGCAAGCTCTAAAATCCCTGCAAAGGTTTTAAGGTACTTTCCTTTAAAGCCTAGGCTTCAAAGGATATTCATGTGTCCTGAAACGGCTTCTGCAATGAGATGGCATGCTAATGAACGACCCAATGATGGGAGTATAAGACATCCTGCTGATGGGGAAGCTTGGAAGGCTTTTGATTCTTTGCACCCAAGCTTCTCTAGAGATCCTCGTAATGTTAGATTGGGTCTTTCAAGTGATGGTTTCAACCCATTTCGGACTATGAGCATTTCTCATAGTACATGGCCTGTTATGTTAATGAACTATAATTTATCACCATGGATTTGCATGAAGCCAGAGTATATAATGTTGTCGATGATCATTCCAGGACCATCATCTCCAGGAAATGATATAGATGTGTACCTACGACCATTAATTGAAGAATTGAAGGAACTATGGGAAACTGGGATAGACACATTTGATGCTGAAACCAACCAAACATTTCGAATGCGTGCTGCCTTATTGTGGACAGTTAGTGACTTTCCAGCATTAGCAATGCTTTCAGGATGGAGCACTAAGGGAAGGTTAGCATGCCCCGCTTGCAATTATGACACATGTTCTCAATATCTCAAACATAGTCATAAGATGTGTTACTTGGGCCATCGAAGATTTTTGCCTCGTAATCATCCATTCCGAAGAGATAAGAAGTCTTTTGATGGTAAGGAGGAGCATAGACCTGCACCTGTTCCCTTGTCGGGTGAAGAAGTGTTTGAAGAGCTGTTTGAATTCAACAATATCTTTGGAAAGAGCACTAAAAAAAGGCCTCGGAGTGATAAGGGTCCATGGAAGAAGAGATCCATTCTTTTTGAATTGCCATATTGGAAGCATAACAAATTGAGGCACAATCTTGATGTGATGCACATCGAGAAAAATATATGTGATAGTTTGCTTGGGACTTTATTAGAAATAGATAAAAAAACAAAGGATCATGAAAAATCTCGCTATGACTTACAAGAAATGGGGATACGAAAGGAGCTACAACCAAGAATAAATAATGATGGAACTATAAGTGTGGCTAAATCTTGTTTCTACATGGAACCAAAACAGAAAAGTTTATTTTGTACTGTCATAAAAAATGCTAAATTACCAAAAGGGTGTGCTTCGAATATTTCGGAACACGTGCACGTGAAGGAGATGAAAATATCAGGGTACAAGAGTCATGACGCTCATTTTATAATGCATTACTTGCTCCAGGTTGCTCCAGGTTGCTGTTAGAAAAGTTTTGCCCAAGAATGTTGCATTGGCCTTGATTAGGTTGGGAAATTTTTTTAGAGCTATATGTAGTAAGGTCATAAGGCGAAGAGATCTTGAAACAATGCAGTCTGAAATTGTTGAAATAACATGCGAGCTTGAAAAGATTTTCCATCCAACATTTTTTGATATAATGCCACATTTGCCTATTCATTTGGTGAATGAAATTAAGCTTGGGGGTCCGGCTCATCTTCGTTGGATGTATCCCATTGAGAGGAACCTTTGTAAGTACAAGGCATTTGTACGTAATCGATCTAATCCAGAAGCGTCAATAGCGGAGGGATTTGTGGCCGATGAGTGCTTGATTTTTTGTTCGAGATATCTACATGATGGTGTCAAAACAAAATTTAGTAGGTACCAAACTGTGGATGATGAGTGCTCTCAAAATTTGTCACCTATATTCCCTAATATTGGCCATCCGATTGGAAGTAAGAAAAAGAATACTTTTCTCATGGATTCACAGTTATGCTTTGAAACACATCGATATGCTTTGTTCAATACTGGAGATGAACAAATGGAAAAGTTTATCGAGTAAGATAAATTATATAAACATTTATCTATATATATATATATATATATAATTTTTTTATTATAATATTAAAATTGAAATGTTCTTGATTGCAGGGAACATAAGAATTTAATTGTTATTCATAGTAGATCAAATGCATGGGTAAGAGCGAGGGATCATAGTCGCGAATTCAACAATTGGTTTAAAGAGAAAGTTAAAAATATTGTTGTGCCAGATTATTTAAGATGGCTAGCCAAAGGACCTAATATGGTAGCCAAAAGATATACGGCATATTTTATTAATGGATACCGATTTCATACAAAAGAACGGGATTCCGGAAGCAAGACTCAAAATAGTGGAGTGACTTTATCGGCAACAACGGATAGTTTTGCTAGTTCTAGGGACCAAAATCCCATCGACGGTGAGGTTATCTATTATGGAGCGATTCAGGATATCATTCAGATTGATTATTGGGGTTGTTTTAGTGTTGTATTGTTTAGATGTGATTGGTTTCGTAATGAAATAGATGATTATGGGTTAACTCGGGTGTACTTCAATAGATTATGTAGTACAGATGACCCATTTGTATTGGCATCACAAGTTTATCAAGT
Organism: Nicotiana noctiflora; assembly: GCA_032618575.1. Lineage (NCBI taxonomy): Eukaryota > Viridiplantae > Streptophyta > Magnoliopsida > Solanales > Solanaceae > Nicotiana > Nicotiana noctiflora. The sequence continues at coordinate 208,867 of JASVEL010007232.1, forward strand.
TTTTTATGTGGAGGATCCAACTGAGAAAGATGTATATTATGCGAGGAGCAAAGTACCTGTTGATTTGTATGATCTAGAGGAAGAGAACTGTCCTAATGTTGGAGACACATTTTGGAGGGAACCTAATAATGACATTGGTTCCTCATCTATATTACTTGATGCTGGCATTAGATGGTCAAGAGAAGATGTACCCGTTGATATAATTGATACTCCATCTAATGCACAAAATTTACATGATACAATGGTGGAAACGTCGGAAGAGGAGGATGAGTTTGATGATACTGATTGGGACTGGATGGAAGCAGATGATTAAATAAAAGAATTTTAAAATGTTTTGTGTATATTCTTTTTTGAGTGAGTGATAATACTTTTTTTGAATAAATATTTTACGATTATTTTTGTGTATTCCTTTATAAAATTATTCTGACATGCTTCAATTTTCCAGGAGATCTGGTAACATTATTGTAGATATTAAATTAATTGAGAGAGAATTCTGATACTTTTATTCGGTTGCTGAGGCCTGTCCCTTCTCCAACATCCTCTTCTGGTTCAAGGATAGTAAATTACCGTGGTATGATTTAACAACTTAAGTGCTGCTGTGATATATGTGTGTGCATATTCAATTTTTGTCTTTAGAGTTTCTAGTAAATTACCGTGGTATGATTTAGACATTTACAAGTACATGATCTCCTACAATTTTACCACATTAACTCACCAATCTTTACTATACATGCAGGAGAATATATGGATTAAAAAGTTCAACCCTTTCTGATGATTTCAATAACAAGAAGGCATCTGGAATGAGGTATTAAAACTAGTGTATTCCTTAAGCTAGCATTTGGGCTAATAGGGTGCTAACCTATGATTTCTCAAAACCTTGACAGACCACTGCTGCTCAACGAACTCCAGCGTCTTCTTCTCTAGCCCAGTGAATGATCACTGCTGCTCCAAAACAGGTAAGTTTCTTAAAAGAATTACGGCATCGCAGAATTCAAAGATTTTGGTAGATGATGAGAAAGATTGGCTCAACTGATCATAGATGTTATTATAGCTCTCTGAAAATAGTCACGTCAAAGTAGGGTAGTAGATTGAAGATTATGGAAAATATAAGCATGGTTTTCGATTGAATATTAAATTGGGAAGATTATGGACTGTTTGATCAAGATCAACTGTTGCGGATACCATGGACCTAAGAGTATTTCCAATTGAACTTTTCCTTAGGTTGATTGTCAGGTTTTTCTAGCTTAATAACTAAATTTGATGGTGAACTTGTAGAACTTGTGTTCATGAACTTACTCAATTTGTCTTCAATGAAACTTAATTCTTCTTTGCTGGATGAGTGCGGGATATAGTGTTTCATTTCATTATTATTGTTATTATTTTCCTTGTATTGATTTCTTGTATCTTGCTTGCTCGGTAGTGTAAGGGTCTCTCACATTCTTATATAATAGAGAAAAAGGGTGGTTACATTGCGGATGCTTGACTGTTGCATATGTTTGTTTATCTCCTTGTGCTCGAAATTGAACAGTGTATAAGGGATGTAGGTTCAGTCGTTTATCTGTACTTTATTCAATTGATAGAATCTCGTCGGAAATGCAAACAGAAAGTTATCGGGAGCCATTCCTAAGCTTCTACAGAAGAAAAACATCAATAATTGAAAGGGATGCAAAGTGCTCATACTGAAGTTACGAATCTGGTTACTCTGTGTGTTGAAGTTCTGAAGAGAAGTATGCATCATCTTTTTTCACTAGAACATATAAACATCAGTGAACTTTCCTAATATAGAATAGAAGGATTTCCACTAGAACATATAGTGTAGCTCATCATCTTTTTTAACTATATGAAGACTATAAGCACATTTCATGAAAAGATATTATATTACCTTCGAAGAGCTTAAAATGAGAGATGTTAACTATTCCATTCCTCACAACTCTTTGATGACTCTGTTACCTTGCTTGAGAAATAGTTCACAAAAAATGGAGTCGATCTTGTTTCATAATGGCTGTGCAGATACAAGTATTCATCTGTGTAAGTTGAGTCGAGTCTTTTCTGGATTGTACAAGAAGCCTGGAAGTTGGTAGTAGAGTTTAATCAAAAAGTTTCAATCCACTGGTTATTTGTTCATATAATAGCCATAGTAGGAAACCAATTGCAGTGTCTCTGAGCAAGTTTCCAAATATAGTAGTAGCCCAGCCAGAGAGCTCCTTTGAAGGTTTGCAGTGTCTCTGAGCAAGTTTCCAAATATGAACATATATACTTTCAGTTTGCTCTTATCAACTTATACAATGAACATAAGTACTTTCAGATACTAATGGTCATAGTTGGCTAAACAGGGAAGAAACAGGGAAGGTTTACTGCTCAAAATACTGTAGATTTTCAACTCAATTTACTGTTCAATTGAGGACCCTTCTCGGCAGATACTAACAGCTAACTTTGGCTGCAAAATACAGCTCCATAGTGCAGGAACAGTGCTAAAACTTGATCAGGTCTGCAGCCTCAAATCTTATCTCATGTCTCAGCATACAAACTGATTGTTGCTTAGATTTTCCATCATATTTGCTGATAGTAATATTCTATATATAATATCTTTTGGAAAGGTTGGCAAGTGACCAAAGTTCTTCCAGATCCCTGCAAAAAGAGCAAACGAGTAAGAATAGTCATGAATCAAGAAGGGTGCTTAAGCAAAAATAAGAGAATATCCAACCGCATTCCAGCTGGATCACTTGCATCTTTGCGAAATCAAAGGGTTTCGTCGTTGACAACAAAAAGAACCTTTCAAGCTACAAGGTCAACTACAAATGAAGAACGTCAATCAGAAGGTGGATTACCTTCATCTTTGCGAAACCAAAAGGTTTTGTCGTTGACAACAAAAAGAACCTTCCAAGCTATAAGGTCAAATGCAAATGAAGAACGACAATCCGGAGGTGGATCTCAATTGCAAGAACAAGTGCAGCAAGTGACAGAGAATTGTACCTCTTCAGCAACACAAGGAGTACATCAACAAGTGCAACAAGCGAATATGGATTCCATCACTTCTGCATCACAGGGAGTACATGAACAATCTAATAATTCTACCAATCATGAAGCAATTGAACAATCTGAGGAACAAGGTATATATATAAATTTTAATCATAAACTTAAACTAAATATAGTGATTAATGATTATCTTTGTTTTGTACTATTGCAGGCCCCTCCTCGCCAAAAAGAAAAAGAGGCCGCACTCGAATGCCAAGTGTTCATGTTAGAAAGGAGCGTAAAATAATAATTCTAAATGAGTTTAATCAACCCGTTGGTCCTACTAAAGAGATTGTAAATGAGTTGGGTAGCTTCCTCGGCACATTGGCAAGGACCGGGACTTTTTGTCCTCTTAATGTATTTAATTGGAGGAAACTAGACACAAAAGATGATATGTGGAAATATATCAAGGTATGAAGTTCCCAATATCTAATAAACATGGATGATATTTCTTATTTCTTACACTAACCCAATTGCACTAAATTTGTAGGAAAAATATGACATTCCCGACGAGGCGAAAAAATGGGTTTTTGAAGCAATTTGTAGTTCTTGGAGAAAGTATAAGAGTCAATTGAAGGCAACTCACTTCACAGCCTATGAGAATGATGAGCTTCGAATGGAGAATAGGCCATTAGATGTTCCGGAATCTCACTTTAAGGATCTTCTTAAATATTGGAACTCCGATCCTCACAAGGTAATTACAGCACTGTTATTATGATTACATACTGTAAATCTGGTAGTTACAAGTACCATATTAGACTATTTCAGCAAGTACGAGTATCGAAACCGAGAAAAGGAAAAACAACTAAACAGTCACTACATTTTGATAACTTCAGTCTGTTCTGGGGCTGCTGCCACATGTTGTAGTGTCAGTCTTTGCTGCTGAGCTTCAACAGCAGCTATATGGCTGAAGCTTCTTTTCCCAATGTATTCATAAATCTGGTAGTTGTGTTACTTTGTGCGTTAGAGTGCTTTTTTTAAAATGATGATAAGGTTATTATCACCAAAGAGATGGGAGTAGCCTTCATCAAACGCTAAAATTGGGAGATTTCTTGAAGACCCATAAACCAATTCAACAACAGAGAAAAAGATGAAAATAACAAGATGATAGTTCACCATTTTCTTAATATTTTTGCCCCTTTATTGAGGGGTTTAGTATTCTTTGATCAGTTATGAACACAGAATTGAGTTGTGTTTGTTGAATATCTGTATGGAGTAGTAATGCATAAGCAAATGAGACAACTGAGAGAAGCTATGATTATTCAGAAGCTTTGTTCAACAAAATGAAAGTAGAACACTGAAAATGAGCAGAGTTTGAGTAGTTTTTCAGAATTCTCAAGAAATCTCAGCCGTCTTGGCTGAAGTAGCAGTAGTAGTAGTATTGTGCTTGCTCATATACTCCGTCACTTGGTTTCTCAATGTAGCAAGTTTTGAATTTTCAATAGCTGCCAATAATGCTACTTCTTTCTGGAATTTATGATGCTGACATTTCAAGTGGTAACAAATTTATTAAGTATCTTAGTTTAACAGGATATACTGTTGAAAATGATCTTATGATCTCAGATTGGCTTATCAAGAAGTGGGTAATTAATTACTGAATAATTGGTGCAATTAAATGTAATATTCACTTGCATCTTACGCTATCTTCCACGATCCGTAAGTATGTTCTGATATCTCATTATTTGGTTGCTATTTGGTTGACTCGTTTATTTGCAGAAAATGTCCGAAACCAATACAGAGAATCGAAATAAGTTGAAGTGTCAACACACTGCTGGCAGAACACCTTTTGCTTTAATTCGCGAGGTTTGATATTTTATCTTTTTTTTTTTTAAATTATGAACTTGCTAAATTTATATGTAAAGATTCTTATACATGTATTCATGTAACTAGGAAAAAAAGAAGGAAATCTCTGACACTTCAGACAGTGTATCGAGTAAGGACATTTTCATGGCTACAAGAACAAGAAAACTTGGCCGAGTATACAAAAGCTCATATGACAATACGATTAGTAAAATTGTATGCAATTTCTTATTTAAAGTTTGTTGTGCTTATTTATTTGGTCTATTCAACTTTAGTTACTTAAAATTCTTTTTTCTTGCATTTTGGTTTGTAGGCTGAAATGGAGAGATTACAATCGACTCAGCAAAATGAAGATGAGAGTCATTCAAATGATGCTTTTGCATCAGTCATGGGACCTGAACATCCAGGTCGCATGAGATTGTATGGACGAGGGGTTACCCAGACTGTGTTAAAAGGGAAAAAAGGGAATCTTGGAACTTCTGATGAGAGGATGAATCAGAAAATGGAGGAAATGGAAGAGAGGATGCACCAAAGATTGCATGAAGAGTTGAACGAACAAAAGGATGTTATGGAACAAAATATTACAATGAACGTCATCGCACGGCTTCAGCGTCTGAACCCAGATTTGCGCCTTGATCCTGACATGTTAAGGTTCAGTGCACGTTCACATGTAGAAGCTTCCTCTGCACAACAAGCTGCTGTTCAACTAAACAGTCGATCATCTGCTGGTAGTAACAATCAAGGTTAGTACGTACCAAATATTATACATCTTCTATTTCTTCTTGTTCTTCTCCTCCTTAGTTGTGATTTTGCTTTTGTTCAAGGCAGAGTGGATATGGTTCCTTGTGTTCCCATGTTAAAAATTGCAAGTTTTCCAGTTTCTAAGATGATTGCTAATGTAAGGCCGGACTACTATCCATTTTCTCTATTAAATAGCAGACCAAGTAGCACAACCAGGCATAACGAAATTGAATACTTGCATGCGAATACCAGTCTTTAGTTCATTGCCTTAATCCAATTGTTGCAAACTTCTCTGTCACCTAATATGGCACTTTCAAGAGCAACGCAAGTACTCTCTTTCTGAAACAATAACAATGTCAGACTGTAAACAATTTTTTGTGTGTGTTGTTCGTCTGTCTAAAACGTTCACAAATAAAGCAGTTATGTAGTGACTTAATAATTAGTAAATTAAAGTGGATAAAATAATAGTAATAGAATATGTATAGGCAGAATTAGGGTTTCAATCTTGACTGGGGCTCGAGGACTGCACGCCTCCAGTCTCGTCTCTCCTGGTATTCTTCTTTTCTTTCTGGTCGACTCTGTTCTGCTTCTCCACAATTATTTTCCAATTCTGCAGTTTTATTTCTGTTTCTGTCCTCTACACTATTATTCCTTTTCTGCTCCAGACTTTGGCTGTGAAAGAGTGAGGGGATGATTATGCACTTATACTTAAAAGAGCAATCTTTTTCGCCCTCATGCTAAAAATGATCTAATCTTGTTAATTAATCTATAGAATGGATAAAGTGGAAAATGATGAAATATAGCAGGTACTTATGATAGATATTGTGACCAGATTGTACTCCTGGTGCTGCCAAGTTTGGCCGTGCTGAGCTTCTAGGACACATTTCTGGATGATTAAGATAATCAATACCTGCTGATTCCTTCTCTATCCTTTATTTACATCAGCTTCCCTCCCCTGCTCTACTACATTTTACCATAGCCATGACTGCCACTCCTATCATTTTCTTAATGCATTAACAGTCTAGTTGTGCAGTAGCAGTTAATGCATTATATGTTGATTTAAGTGTGAAACACTTTCTGCCATTACCTTTCCATATCATGGAATCTCTAGTTGTGCCTTTGAACATGTTCAGTTGTGCCTTTTGAACATGTCCAGCACCTTGTGCCTTTGAACATGTCCAGCACAGTTGCTTCAGTTGTGACAATTCAAAGGACATGAAAATTTTGCCTCCCGAGTTTGTTTTGCCACTGCCAGAAGCCGAAAGGCCATCTTTGGCGATCTGTGGTTGCATTCCAGTTATAGATTTGAGTGGCTTAAATGCAAGTGTTGGCGATCTGTGGTTGCATTCCATTTACGGAGGATTTATTGGACGGTTGAAGTATTTATGTTTGTGATTCTTCTTATGCATTATTCTTTACTTTGCCATTATAGCTTGATAGTTTAAAAGTCTTGGTGTTTGGTAATAATATCAGATTGTTATTGCGTATAATTTGTTGAGATGAATAAGTTGGATTAATAAAAGAAGAAAAAATACAGTTAAATGCTTGAGTATTCTTAGGCCGGATTGTTGAAGGGTAATAACTTTATTTATGCTCTTTTGTAGGTGGAGTTAATCAACAAATGGATGTTGAAGACAATGAAGACGATGAAGAATTAGACCTTACTTGAAATGAATTTTGTATTGTTATAGCTAAATGTTCTAGGAATCTTTTGTTGCCAATCTTTTTGAAACTTATTTAATCTTTTGAAATGTACTAAACCACTCATGGGTTACAATATATATTTAGCTTTATGGATAATTTTGTATTATTAATAGTTTCATTTTATGATGTGTTTAAATTTTAGTGTTATTATAATTTATTATATGCATAAATATATATTTATAGCAGGTTATTTTGGTTTTAATTGAACCAATACAGACAGAACCGTTCCAATAGGATATTCAAACCGTTGCAGTAGATAATGTAAATCGTTGCAATAGGTTCCACAAATTGTTCCAAATACTAATATAATCGTTACGATAGCCTAAAGCAACCGTAGCTATATCCAACATAACCGTAGCAATAGTTTACGTAAGTGTTGCTATAAATAATATGGTAACGGTTAAAAACCACTGTAGAAACCATACAGCAACGGTTTTGAACCGTTCTAATTGAATAAAATGACCGTTCTAATAGAGAAAGGAAAAACCGTTGCCATAGACCTATCTATTGTCACGGCGACGCAAACCGTTACAAGAACCGTTCCGGTAGACCTATAGGTACGCCGGCTGATGTAACGGTTGCTTAACCGTTCCAATATCCGTATGGCAACGGTTTTCCTGTCTATGGGAACGGTTTTGCAACCGTCCCTGTAGACCAATTTTTCAGTAGTGGGATGTATAGCTTTTCACGATTGAACTCCTAAATTTCTGATTTCGAACGGTAGCTCCTTGTGTTGGAATTTAAAATAGTGATTAGAGTGGTAGACATCAAAATTGACGACGAACAAGACGATGAAATTATATTTGTGCTGCAAAAGATGTTTGGTTAGGGCTGCAACTCGATGAGACAACATTAAGATTGTTCTTGAACAAAGACAACGGAGTTTGGGTTAGCAACTTGATGATTCCGTTACTTTTTTTAAAGTGTATTTCAATATATCTTGTTGTATTTCATTGTATTCATTATCTTTTTTTTTTATTGTATTTCATTTTATCTCATTTATATTCACTATCTCGCTATATTCCATGAATATATTCATATAATTTTTATAATTTATGTATTCAGATGAATATATGTATTCAAATGTATCTGCAGTATATATTCATATATTTTTGCACTATAGATAACATGTTATACTTCATGTATTCAATGTATTTTTATGTATTTTTATATTAAATGTAATTATATAATCTCTTGAAAGATTGCTATATTTTTGGGATATTTTTCAGTTGAGAATATTTTTTATAACTGAAAATACAAAATTTATGTGTTATAATTGAATTTGTTGAGTTATATTAGAAGTCTATAATGTTAATTGATTCAATTTTCGTTTAAAAACAGTAGTAATCCCCTGTTTCACACCGTGAATACAATATACAAAAATTTATCTAGTTGTAATCCAGTGTTTCACGCCTAGAAATGCTACTGTATTCATGAATACAGTAGCTTAAATACATCGAATACACTCTAAAAATCTGAAAGCATAGCTATAGAAAGTAATATAATAAACGGTACCTACAACTAGCTAACAATCACTAAAACATAGTGGTTTTTGAAAGTTTATCTATAATATACTCTCCTTTCATGATTTTTGAAGTTCACATGTGAAAATAATTAATTTTTTTGATAAAACCCCCTTACTATAGGGTGGTCCGCCGAGTCCGGAACTTAAATAATGACTTTTATAACATAAAATACATTTTTAGTGTTTTAAAAAAAATACATTTATACCTATTTTGCAGTATAGAACTGCGAATTACATTAACGTCCGTTAATGTAATTCGCAGTTCTATACTGTGAATTGCTTAAAAAATTATTTTTATACAGCCCTTCTTCTTCCCCAGAACATGTTCCACCATTATCAAAAAAAAAATCTGGTCCGACCCGTCCCCTTGAAGAGTAGCACCCGTAGGCCCCACACGAAGGCAACTTTGGATACGGTTCCGAATTAAAAAAATCACTATCACAGCCTTTAATTCGAGGTATTTCAATTTATTTTATGTTGAAACTCATATATTATGTTTCCATGTTAATTTTATTTATGTTATATACTTTATATACCCTGTTAGTATATGTTAGTAGTAATTTAGTTTGTTGACATGTTAGTATATATACCCTGTTAGTATATGTTAGTATTAATTTTGTTAGTATATACCATGTTGATATATATACCATGTTAGTATTAATTTAATATGTTAGTATATATCATGTTAGAGTAGAGCCTTTTAGCGTAGAGCCTTATAGCGTAGAGCCTTTTAGTGTAGAGAGTTATATTAAGACTGGAATAGGGCCTCAAATTTGTAAAGAAAAAATTTAATTTAAACTTAATATTAAGAATTATTTGGTGGTACCGGGCGTAAAAAATCAAGCCTGGACCTTTATACAACTATTATCTTCAATTTGTAAAATTATAATTAATTTAATTTCTTAAGTTAATAAAATTGTAAAAATATTGAAAATGAGACTTATAATAATTAAGAATTATTTTGTGGTACCGGGCGTCAAAAATCAAGCCTGGAACCTTTACACAACTATTATCTTCAATTTGTAAAATTATATTTAATTTAATTAATTAAGTTAATAAAATTATAAAAATATTAAAAATGAGATTTATAATAATTAAGAATTATTTGGTGGTACCGGACGTCAAAAATCAAGCCTGGAACCTTTACACAACTATTATCTTCAATTTGTAAAATTATTCTTAATTTAATTTCTTAAGTTAATAAAATTGTAAAAATATTGAAACTGAGACTTATAATAATTAAGAGTTATTTGGTGGTACCGGGCGTCAAAAATCAAGCGTGGAACCTTTACACAACTATTATCTCCAATTTCTAAAATTATACTTAATTTAATTTCTTAAGTTAATAAAATTGTAAAAATATTGAAATTGAGACTTATAATAATTAAGAATTATTTGGTGGTACCGGGCGTAAAAAATCAAGCCTGGAACCTTTACACAACTATTATCTCTAATTTGTAAAATTATACTTACTTTAATTTCTTAAGTTAATAAAATTGTAAAAATATTAAAATTGAGACTTATAATAATTAAGAATTATTTGGTGGTACCGGGCGTCAAAAATCAAGCCTGGAACCTTTACACAACTATTATCTCCACTTTCAAAAATTATACTTAATTATGTATTTTATTACACTAACACAAATAATTAATTTTTTTTAATTTATAGTATACGACATGGCATTTCCTCCACATGCGCACCCTGGAGCTGCATCGGATCAGTTATTAGTACTGCAGGGCGACCATATGTCATCTTATGTTGGGGAGGGCCAGCTAGCGCTTCAGAGTATCCGCCCCAGGAGGCCCGATGATCTATGGGAGTATATAGCAGAGCATCCCTTCCACCCGTGTGTAGTAGAGATGCTACAGCATACGGGGTTGATACTATATTTGAGCTTGAACGGATGCAGCTTGACTGGTCGCTCATCACATCCTTGATAGAGCGGTGGCGACCAGAGACGCCTACATTTCACTTGCCTACTCGAGAGGCTACGATTACGCTGCATGACGTCCAGGTGTTATACGGACTGCGCGTAGAGGGGCGCGCATTTACACTTCCCCACCATTAGAGAGGCATGACCCGGGCACAGCTGGTGGATATGATCTGGAAGATGACTGGTTTGCGATTGGAGGGCGACCAGGGTGGTAGTCGAGTGCGATTATCACAGATTAGAGATTTGATGGCGGCCTTGCATCCTGATATTACGCACGAGACAGATGACATATGGATTCTTCGTTACACTCGGATGGCATTGCTCATGCTATTCTGGTGTGTCTTGTTTCCCGACACCTCGGGGAACAAGTTGACGATGTGGTTTGTTCACTGTCTGGAGGACCTGGATGACCTGCAGCATTACAGCTGGGGAGCTACAGTTTTAGCCTATCCCTATAGGAGCATGTGTCGGGCGAGCGTCGGTCCAACTGTTGATATTTGTGGTTTTCTGTCACTCCTTCAGGTGCAAAATATTTTCGAATACATTGTTTATTCACCCCAAATTCTATATTGTGAAATGACTCATAATTTACATCAACATTTGATCTTAGGTTTGGGCGTGGCAGCGTAGCATGTCGTTGCAGCCACCTCTACCAGCACTTCCACCCGGACAGGACTATCCGCTTCTCCCCCTAGCTGTTAGATATATTCTCTGGCGGGGGACCTACCGAGGAGCGGATGCCTACCATAATCTCCCCTTATTAGGGACATATTAGATATGTTGGTGGATGGACAAGAAAATATATACCTAAAGTTGGTTGTTTTAAATCTAATTGTACTTTGCATACTCATTTTTTGTTACTGCTTATAGTTTATCTGGATGCCATACAGCGATGACTTGCTTGCCCACCTACCTGATATTTGCTCAGCAGACCGGTTGATTTAGAGCACCTCTGTCCTATTGATATTTTGGGATTTTGTTGAGTATCATGCGACAGAGCGTATGCTGCGACAGTTTGGTCGTCCTCAGCCAGTACCGAGGGAGCCCGGATGGGAGGCTACTCACTATCAGCGGGATGATCGTTCGAACATGAACCGACAGTATGTTGGGTGGCTACAACAGCAGATAGTGTATTGGGAGGAGCGAGCTGAGCGCATCCCGCCACCACCTACAGTGTTCGAGAAGGGGTCTATTCATCTCTATGATGGGTGGTACACACGTCATACCCGATTGTTGGTCGGGAACCCCATTCACGTACTTGACGGCCGCTATAGACCGTACGTCGGGAGACATGAGTCACTGGTATGTTTTTTTTGACTTATTAATATCATATAATTGTGACATAGAGTTATTTAATTACTAATTGAATTATTTCACAGGCTATTGGGCTTTATCGCATCTACCAGTCTGGACAGGAGATTCAGCAGTATTTGGACAACCCTAGATTGGTTGATTTTGGATGGGAGATAGCTCAGATGGCTCGTTTGACACTGTTGCAGGCGAGAGATAGCCAGAGATTAGAGCGTGAGCCTGAGTATGCGGCTCCAGATGCCTACCAAAGGGGTAGGCTAGTCCCACGTGCAGGGGCTAGGGCAGTAGGCAGGGCTCGCAGGGGACGACGAGGAGGTGGCCGGCAAGGGGACGTTGAGGAACCTGTCGACCCACCTGCCGATGCACATCACGAGGAGTTTGGAGCTGGGGGTTTTGGAGATGACCAGCAGGTTATATGCCTCATCAAGCTGACCCTTCCAGCAGCATGCCCTTATATAGCCTTCAGTTGTCATTGCCAGCGTCGCAGATCACTCCGTCGGGAGCATTGTCGATCATGGGTACCTTTGACGGGGATGTAGATCAGTACTTCACTTGCACATCTACCGCAGCTGAGCATCAGCCGACCCGTGACGTGGATTGCAGTCTTAGGTTGAGTTATCCATCATCCCCGACAGTTTATGCGATATGTTTGTATTACTTTCGTATTTCAATTCTATATTATTTTCCTTTCGCTGCGATAAATTAATTACATCTTTTTTTATGCAGTCTTCGTCCCAACCCATCTTTGAGCATACTACATGAGGCGATGAGCAGACCATCGAGACATATACGCAGGAGGTCACGAGACCATGGTAAGACAAATAATTTCTTAGTGCTATAAAATAAAAATCTATCTTATTTTATCTAACATTACTTATTATTTTATAGGTTGGTGATGGCCCGACGGCCTATTCTTCCGACCCTGCCAGTTGTGTTGTTGATGTTGCTGCACATCCTCACATAAAGAGGCGGCTTAACGATGATGATCCAGATAGTGTGTCTGACCGACAGGGGATGCGTCTTAGGCCAGCAGCAACACTGAAGTACACAGCCTGCGGCACTCACTGAATTGCTTATGTATATAGCCTTGTGTAAATAGTGCTTTACGTTTCTAATAATAACATCTATTGCGAATAATAACATTTATTGCGTTTTAACATCTATACTTAGACGGAACTACTCAAACATATACCTTACATACATAGCACAATAACAAACAATACAACTAATAGAAGCACTTGACAAAAGAAACAATAAAGTAAACTACAAATGGTACTTAAATGCCACTGAAACTTAAAATAGTACAACACGAACACAAACATAATCTTCCACTTAAACTTAAATTAGTACAACACAAACACAAACATACTCTTCCACTTAAACTTAAACTTAAACTTAAATGCCACTTAAACATGAGTAAATCAGAAAGACAAACATAAAAATGAACTAAACACATAGTAGGAATTGTTTAGTCCCGGCTTCCATTTTTTCAGCGTTCTAACCACTTAAATTGTTCTAGCAATTGTTCTTTTTCATCTTCTAACTCTTTCACTCTCGCCTTAAGCTCCGCAATTTCCTGTTTATTTTTTTTTTCTTTGTTCCTTCATTGCTGCAAAATTCCATTTTGCTCTCCATTTTTTATCTTTTACTTCCCTCAGCTCCTCCCTCATTTCTTCCATTATTCTATTGAGTCGGCTTTGTAGATCTGCTTGGGATAACCACATATTATGAAGATTTAGCATTAGTTCTCTGAAGCATTCTTGGTAACATTGTTCCTCAACTCATTTATCAAACTCACACATAGGTTCACCCGGAACCTTGTACAACTAGTTCATACACATCCAGTAGCTACGTCCAACATCACGACCTTCCCAACAAGTTTGCAGCGCACAAGATTTTTCACAGTAACACACTGGTGTACGAGGTTGAGCCATTTACTTTTACTTAAAAAATATCCAAGTTGAAAGAAATATTTGCTTTTATTAAATTTTTGAAGACATAAAATGACTACAATGATGGCGTTATTTATAGGCAACATATAACATAAATCGTCATATTATACTACGAATTACAACTTCACATTTCGTAGTATTAAACTACGAATTACAAAGACATGACAATTCATGATTTTCAGCTTTTTCATACAAAATGACAACTCCACGGAAAAGTGTAATGTCACATGATTTTCAACTTTTTCAGACGAAAGGACAACTTCACATTTCGTAGTATTAAACTACGAATTACATAGACATGACAATTCATGATTTTTAGCTTTTTCATACAAAATGACAACTCCACGGAAAAGTGTAATGTCACATGATTTTCAGCTTTTTCAGACGAAAGGACAACTTCACATTTCGTAGTATTAAACTACGAATTACCTAGACATGACAATTCATGATTTTCAGCTTTTTTATACAAAATGACAACTCAACAATACGTAGTATTGAACTACGAATTACATAGAGAATACGCAGTGAATACGTAGTATTTGGACATAACCTTTTAAAATTGCACAACATCACATTAAGAGATTTTCAACAAGAAACATAATTTTAACATGAATTTTATTTCAAATCCACAAAACGTATTATTAATAAAATGTAACTGGCTTGTTGAAATATATTTATTTCATATATATTGAGTCAAACAACAGTACAAACATATATTACAACTAATAATACCAAAATAAAGAACTAGGGGTATGCTTGATAGTTGGCTACATTGGACAAACTAGCAACACTATTACCCCCACCACGCCCAGCACCTGAAGGACATTTACGACAGTCATGTCGAGTTTGGGAGCATATGCTACATTTACGTGCATAAACGGACTCACCAACATCCATTTGGTTCGGTATACGTGTTCTCTTTTGCACTTTCAGCTTGCGCAAGTAGTCCTCCTTATTACATACCAACTTAAAAGGTTCCGACGGCCAATAATGCTCAGCATCTAATGGATACAACTTCCCACTATACGTGTCTACGTATGTTGCAACACTGTACTGCCTATCAATGTAGTTTGTTGCCCCATATCTAACTTGTTGAAAGCATTTCAATGCATGTGGGCACGACATGTGGTAGATGGTCCATTTCCCACATGAACATAACCTTCTATTTTCATTCACCGTATGTAAATTATTCCCACGGTGTCCATGATTAGCGGTCTTAACTTTAAAAACACCCCGTTCATGATCGTACTGAAGAATAGAATGCCACTCTGCTCGCCTCCTCTACCTTTCAAATCTTGCCATGGGTATTGGCATAAATTCAACACCCCTGTCTAACAATGACAATGCAGCTGCATGCCTTTCAACAAACCTCTCTGCACTCTGTTTGAAAGTCATGCGGACCATGGTAGTGACAGGCAGTCCACGGGCAGACTTCAACAAGACATTAAATTGCTCCGACACATTTGTGGTAAGGGCTCCCCATAGTCTCCCGCCATCAACATGCAATGTCCACATTTGAGGGTCATGTTGCATCAACCAAGTATAGGCTCGTGGTTCTATCTTCCGGATTGCTTCAATGCGCCTCGTGAATTTACACAGCTGGTGCTCAGTTGTAGCCATCCACATTAAGTCATGCAACGCCTTGTCAGGAAATTTCTTCTGAAAATTGGCCTTTAGGTGCCTCACACAGTAACGGTGGTATGCATGTGGTTCCTGCCATTCAGGCAAGTGACGTACAGAACGTAAAATACCACCATGCCGACCAAATATTAGACAAATACCTGAACGCTATTTGACAACGTGATGCTTCAAGTGGTTCAAGAACTGCATCCACGTCTCTTCACTTTCGTTGGCACAAATGGCAAAAGCTAGTGGAAATATTAGACCGTTGGCATCTACAACAACTGCAATCAAAAGCTTAATATCATACTTGTCGTAGACATGAGTACCGTCTATGGAAATTACAGGACGACAATGCACAAAACCATCTATTGCTGGTTTAAATGACCAAAATACATAGTTGAATATATATTTCGGTCTGTCCGGACTTCGCTCGCGCCTCTATTAAACAACAGTCTCGGGGTTAAAGTATTGCACTGCAGCCATGTACCTGGGTAAATTTGAAAAGGACTTATCCCAGTCGCTATAAATTAGTTCAAAGGCACGTTTGCGACCGAGATATGCCTTTATTTTGGTTATAGTACAACCATACTCATGGTGGACGACTGTAATACACTCTTTAATCTTGAATCTAATGGAAACTTCCAAAAATTAATTCAAGACAAGGGAAATCAATTCAACATCTAGGTTGAAGTGGTTCTCATTGAATGTGTCCATTTCACATCTATGCTCGCTAATAAATTTACCAACTTTTCACAAACCTGATTTTTTCTTTGTGGCACACAGCATCCAGTGACAACCCATCAACCACCTACGGCATATAGCCTTGTATTTATCCGTAGTTGACTCACTTAACGTCATCTCACGACACTCCCTTATACTATAGATTTTTACAGCCCTAACTAGGCGAGCTTTGTCAGGGAAATACATGCCCTTTGTAAGAACAGCTGGTCTAGATTCATCCCACATCATCGATCGTAATTAATCATCATCCCTTGTGAATGCATCAACGTTAGGCATGGTTGGCAAATTATCAAGGTAGGGAGTATTTATCTCATGAAAAGGCCCATGAGATTCATACACTCTTGGTTTAACGGGAGGTCGAGGAACATGCTCCCTAGTTAAGGGTGTATTCTGGGCCGGTCCCGGGCCTAAACGGGCCTCGCGGTCCCGGTCCTGGCGGTCCCGGTCCTAAACGGTCCCGGGCCTGGCGGTCCCGGTGTTCGCGGTCCCGGTCTTCGTGGGCTTGGTGGGTAAGACCGGCCCGTGACGGGCCTAAGCCCACATGGTCCCGGGCCTGGCGGGCTTCGTGGGCTTCGTGGGCTTTTAATAAAAAAAAAATATTTAATAAGTATATATATGTTAACTATATATATGTTAAGTGTATGTATATATATATATATATATATATATATATATATATATATATATATATATATATATATATATATATATGTATGTATGTTAAGTATATATATGTTTAGTATTTATATATGTTAAATTTATATATGTTAAGTATATATATATAGTAAGTTTATATAAGTTAGTGTGTACGCAGACCTTACCCCTACCCTAAGGTAGAGAGGCTGTTTCCAAATAGACCCCCGGCATCCTTCCCTCCAAGAACTACCCACCTTGCTCTCGGGGAGACTCGAACTCACAACCTCTCGGTTGGAAGTTGGGGGTTGCTTACCATCAGAGCAACCCCTCTTGTCTATATGTTTAGTATTTATATATGTTAAATTTATATATGTTAAGTATATATATATATATTAAGTTTATATAAGTTAAGTATATAAGTTAAGTTTATCTACGTTAACTATATATATATATTAAGTTTATATAAGTTAAGTATATAAGTTAAGTTATTTATATATATATATATATATATATATATATATATATATATGTATTAAGTACTTATATTAAGTATATATATAAGTTAAGTTATATATATAAGTTAAGTTATATATATATATATATATATATATATATATATATATATATATATATATATATATATATATATATATATATATATATATATGGTAAGTATTATATAAACTTAATATATATATATACTTAACATATATAAACTTAACTTATATATATGTATTAAGTTTATATGTTATGTATATATATAATATATATTATGTATATATATTATATGTATATGTATGAAATAGATATATATATTGTATTAAGAGATAAATCAAAAACTTGTGTAATAATTTTTATTACTAAAAATGACATATCTTTATTAATCTTCTCTCCCCCAATGGAATGAGCACAACAAGGTACTAATACCACCATTAAAAGAAAAAAAACTAAATAAGATGTGCCAAAGTACAATTTACAACACAATCTACATATCTCTAACAAATCTCATAAATCCTTCAAGATTTGGAGGAGGTTCCGTTGGCGGTGGTGGAAAAGAAGCTTGTTCATCACCACTTCCCGACGAAGCAGCATCCTCTGCAAGTTCTGCAATCATTTCTTCGTAAGCTTCATCCACATCCGGTTGTGATTCTGCAAGTCCAAAGTTTCTTCTTTCCGAGCGGATCCAATCTCTAAATAGCACCGACTTCTCCAAGCTCTCCCTCATAGATGCTCTATGATCTCCTATTTGAAGTCTTGCTTGGCTGAAGGCGCTCTCTGATGCAACTGTTGAAGCTTGAATAGATAATATATCGCGAGCCATCCTTGCAAGAACAGGAAAATGTTTTTCCCGTAACTTCCACCATTCCAAAAGCTCAAAACTCCCGTCTGGATTCTCCTTCTCTAGTCCCTGCGACAAATAAACTTGAAGCTCATTTAGATGGGAAGATTCGTCAAAATTATCTCCTTGAGAACCCCTAAACTCCGTCCAAGATTTAAGTGCCTTCAAGCCCGCGGCTCTTTTGGACGACTGTGAAGTAGACGAAGTAGGGGTTGGAACAGTTGGCCTAGAATTTTGTAAGGCTTGTTGGTATGCATTATAAATTATTTGAGTATTAATTTTAATTGATGCTTTTGCATCTGCAAGAGTAGCACGTTCTTCTACTGTAAGATCTAAAGCGTTATAAATATTTGTATACCAAAAATGAGGACCTCCTAATTTCATTGTAGGGTTTAAAATTGCTGATACACCATAAATAGGAGGGATAGGAAAAAAATATTTTTTAAATTTTTCTTTCATTGCATTTATAGCATTTACCTGTGTGACGAGAGTTAATTATTCTATACGCAAGAATGCGTTTTTGCATTATCCACTCCTCGTCAATCCAGTGACTACAATTAGGTAGTCACAATCATTATTACTTCTACCAATATCGGTGGTAATAGAAATTCTATTAGTTATATGACTAAATAAATACCGCAAATATTGTTCGTATTCATGTTTAAATTTATATATATCGGCCTTAATTGTTGCATGAGGCCAACCTTTATAAGTAGGACTAAAAACTTTTCTAATATAATGCACAAAATTAGGATTAGAAGGAAAAGTATACGGTAAACACATAACGGTAACCATCTTTGCTAATTCTTCCCTATCTTTGTTTGGATCGTAATATAATATACCTCCGGTGACAGTGTTTATTCCAGGTTGAACTAGATTAGAACCTGTACTAGCGTTACCCGCTTTTTCTACACTTGTCCCCTCTAGCTGTGCTTTTAATCTGTCATATTTAGCTTTTTCAGTAGGGTGTGTTCTTATGTGTCTAGTCAAAGTACCTATGCCACTACGCGTATATTCATGAACCAACAATTTCTTACAATTTTTACATTGAGCCTTATTTTGATCTCTTAGTTGAGTAAAAAAATTGCCAAACTAATGAGGTTTCTTGGCGTTTAGAAGGTTGTCTATTAAAAGTCGGTGTTTTTACGGGTGGGTGTTGTGGTTCAGTTGGGTTATTAGCCGGACTAGTAGGTGTGTCATCTAAATCCTCTTGGGTTTCATCTACATCATGTTGAGTTTCATCAAAATCCTCTTGGGTTTCATCAAAATCCAATTGCCTACGAAGTTGTAAATTAGGATAAAGAGCAATCATAATTTCATTATCTAGTTGATCTTCTCGTGAAATATTATGACAAAATTCAGTATCGCTAAATTGAAAACAGGGATTATCACTATCAAGAATAATTGGACCACTAGGACGGGTAGGTCGGGGAACCGGGGGGGAAGGTTAGTTGGTTGACGACTACTTTCACCCATTTTAGCTTTTCCCTTAGCACTAAACATTTTTTTCAATGAAAATGCCATTTTATTTATATTTATGCAAACAAAATAACACAAAATATATTCTTAAAAATTAAGAGTTGGAACGACTTTACCGAATTGACGAACAACTTCTTCAAAATTCAAAATTGCAAATTGTTGAAGACTTGAAGACTTGAATACTTCAATTCACCAACTTCACAAAATTTCACAAAATAGGAATAATAATATAAGCAATTGAGAGAGATTGAGAGAGATTAAGATAGATTGATGAATTGGTAAGTTAAAATGAAATAATGAGGGGGTATTTATAGTTGAGAATTGGGAAAAAGTGTAATTATATAAAGTTTGGGGTTATATTAAAGTTTGGGGACCATTTGGCTAAATTTTGATAGCCAAAAACGGCTATTTTTGACCTCCAACGGCTAGTTTTTAAATCTGGCCGTTGGGCCATTTTTAAATTTTTTTTTTTAAAAAAATTAAAAATAATACTGTTGGGACCGTTTGAGGCCCGCCATGCCCGCGAAGACCGGCCCAGGACCGCTACCCGGTCCCGGTCTTCGCGGTCCCGGTCTCGCGGTCCTAAGGGTAAGGACCGGCCCGTCACGGGCTTTAGGACCGGTTGAAGACCGGCTCGGCAGGACCGGCCCACCAGGACCGTGGGACCGCCAGGCCCGCGGTCCCGGTCCCGATCCCGGTCCGGGACCGGCCCACATTACATTATCCCTAGTCAACTCAGGTTCCACATTCACTTCCACCTCCTCCTCATCACCCTCCTCATGGAAGGGTGTCTCATCCCCAGACTCATCCGCATTATTATCATAATCACTATCATCTTCCTGACTCTGTGCATATGCTAAGTCACGAGTAAAAATATTGTCTATGGGCAACTGTGTTAGTCCGAGAGCTTCAAGAAGCTCGTTTTCACTGCAGAAAACAAACAAAAATATAAGTTACCCAATACTTAGGAAAAATACTGTACATATCCCTATATCACTTTACTTACAAATCGTATTGTCTTGAAGTTTCATGCTGGATATTTTCAGGTTGCTGATAACTACCAGATGGACCACCATGGTCCAATACTCCAGAGTTTTGCAAATTCCAACTAGGGGCGTAGTCATAACTTATAAAATTCAAATCCGGACGGTACCCCCTATAAAAATTATGATTGTTAATACAAATCCAATTAAAATATGAAGAAAACAATTTCACTAAAATTAAGTTTACTAGTCGTCTTGTTGATTATATGAAGTAGTAACATTATTTTCTGCCTGCTCTTTCGCATGTGGTGACAAGTTCAAATCAAGGCAAGCTCTTCCATCTCCAATCTGTCCGGCTAATGCTGCTCCAAAATAACCATCCGGTGATTGGGGGTTATCGCTGGTACGCACGCCCTCATTACTACTAAGGTCTTCCATCTTCACATACATTTCTAATAATTTTATTACAATGTATCCCCTATCTTCGTCTGGAACCAGCAAACAATCTCTAAGACTTTCGTCATCCTCGATGTTAAACTCAGAATAATAAGAAAACCTATGCGGAGTCACTGAATAAGGAAATCTTCCGGTTACTTTAAGGCTAACCGAATGCCTCCGCTCACTCATTTTTTTATGTAACAATGATACCAAAGTATCGTACTCCATATTAAGCGGTAATTTAACATGACACTGCGGAGGAGAGCTATACCTCACAGAGTTATTCTCCATATCAACCTCCCCCCCCCCCCCCCCCCCCCCCCAATACAATAAAACTCTTATTTTTGGCACTTCAGACATTGTAAAAAATTGATTAATAAGGAGAAGAAAGAATAAACGTTTGTTTGAAGTTTAAGTGTTGAATGGATTTTTATGAAGTTGAAGCGCCTATAAATAAGGCAAGTCCGACATTAGGGTGTGCAATTTTTAATGAAATTCGCACTATTATACTGCGAATTATGAATTTGAAGTATTTTTATGTCAGTAAAAGTGGGCCCAAAAATGAGCCTATTTCGCAGTTATATACTGCGAAATACACATTTCGCAATACACAACTGCGAATTAGGTGTTCAAAATATAGTTGGGCCCACTTCACTCATTTCGCAGTTCTTTACTGCGAAATATGAGTGAAATTAATTTTTTTTAAAGCAATTCGCAGTATAGAACTGCGAAATAGGTATAAATGTATTTTTTTTAAAATACTAAAAATATATTTTATGTTATAAAAGTCATTATTTAGGTTCCGGACTCGTGGTCCGCCCCTGTATGAAGTTGTGTTGAAAATAATTTTTGAAAATTGAAATTTTATTGGAACATGAATTTTATTTGAAAAAGAAGTTGAAATTTTGTGAGTGAAATAAAAATAATTTGATCATAGAATATGTTCGAATTTTTGAAAGAAAAGTGTGAATTTTCTTTTCAAGTTTTCAAAACTAGTTTATGATAATTTTTGGGTGAATATTTTTTAGGAAAAAAGTCAAAAACTATTGCCAAAATTTATAACCAAGCGGGAGATTAATTTTTTTTTAGTGTTTCACTACCTCCCAAATGCAGAAATGCTCAGAGCAACATTATCCCAAAAAAGGGAAAAACAGTTCACGTTGGAGCGCCAATTGCACATTTCAAATTCGAACTTCACTATCAACGTCTACCATTTCTTCTCTCTCTCGCGTAAGAAAGAACTCATCTACACCAGTAAATAAGCACTAACAAAAAAATATCAAGATCTTGCATCATTTTCAATGGAGAAAAGGCTCCGTTCATCGCTCAAAACCTCAGCGCAAGAATTCCTCACGTCAACGGCAAAGTTAGGGTTTAATAAATCCATTAAACCTTCACTCAAAACCCTAATTCACTCCCTCACTTCTTCGTCAGATCTCACTACTACTCTTCCTCTCGCCCTCCACCACTCAATCTCGCAGTCTATCAGGAAATACAAAACCCTAACTGATTCTAACTCCACCGACGACGCCGTTTTATCTCCTCAAACGCCGCCGACAAAACGGCTCCGTCGATCTGCGCGGAACAAGAGGAACGACGAAGAAGAAAACGAATATAAAACGCAGTTGCTCGTTGAAAATCTTCGTATTTATGCTTACATTTCGTTTTTATGTGTTTCTCATCCAAAAAAGGCCTTTTCTGATTCTGATTTATTGCCGACTGTTCGAGAGTTACATGATAATTTGATTTTATTTGAGTTTGATTCTGTTTTGTTATCTGAAATTGCTAATTTATGTGAAGAGTGGTGGAAGGAGGATTTATGTGGGAAAGAAACCCTAATTTCTCAGTCATTGCCGTTTCTGTTGTCAAGGGCGTTGACGTTGAATAAGAAAGTGTATGTGCATAGGGTTTATATGCTAAGAGAGGCGTTTACGTTGCTGGATTTCGAGGATGAGAGTATCGAGGATTTGATGCATTTAATGATGCGTTGTGTGATTTCGCCTCTGTTTTTGAAGATGGAGGATGGGATAAAATTTATCGCGTTTACATTTGGTTTGAGTGTACAGGTTCTGAAGGAGGCATTGGCTATGCTTAAATCGCAGATCCCTTTTGGGCGTAAGTCTGTGTTGGAGGCATATGGAAAGGTTCTTTTTCGGGCGTGGCAGGCAGCCGAAGGGCTGTCTAAGGATGAGATTGAGAACAACTTCTTGCAGGGGTTGATAGATAGCTGCATACATGCAAGTTCAGGGGAGCTTGCTGTGTCTATTAGAAGAGTTTTAGGGGGTTTCGTTAATCAGAGAACTACAGAGGGTGTTGAGAAGCTCCTTTTTCGTCTTGCCGAGCCCGTCATTTTCCGATCCTTGCAGGTACTGGTTAAAGTTTAACTGCCCTATGATACTGTAAAACTTGTGTATCGTACTCGACTATTAACTTATCCTAATGATCCTAGATTTCCACATGAAAAGTTTTCAGCTCTATGATTGCATTTTAGAGTATTCAGATATAAGATGCCGTGCATCATTCATTGACAAGTTTCATTGGGTTTGAGTTTTTTAAATAGAAAACTTTACCAGAATGCATTTAACTTTATGTATTTCTAATTTCTTAGTGGGATTGAAGAGCTTAATTGACAATTGCTGTCTTGTTTTCCAAAGAATTGCCATTTTCAAAGGTTTCAAATTGTATCCTTTGTTTCTTTGTTTGGCCTTTGCCCTTTAGGATCCAGTCACTTGAAATTTTAGTTCAATAATATCTAAAGAAACTACCGACGGTGCTGCTCATTATTTAGTTTTCCCTCCCAATATGCTAATTCTTTGATGCTTAATGTATTACCAATGGGATGGATTAGAAAATTCGTAGCATATCTTGAGCTATAGTATTTTTCTTTTGACAGTCCAACTTCTTTATCCAGCAAAAAGTTTTATGCCTATGAATAATTGAGACTCATAATACAACTGCTTTTCTGGTAGGTTGCAAACTCAAATGTACGACAAAATTCATTGCACTTATTTCTTGACCTGTTCCCTCTTGAAGATCCTGATGCGACAAAGGAGGGGAAAGACACACTCCTTGATAAACAGTTCTTCCTGCTGGACAAATTACTAATGGATGAGTGTCTTGATGTGCGCGCTGTAGCTGTTGAAGGTTGTTGCCGCATTCTTCATTTGTATTGGGAAATTATCCCTTCATCAACAATCACTAAAACTCTTACCAAAATCTTTGATCATATGATACACGATGAATGCACTGAGGTTAGGTTGTCAACAGTAAATGCTATAATATACCTACTTGGAAACCCCCATTCTCACGAGGTCCTTAAAGTGCTTTTACCTAGAATGGGTAATTTGATTCTTGATACTTCTCCTCCAGTTCGTGCTGCAGTTGTAGATCTCCTTCTCACTTTAACTGATTTAAGAAATTTTCAGTTTCACAAGGTATGGTCTGAACTTATATCCTAGAACATACACAAGCCCCGGATTATTGAAGTTTTCTACTTAAATCAATTTAACTTTTTGTTATGCAGGTTGTGCAGATAGACCTTTTGTTGTCTACACTTGCAAATGACCAACCAATGATTGGTCAAAAAATCACTAAGCTTCTCCTTCCTTCGTACTTCCCCTCAAAAGTAAACCTGAGAGAAGCAATAAAGCGATGTGTCACACTTATAAAAAGGTGTCCTTTGGCTGGTGCAAGGTTCTGTGAATTTGCTGTGTCGGAAGGAATCTCGCTACAGTCATGGATGGAACTTTTTAAAATTCTTATCAGTTTGGTTGTATCACCTGGCAAGCTGGAGGAGGAGCAGATTGATGGTTCAATTATTGCAGCCTCCCACCTCTGTATCTATCTTGTAAGTGATGGATCTTATCACACTAAACTTAAAGAGGAATTGTCTGGTGAAAGACTCAAGCGATTGTTTGGTGTTGCTACCTCAGCATGTGCTCAGGCCTCTATCTGTAACATTATTTCAAGTATCTGTCCAGATGAAGTTGATGACCTTTTCGATGAATGCATGGCCTTGGTAACAAATTGCGGAGATTTATCCAATTCTTTAGAAAAACAAGCTGAGGTGAGGTCTGTCCACAAGATGATGCTATCTTGCAGTCGGTTTGACAAGATGTTTGAAATTCTAGCCAGGCTTCTGCAAAGAACTGCCTCCCAATGCCACAAAAGATTTGGAACAGAACTGGTAAATTTCAGTGTTCCGTCAACTAAACGGGGGAATACTAAGTCCTCCATCAAGCTCTCCTCTAAATCAAAGCATGTGAAGGAGAAAAAGATGTTCGATAAGGTTAAATGTAGCTTCAAGGAAGAGTATGAAATCGCTGTAGGAGTGGCTTGGCAGATAAAGGACCTCCTTTTATCTGAAAGTACAAGAAATGCTATTCTACGCAGTGGAAGCTTAGAGACTATATTCCTTACTTTGAAGGCCATATCTGAAGAAAGCATTCTACAATGTACACGATGTGATTATATGAGCTTGTCACCAATTTTGGCATACACAGCTCTTGCTTTTCACATGTCTTTTCAGGACAACAACTTAGGTGGAGACAAAAATGTCAATAAGAAGAAGCGTAGAACGGAATCTACTAATGAAGCATCAAAGGTGAGTGTGCTTTTCTTGCTCTCCGTTTCAATGAAACTTCTAATAAATATGGTTCAAGAAATTAAAATCAGTATTTGCTCTTTTCTTTCAATTTTTCTTTTATTCAGCACATAGTTCCATCTTGTGTTTCGTCTGTATTAAAGGGGTTCATATGATTGTGCTGGGGCCTAAAGGATAAGTTGCACCGACTTTAACCCTTAGGGGTTGGCCTAGTGGCAATTGACTTGAGCCTTGGGGTATGCTCCCTTTCAAGGTCTCAAGTTCGAAACCCACTGGGTGCAAGCAATTTCTGAGGGCCATCAGATTGGGCAAAAACCTGAATTAACCGTGGAGCACTTGCGGGAAACTCCTTGCCGAGGGCATGTACACCCCCGGGATTAGTCGGGGCTCATAGAGACTCGGACACCCGGTGCAAATAAAAAAAAAGAAAGATAAGTGGCACAGACTTTTTGCAGCATAAGTAATAGAGTAGATATTATTAGTTGGTGTTCAGATATATGCGACAGATCTCATAGTTATGTTTCCATCAGCATGTCAATGAACTGTTTCTGGATACAGAAATGTCCCTGTTTCAGTTACAGTTGATCAGTTTCAGATTTAAGGCTTTCACTTGAGCTATCTATGCAACATATTATTAATATTTTGAGAGTTACAATATTGCTTTGAGTAATTGAACCGAAATATCATATTAATGCATAACTTCATTTATAGAATTCAATTCATGTTTATTGAGATTGTTTTGTTTCAAAGTTTTCTTCTTGGTGAAACTCTTTCTGCGTAAGGTCAAAATATCTGCTGATTAGTTCATTACATACAACATTAGCAAGTTTATATTTCTTGCTCCATGTCCTTTGTTCATGAGAAAATTTATACTTAACACATAGAAATGACTTAACCTTACCTTTACATGTTGGTGATTTGATCTTCACACTTCTTTACTGGAAATGGTTGTCATATGCTTCGTTTGATCTTCCAGGAAACGGCGTTGGAACTGACAATGGATCATCTTCTTGGCTGCACAAATAAGCTATTCAGGATACCATCTAGTGAATTATCTGACCTTGGCGGTGATGGTTAGCTTTCCCTTTCCCACTAGTTTTCGTGAGATGCAATTCAAAATAGAGTTTTTCTTTTTGTGCGTGAGGCTTAGAATGTGATGAATAAATCATCTGATATATTTGGTCTTGAAATTTTTTTTATCTTTTGATCTCTCAATAATGTGTGCTTGTAGTTGTCAAAGCTGCCATTGGACCTTGATTATTACAATATATTTGGTGAACTTATTGGTGAATATTAGATTAGGCTTAGTTTATGATAAAGAGTTTGAGTTGTCGTGTTTGATTTAGATAACCTCTATGGTAAGAAAGTCCCAATACTACAAAATGTTCGTAGTGTTTCTTATTCCTACTATGATGTTCTTAGTGGACCAACATTCAGACTCTTACATTGGCCTTTCAGTATGCTAAAACTCTTAGCTTTCCTCAGATCAGATGTGGCCCTGCATGGCCATTTTAGTCTTAAATCACCTTATTTGCAAAATTGCTGTAGAACTTCAAATGTTATGTCTAAATTAACCATCCTTTTGGCAGTTTATTCCTTTCTCCTCTTTTGGCCTATGCATGAACTGAATTGATATTTGTATACAACATGTACCCAGGATCTGATTTTGCTAAACAACAGAGGACATTAAATGTGGTCAAGATGCTAACTGCAGTGCTGAAGTTCATTGCTGATGCTCTTACGATGGATCTTGTCCATAAAAGCCAGGAGGAATGCCTATCTTTTACTCTGGAATACATTAAATTTGTCATCTCAAGTTTGAGGAAACATTCTGGTGAGGAGCTGCAATTTACGGAAGACATGTTGAAAGAGATATATCTCTGTCTGAAGAGTTCCTTCACATATGTAGCCAAGTTGGTGAATGTAGTGCTCAAGAGTTTTTCTGAAGCGTCACAACCCTTATTGGGAGCTTTTGACATCGCCAATGAACTGTTAAACCTCTACGTTTCGATTGAAGAGTACTTGGGCTATGGATATGCAGTTCGTCTTTTTCCTGCAGTCAAACCATGGGTTCCTGATTTAATTCTGGCATTAGGATCTTTAAACCTGATGAAGCAGATTCCAGGAGGCAAATCTAGTTCTTTTAATCCAAAAGATGATCTTCCATTATGGGTATCCACATTAGCAAGGACTGAGCTGGCTGAACAACAAGATATAAGTTCTGATGAGGAGCCAGATAGAATTTCTAAGAGGGAGGGCTTCAAGACATTCAAGAAACTTGTAAACGTAATGGTTCAGCTGTTGAGAGCTAATCATAATGTGCTGGATGCAGTTGGGCTGACTTTATTGAACAATTTGCTGGTTGGGCTGAAAAGCAAGAATTTTGATATTGTGTTGGGTCTCCTGCATTTTGTGTGTGTTAAGCTAGTCAGATATGAGGAAAGAGAGTGGAAGGAACTTACATCAATGTTGACATCCCTCCGGCAGATCTACCCTCAACTGGAGTTGGAAACAGAATCATGTAACGGTGAGGATGCAAGGCAGGTGTTACAGAGTGCAAGGGCATTGGTTGAACCTGTTTGGAAATGTTATTTATCTGATGATGGGAGGAATTCCTTTGAAGAAGACTAGGTTGCTTTCTCATCTTAAACACGACTTGTGGAAACTTCTTGCAACTGTGGGACATGACAGCAATGGATGGGTGGACATTGGGCAACGGACAGTCGCCAGGCTGATAAAGGGAGAACTTGATAGCTTTTTAAACAGCAGTATTGGATTTCGGTGTAACTCAACCAGATATATGTATATATGTTTTATATGGATGTATTTATTCAGAATGTGACAGCACTAAAGCTATCCGCCTACATGTCTCTGCCAAGACGAACACACTAACACAGCACCTCTTGAAGATTGCCGATGCAGGATTCATATCGTATATAAAGGGAGGGAAAATGTGCAGACCAATTAGCATGTTGCAAATCGGTCAATCATTCAACCGGATGAGTTGTTTTACCTTCAAGTGCAGTTGCCTGTGAGCCATTTGTATTTAGCTGATGCTGCATTTTTGTCCATATTATGCGTTGTTAGAATTTGAGTCTTGCTTTTCCAGCAGATGGGAGGTAAAAAAGCATTATACGTATTTATTTTTGTGGAGTGTAGACACACTAACATTGTTTTGTTTTGTTTTGTTTTGTTTTGTTTTGTTTGTTGATTTCCTCTCCCTTTTTCTGAGCCGAGGGTCGGCCGGAACAGCCTCTCTAGGCCTGTGTACGTATTACCCTCCCCAGACCCCACTTTGTGGGAACATACTGGGTAGTTGTTGTTGTTGTTGTTGTTGGAGTGTAGACACACTTTGCAAAAAATGGTCACTGAGGCTGGATCATGTTACCAAAATATCATAGGATAAATATTTAGCTCATTGAGGCCTTACTATCTTGTGCAAGGTCAAAGAGGAAATGAGTAGCAAGATGAAGAGCTCATTGAAACTCTTTAATTTGTGTCTTTATAAAATAAGGACGTTTATGTCTATTGCATTGGCTAGTTTCACATTAGCTGATAACTTAGGGTGTGTTTGGTATGACGGAAAACTTTTTCTGTAAAATGTTTTTCAATTTTCCATATTTGATAGGCTTAAATGTTTTGAAAAATGTTTTTCTCATCAATTTATTTTCCTCCAATTGGAGGAAAATGTTTTCCTTATCAAAAGAAAGGAAAATATTTTCTAAATTTTTTTTCAACCTTCCCCACTCTATTTCTCATCTCCACCAACTCAGCCCACACCTTACCCCACCCCCACCTCTTACCCCACTCCACCCTACTCCCACCTTGTATAGAAATATTTATTAAAATTGCTTTCTTTTTATGTTGCAGATAGAGTATTTTCTTTTTCATTTCTAAAATGGAGTAGTTTATTTTCCTAATGTAAAAAAATTATATTTTTCATTTCAACGAAAAAGTACTTTCTTTTTTCATGATGTGTAAATTATATTTTTTTTTCATGATGTAAAAAAAGTATTTTCTTCCATTTCAACAAAATGAGTATTTTTTTCCATGTTGCAAAAGGAGTAGTTTATTCTTCAACAAAAAAGAGTATTTTCTTTTAGTTTTGGAGCACAAAAATTTCAACATTGTTTTTGCGTGAAAATATTAGTTTTTTTGGATTTGTATGAATTTTTAAAAGAATAATTAAATTCTTGAAGAAATAGAGTGGTAAAAATATTGGGTATCTGGAGTTGGGGGGCGGGTGGGTGAAGCACAGAAAACATGGGGATTTGAGGAAAGGAGCGTGAGGAGAGTAGCATAAAACTTTATTTTTCTTAAAAAATATTTTCTACTCTTTAATCAAACATTAGAAAATATTCTTCAAAAAACTTTTTTCATACACTAACTAAACAAAAAAAAAAGGTGATAAAACCACTTATTTTCCATGAAAATATTTTCTATTTTTCATGGGAAACATTTTCTTTCGTACAAACACACCCTTAGTGTAACATTTCTTTTTCAATTCACATAAACTTAGATAAAACATGTTTGAGGGCTTTGTGCTACATTTGAGAACTCAATTTATAGTGCGCACTATTATTATTCAGAGAGCCAAACATATCTTTCTTTAATCACAACTTTTTATCTAGTACAATATCAATTATATAATTTTTTTAAATGTCCTTTCTTGGATCCCGGATAGCAAAAGTTTTGGTGCACTAGATTGTCTTTTTACTTTTTTAAATAATAATTTTATTCAAAATGATGTTTGAATTGAAATTGATTATTAAAAGATTCAACTCTTTTATTCCAAACACCTCTATTTCTTTTGAAATGGAGGAAGTACTAGTATTTATTCATTTTATTATTATAATTTAATAAACAAAAGAAATAAATTACGAAATCCTAAAAATTGACATGGACGGTCAATAGTTGATGTTGGCGAGCATAACGGGTCACGTTTCTTGCGCTCATCAGCCTGTTTTCTTGGCCACCACGAAAACCCAAGCCTCAATATTTTTTGCGCTCTGTCCTTCTCAATTCCATTTCGCTACACCAATATTCTCTCTCAGAATTGAATTTTCACTTGGCAGTGAAACAAAGATGAACAAAGGACCTGGACTATTCTCTGATATTGGCAAAAAGGCCAAAGGTAATTGTTTTTTTCTTTCATGTTTATTGGCCATGTTTGTGTTTAAGTAATGAAGGTGGTGAATAATGAAGTCAAATGTTATGTTGTTTTAATTGATAGATCTACTGACGAAGGACTATATCTCTGATCAAAAGTTGTCTATTTCCACTTACAGTGACACGGGAGTGGTATGAGTTCTCGTTCAATTTTGAGCGCTATTTGTTTTTTTATTTTCTTCCTATTTGCATTTTTGAATTCCAGTATTTCTCTTAGTTTCCATGTCCTTTTGGAGTTTTATTCGCCTTTATTGAGTCGAGCGCTTTTTAATGCTTCGATTTGCCGGTGGAGCATTTTTTCTAGATTCAAGGCTTTTGCTCCTTTTTATTAAGCAGCGAATTTCTGTTTCAGATGTATAAATATTAGTCTCTTAATCTCTGATTTTGTTTAGGAATTAATTGAGCTATTATGAGAAAATAGTTGTACATTAATTTAATGTCAGAGCTTTGGTTTACATCAGCATCTGTTTTGTTCTGTCTCATTGTGTTATTTTCCTGCTTTTGGTACTGATATTGCCAAAGAGAAGTCAGTATGCCATATCATAATTGGTATAAGTACAAAGGCGTTGTATATTCTGCACTTAAATTCAATAAAGAAAAACACAATATCAGGAAATGCTGTTTAGCAAGACTAGCAAAATCAATCTCCTTCACCAAGAAACCAGAGGTGGATATACGATTTGAACATTGTTGGTTTGAGTTCGAGATTCTACCACAGTGCATTTCATTTACTGGTTCGGAATCTACTATTTGTACATATTTAGTAGATTTCATTTACTGGGTTCAGAATCTACTTTTTGTTCATTTGTACTATTTGTACTCATCTGAACCCATAAATAATTGAGCTAGATTCGCCCTGCAGGAAACTGATCTAGGAGAGACGTGTCTATCAAAATGAATTGAATTCTAGTTTCCTGTTCTGGTGAAGATACCACTGATTCTATCAAAGAGGAGTGGATCTCCATCTGATTAGAGACAGATTGATTGGATATATACTATACCTTTGAATCTGAATTATCTAAGCTTCGATCGTTCTCTTTGATTCACCTCGAGAAATGATCACACTTCACCTCAATGTCAGGTCTCAACAGTTCTATTTATTTGTTGGAATTAGTTTTAACTAGTGGTGGCAAAATGGATTAAAAATAATAGTGATCCACCCATATTATCTACTATAAATGGGTTGGATAATGAACTTTTTAAAAACGAGTCAAATATGGATAAGAGCTATATAATCCAGTTAGAAAGGGGATAACCAATGGATAACTATTAAGCTTAACTTTTACATTTGTAAAGACTCAAATTGGGAGTTTCTCAAATTTGTGAGACTAAAAATTCTCCCAAAAGTGATCATATTCAAGAAAGCATGAATAATATGGACGGTTAACCCATTTTTTATCCGCATTAAATATAAGTCGGGTCGGATAATTTTTCCGTTTCTGCATTACCCGTTTTCAACCCGCCTATATCCAACCCGACCTGCTCATTTGCCACCCCTAGCTTTGACGTTACATACTTACATAGGATGCTTTTCTCATCACTTTTGGTGAATCAAGAAGCTAATACTCACTGTACACTTAAAACTTGTAAAAGCGGAGAGTTAGATCATTGTTTGTGCCATATGTTGGAACAGTAAACTTGGCAACAATTTTCAGCTTTTCATTCACTAAACTTCACATGCCAGAAGCATTAATTATAATGCTGTTTAACCTCAAAACTGAAACAAAGAGCTCGAAAACTTTGATGTGCTTTTGCTTGATGTTTAGTCGTCCTTGTTTGAAGAGACACAGAATATTTATCTTCTCTTCATAGTTTATTTACCATATCTATGCTGGGTACATTAGTGTTAAGATTGCTCTTGCATGTCCTAGCAAAATCACTCTCCATCACCTAGAAACTGATCTTGGGAGAGGCGGTTCTGTCAATAATGAATTGAATTCTAGTTTCTTGTTTTTGGAAGACACCACTAATTCTATCAAAGTTTAGTGATTCTCAATTCGATTACAGACAGATTATTAGATTCATGCTGTATCTTTGAATCTGAATCATATCTTTGTTTCTCATCTTCATTGCTTATCTGTAATATCTTTGCTGGGTGCATTTCCATTAATGATTGAAATTAAACCCATTCGTTTGTGTTTCTAAGAGGAACTGGCATTTTGTGGGAATGTGTTGAAGTCATCCAATTTGACTTGCGTACATGGATAAATTGTGGATTTATATAAGATCTTTTTTTGATCAGTAATTAAGTATACATTTATATAAGAATTTTCTTGATAATCAAGAAATCCCAGATTTTTCCTGATAACTGGGAAATCCCCTGTGGGTAGCTGCCCAAATCCCAGGTCGTCTATATGTTCATAACTCACAGGAATATGGGCTTGACCTCTATCCTTCTCCAGCTTAAATACCATGCTTGAGTTAGCGACAAGGTTTGGAATCCTGCCATGCGCGCTATGACATGTCCGTGCGGTTTCTTGAAAAACATGATCTTGAAATATTGGGCAAATTCCTGCTAAAAAATTAACAAGTAAAGATACTGCAAGAAACATATGGAAGAAGCTTCTCCATTAAAAACATGATGATTTTTGAAAGTGCAAATGCCTTATAAGTGTTTTGTCCTTACGGTGATGCCTTTTGTTTGATTGACCTGTTACATTATTTTCCGTAACATTCTTTTTTACTTTGTTATGCCTTATATAGTTTCAGCTCCTTTTCTTGATGTGCAAAAGCTTTCTTCTAATTAAGTTCTTATATCACTAGATCTATGGCAACTGAATTTCATCTCTAATAGACCTTTTTAATGTAGGCCCTTACATCAACTACAGTGAAGAAAGGAGGGCTCTCAACTGGAGATGTAGCAGCTCAGTACAAATATAAGAACACTCTGATTGATGTCAAAGTTGATACAGGATCAAACGTGGGTTGCTTACACCTTGGTCTTCTTAATCATGTCTGTTTTTGTTGGATGTCCTTCACATTTCTATCTCCATGCAGATCTTGACAACTCTTACTTTAACTGACATTGTCCCATCAACAAAAACCATTGCCTCTATGAAATTCCCTGACTACAGTTCTGGCAAGGTAAGATCTTTTCATCTGTTTTCGGTTCATGGCTTTGGTTCATTGCTGAAAATGATGGAGTATTCCCCCTCTCTAAACTTGCCTTTGCTTTCTTTTGCAGCTAGAGGCTCAGTACTTTCACCATCACGCAACTGTCACCACAGCTGTTGCTCTGAAGCAATCCCCTGCAGTTGATCTTTCAATCATACTTGGTACTCCAACTTTTGCTCTTGGTGCAGAGGCGGGTTATGAGACTGCAACTAGTAAACTGACAAAGTATACTGCTGGTATTAGCGTGACAAAACCAGATTCCTGTGCTGCTATAATCTTGTAAGTTTCAATGTTAGAAGTTTCTAACTTCTGCAATGCAATTAGAAAGCAGAAATGATAAAAAGATCAGAGTTTTTGATACTTGTTCTCTTCTGGCCTCAGAGGGGACAAAGGGGACACAATTAAGGCATCATACATACATCATCTTGATGCATTGAAGAGGACTGCTGCTGTAGGTGAAATCACTAGGAGGTTCTCCACAAATGAGAACACATTTACAGTTGGAGGGTCATATGTTGTTGATAACCTGACAATTTTGAAACTCAAACTCAATAATCATGGAAATTTGGGGGCTCTTTTGCAGCATGAGGTGATTCCAAAGTCGTTACTGACCATTTCTAGTGAGTTTGACACCAAGGCCCTGGATAAGACTCCCAGGTTTGGGGTGGCCCTAGCTCTTAAGCCTTGATGGCATATGTCGTGTGCATCCTTGAACTCGTACTGAGGAAATTTTTGGAGTATCACGTGATGGAGGCACTCAATAAGTACTTCAAACACTTTCTTTTTCCAGAATGAATCAATTGCGGATGGTGGTTTACAAAGTTGGACCAGCCTGTGGCATTTCACTGTTTTCTATTGTCTTTCTCCTATTTTCCCTGTTTTGAGAAAGTCTGCAAAAGCAATTTTTTCATGGCACAATCTAGAACTTGGTAGTTTTAACCCGTGTAAGAGTTTTCTTTCTCTCTTTTATCCGGGCAATGCAATAGTTATCTAATTTCAGCAGTTGCTTTAATTAACCCCTTTGGTTATCTGAAACTGTGTGTGCTTCGTTTTGCATTGGACTTTCAGGAGTTTTGCCATAATATTTCCATGACTGATGAGTATGATCAATTTGATTTTGCCTGCTGAGAATGCACAACTGCATCTGCATGGTTTAAACCAAATCTAGTGGAAATTGAAGTACATCCAAAAATTGAGTTACGTTTTTTTTAAGATTGAAAAAAGGTTTGAGTTACTTTTCTGATAATTTGTTCATCTGGTCTTTCAGATTTCTAGCAACGAAGCATAACATAAATGACATTGCTTTCAAACTCGTAGTGTATCTAACCATATTCCTTGTACTGCCTTTTAACGTTTTTTTTCTTCCTCTTTTCCATCTCCATGAACCTGTAATTTATTTTTGGGATAGCTGGTCGTAGGGGGCAATTAGAAGTTAGTCTATTTCAGGTAATCAAGCTCAGCAGGAGATGATTAGGAGCCATTTGTGTACTGTCTCTAATCAGACAAACCAATCGCAGTGTCAAATAAAGATTACCAACAAAAACTAAAAGCACCGATTACCTAAAATCTTATGGTTCTGAAAGAGAGATCCTGTTGCTCTGTTCCTAAGAATAAGTTTATGTTATAGAATAGAGGTTGTAGCCGAATTGGATAATAGGCAAACATGGAACATTTGTTGTCACGACCCGGATTTTCCCCCGACATCGGGATCGTGATGGCGCCTACTCGTGGTAGCTAGGCAAGCCATTACATTCAACATTATCCTATTCGTATCGTTATTCTTATACTCATATTTATCAACAAGGGAAAATAACATTAATTTAATAAATACGGAAGACTTTCAAAACAGTGTTATCAAAGGCGAAAAGCGCAAAAAAGCTCTAAGGTTCGTTGGGGCATTAAGCGCAAAGCGCAAATAAAGCGTGGGCTTTAATGAAAAAAGGCGCAACTGGAGAAAAAGTAAAAATATGTATATGTAGTACAAGACTAATAATTATAAGCATGAATAACAAATATATGGACAAAGAAATTAAAAAATAAATTACGATAAAGTGAAATATCAATTGTTTAATGTTGTCTTTCCATAATTACACTTATTGGCAAGGAATAGAATGCATTATAGCCTTGATGTGATACTAAAGCGCCCATAAAGCGAGGCGAAGCACTCAACATGTTTTGAGCCTCGCTTCAGGGCTTAAGCGCGTCTTTGACAACACTGTTTCAAAATAGGGATAAATAATACCAAGGTAAAACACTAATGAAATCCTCTACCCAAGACGTGGAGTCACCAACTCACGAACTACTACTAAATACTACACATAAAGGTCTGAAAGAAAATAACATATATATGTCTGTCTCGGAACAAAGAGACCACAACAAATAATATAAGTAAGTGGAAGAGACGTCGGGCCTGCGGACGCCTGCAAGCTACCTCAGTCTCGGAATGCTCAACTCCCACGAATATAATCTACTACTGCTGCTGCTCCTGCTCAAAACCTGGACCTGTGCAAAAACGCACGAAGTGCAGTATCAGCACAATCCGACCCCATGTACTGGTAAGTGCCTGGCCTATCCCGGCGAAGTAGTGACAAGCCTAGGACCATACACCCACGTATACTTGTGCAGTTCTATATATATGTACACCACAAGATAA
Source organism: Nicotiana noctiflora (assembly GCA_032618575.1). Classification (NCBI taxonomy): domain Eukaryota; kingdom Viridiplantae; phylum Streptophyta; class Magnoliopsida; order Solanales; family Solanaceae; genus Nicotiana; species Nicotiana noctiflora. The sequence continues at coordinate 245,627 of JASVEL010007232.1, forward strand.
CACGAAATATCAAGTAACAAATTCAACAAATAGTACCATAAAAGGGGAAACACAACAATTAGCAACAACTATTAAATCAACAATGAAAATCAGAATACGATGGAAACAGTTAATATCAAAACAAGGAATAGCAAATAGTTGCACGGCATCACCCTTCGTGCTTTTATTCTCATCCTCACCAAATAAGCAAATAAAGTGCACGGCATCACCCTTCGTGCTTTTACTCTCATCCTCACATCCATGGCATGGCATGATCTTTCGTGCATGGTTCAATAACAAGGCACGGTATTACCCTTCGTGCATAATCAATATCACAAGGCACGGCATGATCCTTCGTGCATAATCAATAACAAGGCACGACATTACCCTTCGTGCATAATTAGTAATATAAGGCACATCATTAACCTTCGTGCAAAATCAATAATATAAGGCACGACATTAACCTTCGTGCAAAAACAGTAAACAAGGCACGACATCACCCTTCGTGCATTATCACTCTTCCTCACCCAAATAACAATCACAGTTAAGGGCAAAGAATGAAAACAATAATCATGAACCGTCCCGGCAAGGGACACAACAATCATCACAACAAAGTCCCGCCAAGGGAAAACAATATTTCACTTTACAATAAGTCCCGGCAAGGGAAAACAGTGTTCGATTCCACAACCCGGCAAGGATTCAATAATTCATCTTTAAAACATCTCACAATGAATATCAACAACGACTCGCGGTCATGCTAGACGCCAGTGTATGGATGCTCGTCACCACAGCCCATACACCGCACTCGATCGCATAGCACATAGCACACAATCCTATTCCCTCAAGCTAGGATAGATCAAACACTTACCTCTAGCCTTGAAGTCCAAATTATCATTCAACTATGGCTTTACCTCGAATTTCCGCTTTCAACTTGCTCGAATCTAATCACAATTGATTCCATTACATTAATAAATTCTATAAAACTTAGTTTGGATGCTTAAAAATGGTTTTCTCAAAGTGTACCCCAAAATTTCCCAAAACGCCCCTGGCCCCACGTGGTCAGAACTCGGGGTTCGGACCAAAATCCGGTTACCCATTCCCCCACGAGTTCAAATATATCATTTATTTCAAAATCGAACCTCATTCGAGGTCCAATTCCCCAATTCATGAAAATCCTATGTTTTACCCAAAAATAAGAATTTCTACCATGAAAACCTTTAATTTCTCTTGAAAAACATGTTTAATGATGTTAAGAATTGAAAGAATTAAGTAAAAAGTGACTTACAAGTGCTTTGAAGTGATTTTGCTCTTGAGGGTTCGTGTGTGGTGTGTTGGGTTTTGAAAGAATGAAGAAAAGAGCTCAAAAATTCGTTTAAGTATAAATTTGCACAGCTGCGGATATCGCAATTGCGAACAGTGAACACAGCAGGTTTTGGGTCTGAGGCTTTCGCATTTGCGAGACAAGGTTCGCATTTGCGAACTGGGCTGGTCACTGAGGCTTTCGCATTTGCGAACATGGACTAATTTCTGAAGGCCTCGCATTTGCGAGGTGTTGTTCGCATTTGCGAACCCAAGCGTTCCTGGGTATCATCGCATTTGCGATCCATTGTTCGCATTTGCGAACACTGCTTTGACCTGCCATCTTCGCATTTGCGATGAATTCTTCGCATTTGCAAAGATACCAGGTGGGTGAAAAACCAGCTGTGTTATTTTTCAGAATTTGCTCCAACGACCTATCAAATCTTTACCCGAGCCCCCCGGGCTCCAAACCGAACATGTACACAACATCAAAAACATATTACAAACTTGCTCGTGCGATCACATCGCCAATATAACATCGTTTTCATCAAATCAAGCCTCAAGTTCATGATTATCTCTCTTTTAGTTTCAAAACTTTCAAATTTTGAACTCAAGGTTCAAAACACATCAAACGACATCCAAATGTCACCAAACTTTGCAGAAAGCACATTTATAATATTTAAGACTTGTACCGGGCGTCGGAACCAAAATACGAGCCCGATACCAAGGTCATTTAATTCATTTTCCTTTAATAATTTCAAGAAAAACAATTTAACATAAAAATTCATATCTTAGGCTCTAAGCCTCAGAATTCGACTCCGGACACATGCCCGAATCCCATATTTTCCTACGGACCTTCCGCGACCGTCCGATCTCGGGTCCGTGTCCGTGTACCAAAAATGTTGACCGAAGTCAACTATATCAATATTAATTCATTTTTCTTCAAATTTCTCATAGAATTCATATATTCTATCACAAAATCTTTCCGGCTACATGCCCGGATCATGCATGTAAATCGAGGCAACATAAGATGAGGTTTTCAAGACCTCGAAAGTGCGGAACAAGTGAGGAAAACAGATGATGACCTTTTGGGTCATCACATTTGTGCTCGTGACAATGGACTTAAAAGGCTGAATATTTTTGTAATCTATTAAGTGATTGGTAATATTTGACAAATCATGCTCGTGCGCGCTTATCCATATATACAGATTTCCTTCAAGTCATTAAATAGCAATCTCACTTCAAAGTAGTTTACTTATACAAACCAGTATACATTCTCACACAATTAAACCTTACCCGAGGTAGATGTATGTTACTCAAAAACGACCTTTGACCAGAAGCAACAGACCACCTCCAACCTAAGTGGCAGACATTGATTTCTATACAGCTCTGGGCTGGAAAACAGGAAACTAATTTGAGAAATGCAAGCTCCATTTTCTATTAAAAAACTAATTTAACTTGAGCAAACAACACAGGGCAGCAGTTCCCAAAATATCTTAAATGGATGCATGCCAGGTAAAATGAGATGGCATCTATCTAAGGCTTTCCATATTCAGACTAGCTCTGGCTATTTGGAACAAGGAGATTTTATGCTATATTAGAGACCCCTTGGGGGTGAAGGAACCTGTCTTGCAAGAAACACATGCAACATCTCTCTTGTGGAAAACAAAGATGGTCATCACTCGAGAGCGGAACAGCACTTCTGAGACCTTAGGCTAGAACCTAGAGTCACTTTTCCAGTTTACAAGTTTCATTGGACGAAAGGCTAAGCTGTCATCGATCAAATTAAAGGCTAACTTCCAAAGCAACCTAAACCAACTCTTCAAATTTCAGGTATACTGCTCTGTTATGGTCAGTCAAACTAAGTGCCGAATGGACCCAGAAGAAGTTAATGAGAACATGAAATATTGCTATTTCAAATATAGGATGTAAAAATATAAAGGTAAGGAAAAGGAAGAACGGTCCTCCTAGTTACACCTCTCTTCTTTTTGTGTTCCTCGCCTCCTTTCAAGTCAAAGATACATTCATCAACCCTCTCTTCCCTAAGTGTTATTTCACTTCCTGCCAAAAGCAGAATTCCTGCAAAACCAAGATACAAGCTTCCCAATGGATTCAAGAAGCTAAGCCTCAAACTAGTTAGGCTCGACTCTAAGAATCCTCTGTATCTATTCCCTCCATTTTGGTGATCCTCCTAATAGATTAGTCGTAAAACTTAAAACAACAGACACCACAGTGTAAATTAACATCACCTACGACATGGGAACTGGGAAGAGAACAAGAATGGAGTTCAGAATGCTTAATCAATTTGCAACCAATATTGGATTGGAGCTCAACATACATGTTCCTCAACAGAGGACACATGCCGAGGATAACTCTGATAAGTACATACCATGAATACTACGTATGAGACAATCATAGCAGATATCAAATCCACCAATTTAGGTTTTTGAATTGTTTGCATTTCTAATTACGTCCATATGTTACCATTAACACACGACTGCATACACCTCGACTATTTCACATGTACCAAGTAATCTTCCCAACAAGTTTTTAGGCAGACAGGGACAAAATCATCAATAGTGTTTTTATGACTCCACTGAATTTGAACCTCAAACCTCAAAACCCCCTCCCTCTTATGTTAAACACAACATTAGTAACAACCTTAAGCATTGAACTTTCCACATAGATATTCAAAGTTGAGCTATCCTTCTAGCACATAAAACAAAGAGAACAGACACACACGTAAACAGTTTAATGAAAGTTATATTAAATAAACCCAACATAACCAACTATCACCAGACTCCAATTACGACAAAAACAAAAAAGCCTAACAGATTTAAACATCCCAAAATTAACAAAAACGTACTAAATTAGTAATAACACCTCTCGTTCAGCTGCCCAACAGAATTCTGTAACAGAAACAAACAGCTGCAAAATTTAATCAACGGTCTGCATAATATCCTCAGTAGTGAACTTAGTACCCTTGTCTTTATCAGCAGCAGCACGTCCCTTAGCCTTACGATCAATCAAGGATTTACGGTCCTTATCAAGTCTGAGCTTAGTAATAACAGTCTTAGATGGGTGAATACCAACATTAACAGTGGATCCATTAACTTTCTCGCGTGTTATACGCTCAATATGAATCACCCATTTCTTACGATAAACTTGGACAACTTTACCCTCACGCCCCTTGTATGTTCCTCGTACGACTTGAACCTCGTCGTCTTTTCTTACCGGCATAGATCTTACGTTGTACTTGGTGCGTAATTCGGAGGATAAGGGTGCGCTCATTAACACTCGGCGGACGCTTGATGGGGCCGTGAAATGGGCCTTTCGGCTTTTCCGGCGGGAGGAGGAAACTCTTGGATTGTACTTCATCTTTGCAAAATCTGATTCAAACACACACACTGCAAATGCGGCCGATGAAGAAGATTGATTTTAGGGTTTTAGTGAAAATAAGGTTATTTATATTCCGCACTCTTCTATTGTTGGAGCAACTGCATTGGGCCTTCATTTTAATGACTTCTTAATATTGTAAAAATAGCACGGGCTAGCCAGTTTTTAGGTTGGTTAGAAAAATAATCACCACTAAAAATAGCTGATATTTTGTTGAATAGGAAAAATTCTAGTATAATATACTAGATTATGAAGTCCATATGTATAAATTTCTAATATATTATGTTGGAAACAACAGAGAAGGTTCCAACATAATATTTTAGAGAATGGAGGTCATGCGTATAAACTTTCAACTCTAGTATGTTATGAAATTCCAATATAATTCTAGCACATTATGCTAGAAAGTTTTCGAATTTTTAAGGGTGTGTTTGTTCATATTTTACCTTTACATTTAATGAGTGGCTAGATTTGACTACTTTTAAAATTATAGCTATTTTTAATTACCAATTGTAAGCTATCTCCGATTTATAACACGGTCTGGCTAGTTTTCAGACTGGTTATTCAAAAATAGCTAGCATTTGCCAAGTCAATAAAAAATAACCATTATTTTGTTGCAACAGATATCGGTCCAATAATATAGTGGAGTTCGGTACACCTATGCATGAACTTCCAGTATATGATGCTGGACCGGTATACTTCGCTGGCTCCAGTATAATATACTGGAGACTAGAGCACCGGTGCTCCAAACTCCAGTATATTATGCTGGACCGGTATAGTATACTGGAACTCCATCATATTATGCTTGAGTATTTTTTTCGAATTTTGAATAATATTTTCATTCAAATTTATCTTTACATGAACAATGGCTAAATTTCGATTACCTTTGAAACTATGACTATTTTTAACTAAACACTTGTAAATCTGGCTATATTTATGTTCCTCCCATCTATTAAGGGAGTGGAGTACTTAAATAGCCCTTAGGGTGTGTTTGGTATGATGGAAAATATTTTCTGGAAAATGTTTTCCAATTTTTCCATGTTTGGTTGGCTTAAATGTTTTGGAAAATATTTTCCTTATCAATTCATTTTCCTCCAATTGGAGGAAAATGTTTTCCTTATCAAAAGAAGGGAAAACATTTTCCAAAGCTCCTTCTCAACCTTTATCACCCTCACCAATCCACCACACCCCCTCATTTTCCACTTACCAACCAAACAAGAGAAAATAAGTGATAAAACCACTCATTTTCCATGAAAACATTTTCTAGGAAAATATTTTCCTTCATACCAAACACACCCTTAAAGTAACTGGTCTTAAAATTTGGTCCCCATTTGCCCCAAGAATTTCAAGTTTAATAAGTGTTGCCCATCGCTTAACCCCGGGCAATTCTTTTAACTTTTGAACTTGAAGTTCTGCCCCGAGGTCAAAAGTTAAATATCACTCCAAAAAATGTCACATTTCTTTAATTTTTTGTTATACAAGAGTGGTCTTTAAACATTACCCCTATTTTTGAATGCAATTAAACAATAACCCCCGAACTGGCGCAACTCTTTAGGGATTTTTGTCCGGATCGATATAATTATGCATATTTATTCTACCTATATTATTAATTATTGATTGACATAATTTAGTGTTTGTTTAATTATTATCAAACTCTATCCGGTTGACATAATTTTTCCGTGTTGTTCAATAAAATATTCTTTGGATTTACAATTCCAGTTTTGATCAAACTATCCCAAACCTGCTTCAAATGATCTCAAATTTAAAACAAAGCATACTCACCAATTTAATTAAATAACACCAAATCAATAAGATCCACATTGTCTTCTTCAATACTTTCTAAGGACCAATCTGAGTTTCAAGATTCTAAAGCAAATCTCTAAATCAGTATTTAAACAAAAAATTTAGGCATAAATAATAAACACTCAAATAATTTTTACAAATATTAATTATTAACATCGAATTTGTAATACTAATCAAGAATTTTACGCTCAAAATTAAAGAATTAAGGTCTTCTCGGTGTAGAAGAAGAGATTTGTTAAATATCGTCAATTAACTTGATATTTAGCTAAGATCAATATCAAAGAGGTGAAGACCATTTGTTGAATACTGTCAATTACGGAGATATTTATTTAAGATCAATCTCATTGGGAGATACCCCAATGCAATTTTTTTTGGGGAGGGGGGCTGTGGGAGGATAGGGGGCAAAGAGAGGAATGCAAGAAATAACTACGTAAATAAGCTATAAATAAACACTACTTGCTATACAATTAGCCGTTAAGTCATGCTACCAAAAATAGTAAAATAACTACCAATGATATACAACATTTAAAAAAATTAGGCATCTTTTTTCAATGGATATGGTTAAAATTTGTCCAAAATATATAGATAAGGCAATATAGAAAATTTGAGGAAGATTGGAGGTGATTTTGACTGGTTTGAAGTCCCAATTTGTTATCAATGACATACGAAAATTCAGAAAATCTAGGCAATTTTTTCCTAGTGGAAACAATTAAAATTCGTTGAAAATACTTAAATGAGGTAATATACAAAATTTGAGGAAGATTGAAAGTAATTTCAATTGGTTTGGAGTCAACATTCATAGTTAAAATCGAGTATTAAATTTTCTTTACGACACATGTATTTAGCATATATTACACACATGTCTACATGGATATACAAGAGATACAGAAGAGATACATATTTGATACACTTGGGGTACACGAGAATTCATGGGGTGATATACATCTTATCTTATTCCATGTTCATCTTCTAATTTGAATTTGACTTAAATTCAATTAAAACCACCAAATATCCAACAAATCATTCCAATATTAAAATTCAAACTTCTTGAAATGTACTTAGTCTATTCTAGCAACACCCACCGAAATAAATTTTACTTTTAAAAGTAATTATTCCTTTTTTTGGGGTAGGTAGAAGATTTTTACAATAAGTAAACAAGTTATGTAATGCCAATTCTGTAAGGCCCTGTAAAATTTTTGTGCTTAAAACCTAGTAACTTGTGGTGTCATGGTTCGAATAATGTATTAGGAATGTGTAGCTCGCCGCGGTTCGGATCCTTGGTAGTGATCTAAGCTTTAAAATCGAAAGAATAAAATTTTCCAAAAAATGTCAATTCTGCGGTCAAGAACGCGGTTGCAGATCTGCTATGCGGACCGCATTCCTACCGCAGAATGTAACAGAATATTTTCTAAATTTTTTGTCGAAAATGCGGTCCAATATGCGATCGCATAACGAAAATGCGAATCGTAAAATCATCGCATAATTCCTTAAGGATTTTTGAGTGTCAATTCTGCGGTGCATTCTGCGACCGCAGACACGAATGCGGATCGCATTCTGGTCACATATCGTAACAGAACAGGTGATTTTTGGGAGCAATTCTGCGGTCCATTATGCGGACCGCATGTTGATTCTGCGATTGCAGATGCGACCGCAGATTTGACTCGGCCCATATTTTTCTAAAATTTTAACCTGATTCCTTCTTTAATAAAACACCTCAAAACTTCATTTTCTCATATTTTCTTAGCAAAACAAGAGAGAGGAAAGGGAGATCCTTGAGAGAGAAACCTAACAACCTTCAAGGATCATTTTCTAATCGATTGGTCCGGAAAATCCTAGGGCAAGTGTCATCTTCCCCAATTTCTAAAAGGTAAAAACCCTGGCCATTTTTTTTTCTTTAATTTTCAGTTGTCAAAGGGAAGGAGGATTTTCATGCATTAGCTTTTGGAAATAGAATTTAACACTCATGCATGTTCTTTGAACTTGAAATTTAGTAAAAAGGAGTGGGTAGGAGTAAGAGTTTGCAAAAATGGAGTTGGCAACATACGATAACTTGGGTGAACTTAAAGTAGGTGATTGAAGAAAGTAAATCCGACTCCAGGTATGTATGGCTAATTTTGATCCTTGTGAAATTGCCCTTATGTGTATAATTTATTTGGTATGTGAGAGTTATAAGAATTGTTGTGTAATTCTTTTGATTTAGTCGTTGGGTGTTCAATTGGTTTAACTATGTGTTGTGTGGTTTGAGATGTGAACCAAATTATGAAAAAGGGAATCATAATTGGTAAAGAAATTGAGGACAATAGTAGTAATGGCATACTTGGCTCGTTGTGGAAAACTAATGAAATAACTTGAATTGTTGATGAACTGTTGAACATAATGGTATTGATACTTTCGGATATGGAAATATTGTAACCTTGTTGTGGTACCGGCTTGAAAAGTATTTGGAAAACGTGAACGAATTTGTAAGTTGCTTATTGCGCTTGTTTGTGATCTTTGTGTAGTGCTTTTGTTATTGTTTGTGATTTTTGTGATTTGAAACTGTATGGTGGGATCGGGTTGCGCGCCGCAACACGAAGTAATAAGGTGGGGGTTGCGGTGATAAGGGTGGCTAAGGTAATAAGGGTGGAAAGCGATCGATATCGCCATTGAAATTGATATGTATACAAACTTTGAAATCATTGATGTGGAATTGTGAAAGGAGACAACATGAGAGTTTGAGACCTGTGGGGCACTGATTGCCCCTTTGTTTGACTTGATTGCGCTTTTCGTGTATGTTTGGTTGTTGCCTTCCTTTTTGATCTCTAATTGTACATGGGCTGAGGATTTCTTTAAACAAAGTAAGTGTGGGAACGTGATTGGTTCGCTTCATTATTTCTTGGTGTATCTGTTGGTTGTTCTATTATTGCGATTTATTTGTTTACGGCTCGAGTTTACTTGGGACAAATCTTGTCCATACACACCAGTACAATTCCAGTGTACTGACGTCCCTCTTGCCGGGGACGCTACATTTGTGCTATAATTGTAGGTGAATCCGTAGTAGGTACTGCAGCTCATCGGCAGTAGCACTCTTTCACCTTCCACTGGCCGTTTTGGTGAGCCCCTTTCCTCTTCGGGGCCCTGCGTGGCTCATGCCACTTCTATTTCGGATTTTTATTTTTATTTTGTATAAGGTATAGCCGGAGCCTTGTTACCAGCATATATTATATCATCTTTTGTATCTTAGAGGCTCCGTAGACAGTAAACTGTGAGATTATGATATTATGTAAATATATGTTGGGCGTTGTAAATGGTAAAGCTGTTAAGAAATTAAGCGTGTTGTTATGTTTATAAAAGTGTATTTTCAATTATGATTGGTAAATTCTTCGGTTTATAAGTAATGAACAATACATGGGTAATACGTGGATTAGCTAAGGCACCCAGGTCCGCTTGACTGGGGCTACCCGGTTAGGCCCCGGTCATGTCCCTCGATTTGGGAGTGACAAATTCCCTATTCTATACCGAAGGATTGAAATACCGCAAAGAATAATTTAGACACAAACATTAAATTCAACAAAGGCTACATTGACTTTTTTTTTATCAAACTAGGGAGAGAACATGGAAGGAGGCTTTTAACAACTATAAACTCTTGAATCTCACTACATCATAGAAACCTTTCCACAATAAAAAAAGATATAACACCACCCTTATTTATAATACTATAATCCAAATTTGACTTGACTAACAAAACCTATTTCAATATGAATTTGGTAAACAAATCTACTACACATGAATTAAATAAACTACCAAATACCAAATCCTAGACAACTTAGGAATATTAATTAAATCTTGGTTTGATTTCTAACAACCTCCCTTAAACTGATCTTCAAACTTGAGAATCCCATGAATAATATCAAATCTTGTAGAAGTCAAATACCTCAGATTTTTCACTAATTTCCTAAAATATGTAGCATCGACAAAATCACGGGTGCCATCTTTAGTCAATTTCAAATTCTCTTCAATATTTCTCATATAAGATTTGGCTTTACCAATGGTAAATTCATTCAGAATATCGTCAACACATATTTTCTTTATTGCATGAAATCATCTACTTCTCCAATTGCCTAGCGATAGGTCTTATCTGCCCATTTAATTCCAATTGGCCTACCTATAGGTTGTTGAGTCATGCTCTTTAAAACATGTAATCTCGAACAATAGCACAAAATTGATTGTATCTTCAATATCTATAATCATGCATTGTTGTAGTTATGGATCCCAGGATATTTCAGAAATTGTTTCTTGATGAACCATTTTGCTTCTTTCATTACCAGGTCCATCTTCAATACTATCAAATAACTTTTCTTCTTTAATAATGGCGGGTACTTTTGTTCCTTTTCCAACAACCTTACCTTGTATGGACCAATTACGCCTATCGTGACTTAAAACATCAATCTCTTTCAAAAGGGCATTAGTTTCAATCGAATCATCCTTTTTAATCATTGCAGGAATTTTTGGCATATCAACTTTGATATGCTTTGGTTTTCCTTCATATTCAGTGAAATCTCTACCACAATAAAAATTACACGTACCTTCGCTTCTTTTCTCCTCTATATCTAAATTTTGTCCTTCTTGATTTGTCTCCGCAGAATATGATGTGTCTTCTTTTGCTTTCGATTGATCATCCTTTTCTTGCGATGCATCCTCTACTATCTCATCTTTCTCTTGATTCAATGATATCTCGTATGCCATCAGTTCGCCTTTTAAATCATCAAGTTTAAGTGTGCCTATCTTTGATAGCCTAAAAAACAACCTTCTTGTTATGAAACTTTAAACTTAGAGACTGCAATATTTTTTTCAATAACTTTAACTTTTTTCAATACTTCTCCATAGGTCCTTACACCACTTTTTCTTTAATTCTTGTAAAACATTCTTTGACAGACTCTGTTGGTCTCATGTAAGCCAACTCAAATTGATACACAAACTCTTGCAGTTTTTCCTTCTTTATGTCAGCAGCTCTTCGATATGACTTCACCAAGACTGTCTAAGTCTCCTTTGATGGATTTACATGTAAATATTTTTTAGATACATGCAACTCAACCTTGATGGAAAGATAGTAGCGTGCCTTATAATCTAAATGTCTTTTCTTTTCTAATTGCGAAGATATATCACCCGTCAATATTGTGCCTTTTTGAGGTTCCTAAAATACTTTACCAATGGTGGACCATAATCAATAGCCTCAAAAAATTCTTCATATGTTGATACCAAGTTTCAAAATTATTTTTGCATCAAACACAAAAATGGGACAATTAAGTAATAAAATATCCATATTTTTTCAGGATCTCACACAAGTTCTGACAAAATCTCACACAGGTTCTGATACCAATTTGAAGGATTGAAATACCCTGAAGAGTAATTTAGGCACAACCAACAAATTCAACAAAGAAGAAGTTTATCAAATTAGGGAGAGAATATGGTAGGAAGTTTTTTCACAGCTCATAAACTCTATTGCATCATAGATACCTCCCCACAGACAAAAAATATGTATCAACACCCCTATTTGTAATACTACAATCCAAATTTGACAATACTAACAAAATATATTCCAATATGGATTTGGTAACGAATCTACTAATATAAATTAAATAAACTACCAAATATCAAATCATGGACAACTAAGGAACACTAACTAATTTCGATTTAATTTCCAATATATACTTTGAGTGAATGCTTCATCACTATACGACCCGAATTTCTCACCATCGGGAGTCGTGATGGTGCCTACTGTCAGAGCTAGGCAAGCCAAATACTCAAACTTTTTGAAAAGCAACACAACAGTAATAACAATAGTAAACCTTTAAATAAAAGCGGAAGTCTTTATAACATAAGTAAATGAAAACCCAAAAGGCGAAAGTTTAAGTATTTTACTACCCAAGACTGGAGTCGCTATCTCACGAACTACTAATGAATACTACAAACAAGTCCAAATAGAAAAAAATATATAATGTCTATCTCGGTACAACAAAAATAAACAAAAATATAGAAAGGGACTTCGGCCTGCGAACGCCAGCTAGGCTACCTCGTAAGTCCATGGACTGAAGTCAGCTCCCGCTCAGTATGCTAGTGTTGTGGTCCAAAAGATGCTTCGGTACCATGATCTATGCAAAAAGCACAGAAGTGTAGCATCAGTACAACCGACCCTATGTGCTGGTGCTTCGCCTAACCCCGACAAAGTAGTGACGAGGCTAGGCAAGACTACCTATATATATATATATATATATATATATATATATATATATATATATATATATATATATATATATATATATATATATGTGTGTGTGTGTGTGTGTGTGTGTGTGTGTGTGTGTGTGCAATAAAAGGAAAGAATAGCAAAACTGAATAGTTAAAAGGGAAGGGAAACAAGCTATGAGGGAGTACAATTTGGATATAAAAATCATCAACTTAAATAAGAACATGACACCTCAATAATTAACAAAACCAGGAAATCAACAGTTGCACGACATCAACCTTTGTGCTTTTACTCTCATCCTCACCCCAAAACAAACAAATACAATGCACGACATCACCCTTCTTGGTTTTCCTCACATAACTTTTATTTCATGGCACGGAATGATCCTTCATACAAATATAATCAAATCGGAGCACAGAATGTCCCTTCGTGCGTAAATAGTAAAAAATGACACGGAATGACCCTTCGTGCAAATTATAATCAACAATGGCATGGAATGACCCTTCGTCCATCATCACTCTTCCTAACCCAAACAACAATCACAACCAAACAGGCGAGGGAAATAAATAATAACAAGAAATGTCCCGACAAGAAAAAAATCTAATTAAACAACTAAATCCCGGCAAGGGAGCAATAACAACAACTTACACATCATGGCAAGGGAGATAATCATTATATTCAAGTCATCCCGGCAAGGGATTCATCACAACTCTTTCTAATTCTTTCATTTCTTACTCAATAGTATTTTTATTGTTCGAGCCAATGCTCCACAGAGTTCACAAATTCATAATTTATTCTCAACTCTTCACATTATGTAGAAGTCATTAATTAATTTGGAAGAGTCCCAAGATATACCAAAAACAAGTAACAACAAAGACCCATGGTCATACTAGACACCGGTGTGTAGATACTCGTCACCATGCCTATACACCACACTCGATCATTTAGCAAATAACAATTAATAACACTCTAATCCTATTCCCTCAAGCCAAAGTTAGATCAAACACTTACCTCGGTCCAAAAGATAGAAATCAACTCTCCAATACCGTCTTTCCTCTAAAATCCGACTCCGAAACAATGGTATCTAGGCATAATTAATTCAATGATATCAATTAGGGCTCAAAAATATAATCCCATAGCCTAGAAATGAGTTTTCTAGCATTCTCCAAAAATACCAAAATTCAACATTGGGCCCACATGGAGCAAACATGAGGCTCGTACCAAAACCCAATCACCCATAACCCCACGAGTTCAAATATATGGTTTATTTCAAGATTCGACCACAAATTGAGGTTGAATCACCCAAAATTCCCAAAACCCTAACTCTACCCAAAACCCTTAATTTCTACTTTGAATTCATGATTTAGGGCTAGGAAATTAGTGATTAGATGAAAAAATTAGGAGAGAATGAAGTTAAGGACACTTACCTAGCAAGCTATGGAGGAAAAGGGGGCTTGAAATTCGGCTATCGGATGTTGGAGTGAAGATCTCGTGTGAAATAATGGCTAAATCCTGCTACTGTTCTGTTTTAAGACATAAAAATTTGCTGGGAAAAAATGCCTTCACGTTCGCGTGAACAGGGACGCGTTCGCAAAGGGTGGATAGGTCAAGGCATCATGTTCGTGTGGGACTAATCATGAGCGCGTAGAAGAAGGGACTGGTAAACATCGCGTTCGCGATAGGGGAGCGCGAATGCATATAGTAAAGTATTTGGGGTCTAGGCTTACGCGAACGCGTGAGGGGACACGCGAACGCGTTGAAGGAAGTAACAAAGCTTCGAGATCGTGATGGCCTGAACGTGAATGCGAAGGTTTAAGGGGGCAACGCTATGTGAACGCGAAGGCAACACTGCGAACGTAATGAAGGATTCTATTGAGTGCCAACAACATATTTTCTGCAATATTTTCTAGTTCCAAACAACCCCGAACACCCCCGAACATTCCCGAGCCCTTGGGGTTACTAACCAAATACACACACTAACTCAACAACATCCTACAAACTTACTCGAGCGATCATATTGCTAAAATAACATCAAAATCAAAGAATCAAACCTCAAAACTCATGATTTTTCTTCTAAACTTCATAAACTTTCAAACTTGGAACTTATAGTTCGAAACACGTCAAACGACATTTGATTTTAACCAAACTTCACAAAAAGTGCTTAAACAATATATAAGACTTGTACCGGGCATCGGAACCAAAATACGAGCCCGATACCATAGCCTTTAATCAATTTTTGTTTCTATTTTCCTTAACAATTTCAGAAAAACAATTTAATAGAAAAAATCTTTTACTCGTGTTCTAGACCTTGAATTTTGACTCCGGATATATGCCCGAGTCTCATATTTTTCTACAAACCCTCCGGAACCCTCAAAATATGGATCCGAATCCATTTACCAAAAATGTTGACCGAAGTCAACTTTAACCATATTAATATCAAAATTTTCATAGATTTCGCACATCATAAAAGCTTCCCGGCTACGTACCCAGACTGTGCATGCAAATCGAGACAACCACCATTGAGGTTTTCAAGGCCTCAAAAGTGCAGAAAAAAGGGAGAAATATAGTGATGACCCTTTGGGTCGTCATATTTTCCACCTCTAAAACAATCGCTCGTCCTCGAACGGACAAAAGAAAGAAGTACCTGAGTTATGAAATATATAAGGATAACGACTTCGCATATCAGACTCGGACTCCCAGGTCGATGCCTCAGGAGGCTGACCTCTCTACTGGACACGCACTAAAGGAAAATCTTCGACCTCTACTGGCAAACCTGCCGGTCTAGAATGGCTACTGGCTCCTCCTCGTAGGATAGATCCTTCTCCAACTGGACAGTGCTGAAATCTAACACGTGGGTAGGATCGTCGTGATACCTGCGAAGCATAGACACATGGAACACTGAATGCACAACTTACAAGCTAGATGGCAAGGAAAGTCTGTAAGCCACATCTCTCACACAATCAAGAATCTCAAATGGGCCAATGAACCTAGGGCTAAGCTTGCCCTTTTTCCCAAATCTCATCACGCCCTTCATAGGCGATACACGGAGCAATACTCGCTCACCGACCACAAAAACTACATCTCGAACCTTGCGATCCGCATAACTCTTTTGTCGTGACTATGGCAAATGAAGCCTATCCTGAATGATCTTGACCTTATCCAAGGCCTCCTGGACTAAATCTGTACCCAATAACTGAGCCTCTCTCGGCTCAAACCATCCCACTAGAGACCGATATCGCCTACCATGCAACGCATCATATGGAGCCATCTGAATGCTGGACTGGTAGCTTTTGTTGTAGGCGAACTCTGCTGAAGGCAAAAACTGGTCCCAAGAGCCTCCAAAATCAATGACACGGGCTCGAATCATATCCTTAAATATCTGAATAGTCCTCCCGGACTGGCCGTCCATATGAGGATGAAATGATGTACTCAACTAAACCTGGGTGCCTAACTCCTGCTGAACTGCTCTACAAAGAGGTAAACTGCGTACCTCGATCAGAAATGATAGATGCCGGCACCTCATGAAGGTGAACAATCTCTCGGATGTAGATCTCAGCTAATCTCTATGATGAATAGGTGGTCGCAACATGAATGAAATCTGCTGACTTGGTCAACCTATCAACAATGACCCAAATAACATCAAACTTCTTCCGAGTCACATGAAGTCTAGTAACGAAATCCATGGTAATCCTCTCCCACTTCCACTCAGGAAGCTCAATCCTCTGAAATACACCACCAAGCATCTAATGCTCATACTTGACCTGTTGACAATTCAAACTTCGAGCCACATATGCAACAATGTCTTTCTTCATCCTATGCCACCAATAGTGCTGCCGTAAGTCCTGATACATCTTTGCTCACTCGGGTGAATAGAATACTGAGAACTATGGGCCTCCACTAAGATCAACTCTCAAATCCATCGACATTAGGCATACAAACTCGCCCCTGCAACCTCAAAACACCATCTTCATCTAAAGTAACCTTTGTGGAACCTCTACGCTACACCCTGTCTCTCAGGACACACAAATGAGGATCATCAAATTGTCGATCATGGATACGCTCCAATAATGAAGAACGAGCGACCGTGCAAGCTAGTACTCGGCTAGGATCAGAAATTTCCAACCTCACAAACCGATTGGCCAAGGTCTGAATATCCAAAGCAAGTGGTCTCTGGCTTACCGGAACATAAGCAAGACTACCCATGCTGGCTGACTTCCTACTCAATTCATGTGCCACCACATTGGCTCTCCCCAAGTGGTACAAAATAGTAATATCATAATCCTTCAATAACTCCAACCACCTTCGCCACCTCAAGTTCAACTCCTTTTGCTTGAACAGGTATTGCAGACTCTTGTGATCAGTATACACCTCACACGTCACACCATATAAGTAATGCATCCAAATATTCAAAGCATGAACAATGGCTGCCAACTCTAAATCATGGACTGGATAATTATTCTAGTGGATCTTCAACTGCCTCAAAGAATAATCAATGACCCTGCCATCCTGCATCAATACTACGCCAAACCCAATACGGGAAGCATTACAATAAACTGTATAAGGCCCTGAATCGGTGGGCAAAACCAATATCGGTGTCGTAGTCAGAGCTGTCTTGAGCTTCTGAAAGCTCTCCTCGCACTCGTTTGACCAACTGAACTGGGCACCTTTCTGGGTTAACCTGGTCATCGGGGCTGCTATAGATGAAAACCTCTCTACGAACTGATGGTAATAATATGCTAAAACCAAGAAACTTCAAATCTTAGTCGCTGAAGCTGGTCGATGCCAATTTTTGACTGCCCCAATTTTTTTCGGGTCTACCTGAATGCCCTCTACTGATACTACATGACCTAGAAATGCAACTGAACTCAACTAGAACTCGCACTTCGAGAACTTAGCATACTACTGACTATCCTTCATAGTCTGAAGAACCACTCTGAGGTACTGCTCGTGCTCCTCCTGACCACGGGAGTACACAAGAATATCATTAACAAATACTATCACAAACAAGTCTAAATAAGGCCTGAACACTCGTTTCATCAACTCCATAAATGTTGTTGGGGCATTGGTCAACCCGAATGACATGAACAAAAACTCACAATGCTAGTACCGAGTGCAAAATGTTGTTCTAGGGACATCAGACGCCCTAATCCTCAGCTGATGGTAGCCAGACCTCAAGTCTATCTTTGAAAACACCTTTATACCCTACAACTGGTCAAACAAATCATTAATCCTTGTTAGTAGATACTTGTTCTTTATCGTCACCTTGTTCAATTGCCGGTAATCAATGCACATCCTCATGATCCATCCTTTTTCTTCATAAATAGCACCGGCGCACCCCAAGGAGAAACACTAGGCCTGATGAAACCCTTCTCAAGCAAATCTTGCAACTGGTCATTTAACTTCTTCAACTCTAGCGGAGTCATACGATACGACGGGACAAAAATGGGCTGCGTGCCTGGGCCCAGATCAATATCCCTATCGGGAGGCATACTCGGTAGGTCTGAAAGGAAAACCTCTGGGAACTCCTAAACAATAGGAACTAAGTCAATAGAAGGAACCTCTATACTGGAATCACAAACATATGCCAAATAAGCTAAACACCCCTTCTCAACCATGCGTCGAGCCGTAACATTTATGATCCCTACCCCTGCCTCTGGATGGCTGGGCGGGCTGTGGATCATCTGCCGCCTGAATCATAGGGCGGGACCCTACTACTGAGAGCTGCTCGAGGCTCAAGGGCAAAACCTGACAATGTGACTGGGGTAACCACAACCATAACAAGACCTCAACTGCTGCGACTGCTAGCCCTGTCGGCCTGAATGTCCTCCCCTAAAGCTCTGAAGTGGGGGTGCACTGATAGGCTGCTGATCTGAATAGTACTGCTAAGAACCACCGCTCCCTGGAGTACCATGAGAAACCTGAAGTGCGGACTGAAAGGGCCTCGGTATGACCCCTACCATAGGAAACCCTACCTCCAGACGAGGTACAACTGAACCTACCAGAATGACGAGGCCTCTTGTCCGACATCTGACCACCTCCCCGTGCAAACCATCTCAATTTTGCGAGCCGCATTGGCCACCTCCTGAAAGGAAATATCACTACCAACTCCCATAACCATCTAGAGACGGATCAGCTGAATCAACACATCAATAAATCTCCAGACCCTCTCTCGCTCCGTGGGGAGTATCACAATAGCATGGCGTGACAAGTCAACAAATCTAGTCTCATACTGTGTAACTGTCATCGAGCCCTGCTGGAGGCACTCAAAATGACTGCAAAGTGCCTCCAGCTCAGTAACTGGGAGAAACGTCTCCAAAAATAACTCCGCAAATTGATCCCATGTCAAAGCTGGAGACCCTGCTGGTCTAAATAAGCAAAAATCCCTCCACCAAGTCTTGGAGGATCCTGCAAGCCGGAAGGTGGAAAAATTGACCTTGTTGGTCTCCACTATATCCATGGTCCTGAGAATCTCATGACAGCTGAAGATAAAATCTTGTGGATCCTCTGATGAATCACCATTGAAAGTGGTGGTGAAGATCTTGAAGAACCGATCAAGTCTCCATAAAGCATCCGAAGACATAGCCGCTCCATCGCCGGCCTGAGCTGTAATACCTGGCTGAGTTGCCACAACTGGCTGAACCACTGGGACATGGATCTGGGAGCTACCTGCTCCAGAGTATGTATAGCAGGAGTCTGAACCCCTCCCCCAGCCTGAGAAATAGCTGGTGCTACTGGCAGCAAACCTGCTCTAGTGACACTCTCCATAAAGCCTGCTAATCTAACTAGAGCGTCCCGAAGATCTGGGGTGACCATAACCCCTCCTAGGACCTGAGTTTGGCCACTGGAGCTGTTGGGGCTGGAACCTTCTCATCATGGTCAATATGAGGCTCTACCTCTGGAACTACTGCCCGGGGCTAAGCTTTGCCCCTGTCTCGGCCTCTGGCATAACCTCGACCTCTGCCTCTCGCAAGAGCTGTTGATGGGGGTCGGGCTGCTGCACGATAGAAGAAAAAGCACATGTTCTCGCCATTTGCAAAAGAACAGAGTAGAAAGACAATAAATATTTGAGAAATAGAATCGCACGACATGAAAGAACAAAAGTGAAACTTTTCCTAACTCCATAGCCTCTGGGGATAAATACAGACGTCTCCGTACCAATCCCTTAGACTCTACCAAGTTTGTCCGTGAGTAATGAGACCTATGCAACCTAGAGCTCTGATACCAAATTGTCACGACCTGGATTTCCCACCATCAAGAGTCGTGATGGTGCTTACTGTCGGAGCTAGGCAATCCAAACACTCAAACTTTTTGAAAAGTAACACAACAATAATAAAATAGTAAACCTTTAAATGAAAGCGGAAGTCTTTATAACATAAGTAAATGAAAACCCAAAATACGGAAGTTTAAGTATTTTACTACCCAAGACTGGAGTCGTTATCTCACGAACTGCTAATGAATACTACAAACAAGTCCGAATAAAAAAAAATACATAATGTCTTTCTCGGTACAATGAAAACAAACAGAATTATATAAAAGGACTTTGACCTGCGAACGCCAGCTAGGCAACTTCGTAAGACCCTGGACTGAAGTCAGCTCCCGCTCAGTATGCTATTGATGTGGTCCAAAAGCTTCTCTGGTACCGTGATCCATGCAAAAAGCACTGACATGTCGCATCAGCACAACCGACCCCATGTGCTGGTAAGTGCCTGGCCTAACCCTGACGAAGTAGTGATGAGGCAAGACAGGACTACCAAATAAACATGTGCAATTTAATATATATATGTGCAATAAAAGGAAAAAACAGCAAAACTGAACAGTTAAAAGGGAGGAAACATGCTATGAGGGAGTATAATTCGGATATAAAAACCATCAACTTAAATAAGAACAGGACACCTCAATAATTAACAAAACCAGGAAAACCAACAGTTGCACGGCATCAAAGGAATTACGGAGTAGGGCGGAGAACAGTAGGGACACATATTACACATCCGGAAAATAGTTTCTCCAAACAGGTCGTCGACCGAGAGGGTCGGACCACACGGAGGCTGGAATAAAAAGGAGAGATGAGAGATCATCCGCGGCAAGAACACCATCCCCAGCAAGTATCAACGTCACCCCCAAAGTTCGAGGAAGGCAAAGCAACTAAAGGAGAAAAGGAAAACCGCCCCAGCGAGAGCGGCACGACCACTCACCGCGTTTTTGAATCTAACAATTTTTCTTTGATTTGAAGCAGGAAAATAGGGTTCATCGGCGGAAAAGCATGACACAAAGAAGGTTATCAAACTGGGGCAGAAAATTTTCTCCCATTGCGAAAATTTTCTTGAAATCAAATACCCAGTTGGTAAAGATAGAAGGCAATACAAGATTCTGGGAGGAAGGAAAATACCAGCTTTGAGTGGAATAGTTTTGAAAGAGGCCAGACAACACGAGGAAGTGATCTTTGAACCCGGGTTATCCCCCGCAATCTTGAAAGAAGCCAGTTAACACAAGAGAATGATCCTGGAACCAGGTTTTATCCCCAGCAGCTTTGAGGGAAAGAAAAGCTGCGACAAAGGAAGTTATACCCCAAGCAGACAGAACAAAGTGAGAGAACTTGTGTTTAGAAAGCAAGAGGCAGGTATTATACCCAACAATTCGGAAGAATGAAATGCTGAAGAGTTCCCCCGACGACATTAAATCCTACAGTTTTCAGGAGACCAGAGTGCGAGTCTTAAAGGAAGTTGGTAAAGAAAAGGATTCCCCAAGAGTATAGTCACCAGCGGACAACATTTCAGATCCCCGGCGATCTCAAAAGAAAACCAAAGTTTGAAGAAAATGGAAAGGGAGGGAATAAAGGAAATCTTCCCAGCAGCATTATCCCCAGTATGTAAGTGAACAATTCTAAAGATTATCCCCCAGCAGTCAGGAGGGAAAACAACACGACCCAGGAGGAAAGCAATTCTGGAATAAGGTAACTCAGAAGAAAGGATGGTTTAAGAAGCGATGCAGGAAGAAGAAAGTGGTGCAGGAAGCGAAGGAAGACGATAGGGATGGGATGAAGTTATAAAGTTATTATTGAAGTCAGGTGCCCGTCTGAAGAATGGAATGGCGATTATTTTCAAAGTTTGTTGTTGAAGTCAGGTGCCCGCCTGAAGAATGGAGTGGCGATTTATTTTAAAAGTTTATTATTGAAGTCAGGTGCCTGCCTGAAGAATGGTGTCACACCTCTTTTTTACGCACCCGCAAGGATGCAAAGAGTTTTTCCAATTAAAGGACAATCGAGATGGGATTTATTTAATTATTTCGGAGTCGCCACTTGGGAGATTTATGGTGTCCCAAGTCACCGGTTAAATCCCGAATCGAGGAAAAGAATGACTCTATTTAACAGTCCGCGAACCAGAAATCCGGATAAGGAATTCTATTAACCCGGGAGAAGGTATTAGGCATTCCCGAATTCCGTGATTCTAGCACGGTCGCTCAACTGTCGTGTTTGGCTTATCTATCTGCTTTTTACAATTATGTACTTAGTGCAAGTTAATATCCCTTTACCGCTTTTATTATTGGTTATGATTTACGAAGGAGAAAGTTGCTTGAAAATATGCTTTCGAATCACGTCACATGAAATGCACCCGGATCCTCGACACATTCTTATTCAACATTTCGGGGTTTGGATTTGGGTCGCATGAAATGCACACCCGTATTTAAGAAGGTAGAACTAAAATATGCGCCCGGATCGACTACTTATTTACACTGTTGAGAAGGGCGTGATATTCGTTAAGGAACGACGCATCTCACAATCTAAGTATTTTATATGTACATTTATGAAGGCTATGCGATTAGTGTGACTATTGGGCGAGGCGCACCTTTGATTCAAATCTAAAGCGAACGACATCCCACTGTATTTTACTTAGGAGTTGATTCCAAATTATTTAAAACTTGCTACGAACCACACCACATGAAATGCGCCTGTGGTTCTTGACACGCTTTGTTTACTCTTGCCCGAAATTGGGGTCGGGTCACATGAAATGCACCCCCGACTCCTTTAATTTAACTATGTCATTCAGTTGAGTGAGTAGACAATTACGAATCCTAATTAGTAATCAACGAATTCTTTGCTGAAAGTGAATGTGCCTAAGTATTAATGACATTTTCCGCTTCTACCTTTTTAACACAAATCGCTGTAACATATCATGGCTCTTGGCTTTTGCAGTTTATCTACACTAAATAAAACCATGTATTGAATGTATTATATATGAAATCGAGATAGGATTATTAGCTTTGTGAATCCATTCCTAAGTGTAACCCCATAATCAACTTCGAAGGCGTAAGCCGAGACTAAACTAACTCTATAAGCACTAACATTGACCAACCAGAATTTATTATCTAATTAGGCAATAGCACAAAGCTTCTACCATTAACCGACCATTACCAAATATTTCAATTACATGTAACAACTAATATCTGAAACAATCCGAAAGTCTATAGATAGTAAAAAAAAACAGTCCAGCAACACATCTAATGCGAAAGTGCAGGTTCAGTAGAGTAAGTATATCAGAACAGCTTCATTTCATAGCCAAATCACTTGAGGTTACAAGGGTAGTGTACCTGGAAATCAACAAGCTAGAGACTAGAGATCAGTGGAGTTGGTGATGCAAGGTAAACAGCAGGCCAACGGCAACAAGTGTCACAGCAACAACCAACCAGTAGACACTTGGTAAAGAAAACCAGTAGACTCTCAGCCAAAACCAAACAGCAACAATTCAAAACTCAAGCCAAGATAACAATCCGAGCTGACTCAACAGTCCAGTGGCAGTTACAGCCATAGTAGCACAGTGACAACAATAACACAAGAACAAACAATTACCAGTGGCAGTTGCTGCCACAACATGCACAGCAACAACAACAGCACAAGGACAGACAGCTACCACAATAGACCAAGAGCCACAACACTGGACCAGCGGCAACAACAAACTGACCAACAGCAACCAATAAACCAAGCAACAACAACTCAATACACAGCAGCAACAATCCAACACAGCAACAACTGGACCAGCCTCAACAATAATCAACCAACAGCCACAAACACTCAATACACATGACCAACAGCAACCAAACGAGCACTGCCACCAATAGCAAAACACAACCACAACACACGAAACAGTAACCCGAAAACCAATGAAACAGTAGCTTTTCTATTTGTATCTTTGTATCTGTGTATCAAAATGTATTCTTGCTGCCTATATTTCTCTCTGGGTTTTTTCTCTCTAGCTATGACTGTGTTCGCTCTCTCCAGGTACCCTCCAGTGTCCTTGCTCCCTCTATTCTCCAGTCTTCTTCCTACTGTTTCAGCTTGATGCTACATTTATAGCAAGAAACCCCAACCCCTCCTGAAGGCCTACTATCAATTAACTATTGTCCTGCCCACTCCTATCTCTGCCAGACCATGCTCTGCCTATATTCCCACTGTCTATTGTCCAGGCATGGGTTTATCAATTAAAAATTGGTGGCAGGGGGACAACTGGTGGGCTTGCTCTGCTGTGACAGTGAAGTCCACTGCTTAGCCTTATGCGCAGGACACCAAAGACTCTGAATGTTAAACCTTGACTTCCTAGTTAGCTAATCATAACTTCATCTTCAACTCAATCAAACAGTCCTATTCAATCCAGGGATGTTGATTACTGTATGGTAATTCAAATAACTCCACCCATGTAATTAGAAAAAAAAAACGACCTCTAATCAACTACAACACATAGCAATGGTAACAGATTGGTTGACTAAACAACAACAACAAAATCTCGGCAAATGCCGGACATAGGCGAAGTTAACTATTCGACGACGCTAATCGACGCGAGTTCGTATCTTATAACTAACACATTCAAATGAACAGAACAATGATTGACCAAATAAAGGTCTTTGGGGGGTAGAAGAACAGACCTCTCACAAAAGAAACAAAAATAAAATTTAAGCACACAAAAAAAAAAGGAACAACTGACGGCTAAACCAAACAAAGAATACAACAATAACTAAAAACAGAAGAAGATTGAAATACCTAATGAAGACAATCCGAACTCGAACAAACTCGGGCTTCCACGGACTTGAGATTGTATTTTTTGAAGTGAACATGCTTTAATTGAAGTGTTTTTCGAACGAAAAACACTCCAATTAGAGCCTATTGACTCCAAATTCTCAAAATCGGACAAAATCCCTAATTTTGGAATTCTAGGGCTCTTGGGCTCGGATTTGGGGCTTTTGCGATTCTGGCAAGATTCGAACCAAACCAATGTTAGTGGGAGTGTGGGGGAGGTGTAAGGAGGCTGTGGTGTGATTTTGAAGTGGTTTGGGATGAATTCTCAGATTCCGACGAACTTCGAATTGATATTCGAAATGTTTGACTAACATTCGAAGCTAACTAACGCCGGATCCGTAATGGGGGAGGTGAGGGGAAGACTTGGTGTTAAAATGGTGGCCGTTGGCCTACCGGAACCGCCGTGAGGCGATTTCCGGCGGGCGGAACACGGCGGGGGACGGCGAGCTAATCAGTCTCTAAGAGAGACGATAGGCGTGAGGGGGGGGGGCCTGGCTTGGGGGGGCTGGGTATGGTATTATGCTTATATACTAGGTGAGAGATTCGAATCCTGATCGTTGGATCAAACTTGATCAACGATCAGGATCTCCTCACTTAAACCAAACGGTGTCGTTTGGTTAAGTCATAGTCTGAGTGTATTTGGGGATTTATGGATTAATCTGGGCCGTTGGATTATAAAATCCAACGGTCCAGATCAAGCGTTACACAGGCCGAAGCTTGGGCGGGTATTTGGGTTGGGTTTTGAGTTAGTGTGGGCCTGGTTCTTAACGAATTGGAGACGGCCGAGTTCGATTTCTTCTTTGTTTTGCAACTAGACTCCATGATGTATCATGTGTATATGTATATATATATATATATATATATATATATATATATATATATATATATATATATATATATATATATATATATATATATATATACATTAATTTATAACATAATTAATTTTTAATACCACTATCCTACATAATTACATATCACCTAAAAATGTAAATCACGTAATTTCGATATCGAACACCAAAATGCAAAACCTAATATATTATTTTTTTTTTATTTTTTTATTTTATTAATTTAAATAAATAAACATGCCCACAAAAATATAAATTTAAGATAAAAATAACACAAAGTCACAAAAATCATGCTCAACATAAAACTATTTTATTTTTGAATTTTCTGGGAGTGATTCTCATGTAGGGCAAAAATCACGTGCTCACAAATGGAATGGCGATTTATTTTTTATTGTTGAAGTCAGGTGCCCGCCTGAAGAATGGAATATCGATTTATTTTCGAAGTTTGTTGTTGAAGTCAGGTGCCCGCCTGAAGAATGGAGTGGCGATTATTTTTAAAGTTTGTTATTGAAGTCAGATGCCCGCCTGAAGAATGGAGTGGCGATTTATTTTTCAAAGTTTATTGTTGAAGTCAGGTGCCCGCCTGAAGAATGGAGTGGCAAGTTATTTTCAAAGTCTGTTATTGAAGTCAGGTGCCCGCTTGAAGAATGGAATGGCAATTTATGATTAGAGTTTGTCGATGAAATCCGAAGCCTGCCGGAAGAACAGAACGGCGTCTCAGTTTCTAAGATGTGATAAGGATAGTTGAACAATCGGAAAGTGGCAGGGTATAACGGAAATCCCCAGCATAAACCCAAGGTCAAGAATCGGTAGGAAGGCAACAAGGATCGGGAAAAGATAGATTCAGAATTTGAAGGAATATAACTCTAGGATCACAAGGAAGGGACCAACGGTCGGAGCTCGACAATCAAGATAGGCCGAAATAACAGTTGTCAGTTGAGAAGAAGCATCGGAAGGAACATCAAAGCCTGAAAGATAGCAAGGAACATGGGAATATCAAGTTGAAGATATAGATAAGATTTCGCAATACTGTAACTTAGTCTAGCTTCTTATTTTTGTTTAAGACAGTGTAATAAGGAGGTAGGCAAGCAGTAACAGCATGCAACAACAGTAACAGCAAGAGCACAACAGTCATGGTAGTCCCAGCTACCAAAACTTCCCGAACTACACTGACCTGATTCCTGTTTAGCCCAGGATATGTAGGAGGCCTTCCGAAGCAGAGGCTCGGTCAAACTTTTCAAAAAATGCTTCACACAGAGTACTCAAACGGGCAAAAATTGCTCGTATCCGCTCACTTATCTTTGCACGAAAACTCTTCGTGTTTACGCGCAAAGAGGGACAGATGTGAGCACGTGATTTTTGTCTCACACGAATTACTCCCAAAAAATTCAAAATAAAAGAGTTCTGCGTTGTTCGCAATATTTGTGAATTTTATGTTATTTTTCTCTTATTGTTTGCATTTGTGTGTCCATGTTTATTTGTTTAATTAATGAAAAATACAAAAATATGTCACATTTGCATTTAGGATTCATTAAAAGTAATCAAGTTTATTTTACAAAAAATAGAAAATTACAAAAATATGTATTTTTGCATTTTTTTAGTGTTTAATATCAAAATTGTGTGATTTATTTTTAATTGATGTTTAAATTGAGTGTGATAATTATTAGTGTAACTTAATTAGTACTTTTGTTATTTTTATTTTATTTTTTGTAGTGTAATTAGCATTTTTTGTTTTAATTAGGAGCTAAAATTAAAAAAGAAGAAAAGAAACAAAGTGAAGAAATAAAGAGAAAAGGATTTGGGCCAATCCTAAAACAACCCCACCCAGGCCCAAACATTTTGGTCCAAAACCCACCCCAAAACCCGTTCAAATTGGACCAAACCCGTCCCATTACCCGGTCCAGCCCTGCTACCACCAAAACGACCCCATTTCTATTTTAACAACTGATCTTGGCCGTTGGATTCTTGTGATCCAACGGCTGAAATTAATTAGTGTATTTTAGTATACCAAAAAACCCCCAAAACCCCATTACCCGGTCAGTCGCCCAAAACCCCTCCCCATTCGTCTCTGAGAGACGAACCAATTACTCCCAAAACCCTAGCGCCGCCCTCCATTTCCACCGCTCGAAACATGGCGGCCAGACGGCGCCGGCCACCCAAACCAACACCCCTGAACCTCCAAACTCCCATCTCCATGAATCCAGGCCCCACTTCACTCGAATCAAGCCCTAACTCCTCAACCCCCAAATTCGAACATCAAGAAACCTGGGAAATTTTAGAGTCTGTTTGGAAGGGTTTTGTGGTTCCAATGGGTTTTAGTCAAGTTGTTCTCACTCGAGAACACTCGATTATAGCCCGTTTGGCCTCAAAAAAGGGTTCGAGTCCATTTTGATCGCAAGCCTGTTTGGTTTCGATTTCCTCTTCTTAAGTTATTTGCTTTTCTTCTTTTTGTTTTATTTATGGTTGTACTCGTTGTTTAGTATTAGTTGTTCACGTGTTTCTGTTTTCTATTTGCTTCTTCTCAAATGACCCTTTATTTGGTCAATCTTCTATGTTGTTTCGTTAATTATAATGAATCCCGTGTTTAGTTTGTTTAAGGTCGTCTAGCAATTAGTTCGTATGTCTTGATCCCCTGTTTTGCCCAAAGCCACTGAATTCATTAGGTGGCCTGTTTGTACTGTGTGTCTGTTATCTGTTATGGCTCATATAGTCAATTAATCAAATATCATCAATTAGTTTCTCGTATTTGAATACCAGAATCACATAATGATAGTTTCGTTTCTCCAGTATGTTGGTCATTTCTTGTTCGTCAATGGTAATGACTGGGTGCTTGGTGTGTCCGAATTAGTATAGTAATTGAGTCATACCCCTGGCTTTGAGTTTGCCCCGATAAGCGTTGACCCACTGTTGAATTAAAGTTCTCAATTATCTGTGTTTTTTAAATTTGAGTTGAATTGGTATAGCTGGTAGTTCATTTAAGAAATCAGAAGCTAACATTTAGAGTGCATTGCACATGGAAATGAGCTGGTGGAACCTGCTAGACAGCAGGGTGTTCCATTTGTTTTTGCATTTAAGAATTGTTTAATTGGTAGAACCCACACTTAGATAATTTTAAGTGGCAAAGTCAGTGAGTAATATGGGTATCACATTTTAAATAAACTGAGTGGTTAAACAGGCTGGAAAAGAGATTAAGATGGGAAGGTCTGAAATTTTGAGAGCTATAAATAGGAAGACACTGGAAAACAGAAGGGGGATCAGAAAGAGAAAAGAGGGGTGGGGAAGAAAAACATTGGGTTGGGTTTTAAAATCTCAGTTCTGAAAGCTTGAGAAAACAGTGAGTTTTAGAGCGTATACTGTGAGCACGTGATT
>JASVEL010007233.1:0-101859 GCA_032618575.1 Nicotiana noctiflora
GCTGGTAACTGACGAAGAGGCAGAGGAATTCCTGAAAAAGATGAAGATGCATGATTATTCTGTCCTAGAACAACTGAAGAAGACTCCTGCAACAAATCTCATTGCTGTCCTTGCTGATACATTCTGAAGAACATCGGCAAGCTTTGATGAAAATTTTGAATGAGGCCCATGTGCCGGATAAAATCTCTGTGAGTCATTTGGAAAAGATCACCAATAGGATCTTCGAAGAGAACCGAATGTCACGACCCCAAATCCGGTCGTGATGGCGCCCAGCACATTGCTAAGCCAGCCTGACCAATCAATAACATTAACGGAGCTAGAAGCTCTCTTTAGCCCATTTAAGCATATTAAATCACGAAGCAATAGCGATACAAATAACGAAAATAGGAAACCCAGTCCCATAATACATCAACTCCCATAGACCAAGGGTCAAGAGTCATGAGCCTCTAAAGAACATAAGTGTATAAAGGTTTACAAGATACCAAGTGCGGAAAGAAAAGTCAATACAACATCAAGACAGTAAGAAGGAATATCGGGTCCTGCGGACTCTGCAGCTACCTCGAATATCCACAAACGTCGCCTCGCACGGCTACTGGATCACTGCTGAGAGGTACCTGGATCTGCACACAAGGTGTAGGGAGTAAAATGAGTACTGCCAGACTCAGTGGTAATAAACAAGGGTAAGACAGCGAGATAAGAAATCCGCAATAAAGCACTATGTAAAGCTATAATCAGCTACCCTGTCACAGAATCAATATTCACTGTACCTGTACCAACAAATACCAATAAATAGCATAACAGCTAGCAGATGTAGCTAAATGCAATGCAATACATGATATGACCGCTACGGCGCGTAGCCCGACTCCAATTTTGGGTACCCGTGCTCACTGTGGGGGTTCAGACTCCGGAGGGGCTCCTACAGCCCAAGCACATCTCATAGAGATATTCTGCGGCGTGCAGTCCGATCCAACATATATCTCGCTGCGGCGCGCAGCCCGATCCACTACTAGTCAGCTAATATGCAGATACAGCCTCGCAGGCTCAAAAATAGTTTTTGAAAACTCTTTTATCATTTTTCAGTTGGAAAACAGTAATGTCAAGTTCCAGAGATTGGAATTGGCATAATAACAAAAATAGCTGCGGACTAGTAGTAAACTAGCATGTCTATATGATAAGACAATGATAACGATCCTCGCGGGATCCAATAGCTGGCTCACGGCCCACATGTATACTCAACCGCCCAAGAAGGGGGTTCCTCGGCTCAAGAGTGGCCATTATCACAATATATATATATGCAACCATCCGAGAAGGAGGTTCGACGGCTCGAGAATAGCCAATAATACAGTATCAACAGGTCGGACTAATATATAGTCTCCAGTTCATGATCGACCCCGCACTCTCAAGAGTGTGCGTGTCTCGCCGCTATACAGCGTCACAAAGTGGTATACCGGGGTTTCGAACCCGCTGGTCATCACCCACATATATTACTCACCTCAATATAGCGCGACGACTATTCCGCAATGCCCTTGCCACGAGAATCAAGCTCCGCACGCGTAGAATCTGATCAAATACGGTAGAAATACAACAAATTAGGCCAATGGGACGACACCCAATCAATACAACTCAATTTACATCAAAATTCCCAAAGTTGTCAAAACCCGGCTTTCGGTACGCTTATCGAAAAATCACGAAAGTCACATATTCGGAACCCTCATCTCAATACGAGTCTAAGCATATCAATTTTACCAAATTCGGACTCCATTTGCCCATTCAAAACCTTGATTTTCTAAAGTTCAAGTCTAGGGCTAAATCCTCCATAAATTACCCCAAATTCCTCCATTTTCATGATATAATTGCATAATATTACCAATACTAATCATAGTTTAAGTCCATAGATGATTACCTGATGATTTCCCTTGAATTTCTCTTCAAAATCGCCCAAATCGCCTCTAAAGCCGAGACCCAAAATGTGTGAAATGTTCTGAAATTTTTCTAACTTCGGATACACTTACTTACAGCGATTTTCGCTTCTGCGGAATATTTTCCGCTCCTATGCACCCGTATCCGCGACCAAAGGGTCGCTTCAGCGGTTCCAGGCCTGGCCGGCCATTTCCGCTTCTGCGAGCAAAGGGCCGCTTAAGCGGGCCCGCTTCTGCGAAGGAACTTCCGCTTCTGCGGAAACATCCGCCTCTGCGCACCATTGACCGCTTCTGCGGTCTCGCCCAAGCGGTCGAGTGTCCGCTTCTGCGGACCATGCCCATTTTCTCCCCGTCCGCTTCTGCGATCACTGGCTCGCACCAGCGACCTCGCTTCAGCGGAATGGCTTCCGCTTCTGCGTAACCAGCCGCTCCTGCGCACCTCGTCCGCTTCTGCGGACACGCTCCTGCGTCCAAAATTCCGCAGGAGCGGAAACAACAGAAGCAGGATCCCAACCTGCAATTCTTCCACAATTTCTCCCGTTTAACCATCCGAAATCACCCCGAGGCCCCGGGACCTCATCCAAACATACCAACACATCTTAATACCTTATTCGAACTTGCTCCAATCCTCAAAACACGTCTAATAACACCAAAACCCATAATTCACATCAAATTCAAGCCTAAATTCCTTAAAACATTCCGAATTACACATTCGATCAAAAACCCGACCAAACGACGTCCGAATGACTTGAAATTTTGCAGGCACATCCAAAATCACCTAACGAAGCTACTGCCACTGTCGGAATTCCATTCCGACCCCCGGATCAAAATCTCACCTACCGTTCGGATTTCGTCAAAATTCAACCTTAGCCAATTCAAGCCTATTTCTACACCGGGCCTCCAAATTCGATTCCGATCGCTCCCCTAAGTCACAAATCACCTCCCGGAACTAACTGAATCATCAGAATTCGATTCCGAGCCCTCTAACCAAATAGTCAACTCCGGATTGACTTTCCTTATTCAAGTTTCCTTCAAAAAGGCTATATGCCTCATTTTCAATCCAATTCACTCCTAACTCACCCGATAGGCTCTAACACCGATATAAAATCATCAAACATGCATTTACAACATAACGGGGTGATAATTCTCGTGACGACGGGCCGGGTCGTCACATTCTCCCCCTCTTAAGCAAACGCTTGTCCTCGAGCGGGTCAAGAAACATACCTGAAGTCTCAAACAAATGAGGATATCCGCTCCGCATCTCCCGCTCGACCTCCCAAGTGGCCTCCTCCACGGGTCGACCTCTCCACTGAACCTTAACTGATGCAATCTCCTTAGACCTCAATTTTGTCACCTGCCGTCCCAAAATGGCAATAGGCTCCACATCATAGGATAGATCACCATCAAGCTGAATGGTGCTGAAATCTAATACATGAGACGGATCTCCAATGTACTTCGGAGCATAGACACATGGAATACTGGATGAACGCTGGATAAGCTGGGCGGCAAGGCCAACTCATATGCCACCTCTCCAACTCTCCTAAGTATCTCAAAAGGACCAATGTACCCGGGACTCAACTTTCCTTTCTTCCCAAACCTCATGACACCCTTCATAGGTGAAATCTTCAACAATACTCTGTCACCAACCATGAAAGACAACTCTCGAACTCTACGGTCCGCATAACTCTTCCTGACGAGACTGTGCTGTACGAAGCCTCTCCTGGATCAACTTTGCTCTATCCAGAGCATCCTGGACTAACTCGGTCCCTATCAATCTAACCTCACCAGGCTCAAACCATCCCACGGGGGATCTACACCGCCTGCCATACAATGCCTCATACGGGGCCATCTGAATACTCGACTGATAACTGTTGTTGTAGGCAAACTCGGCAAGTGGTAGGAACTCATCCCACGAACCACCAAAATCAATCACACAAGCTCGCAACATATCCTCCAAGATCTGAATAGTGCGCTCAGACTGTCCGTCTGTCTGGGGGTGAAATGCTGTACTCAACTCAACCCGCGTACCCATCTCTCGCTGAAATGCTCTCCAAAACTGAGAAGTGAACTGAGTACCCCTGTCGGATATGATAGAAACTGGGACTCCATGCAACCGAACAATCTCTCGAATAAAGATCGCTGCCAACCGCTCCGATGAGTAGGTAGTACTAACTGGAATGAAGTGAGCTGACTTAGTCAACCTATCCACCACCACCCAAACTGAATCAAACTTCCTCGCCGTCCGAGGGAGTCCGGTAACAAAATCCATAGTGACTCTCTCCCATTTCCACTCGGGAATAACAATGCGCTGAAATACACCACCGGGCCTCTGGTGCTCGTACTTAACCTGCTGACAGTTGAGGCACCGTGCTACATGTCCGACAATGTCCATTTTCATCTTTCTCCACCAATAGTGCTGTTTCAAATCTTGATACATCTTAGCGGCTCCTGGATGGATAGAATACCGCGAGCTATGGGCCTCTTCCAGAATCAACTCACGAAGGCCATCAACATTGGGCACGCATATCCGGCCCTGCATCCTCAATACGCCGTCGCTATCAATGGTGACATCTCTAGCATCATCATGCTGAACTCGTCCCTCAGGACAGCCAAATGTGGATCATCATACTGGTGCTCACGAATACGATCATATAGAGATGACCGAGATACAACACAAGCCAATACCCTGCTGGGCTCCGAAATATCTAACCTCACTAGCCGATTGGCTAGCACCTGAACATCATAAGCAAATGGCCTCTCCTCGACTGGAATATATGCCAAGCTCCCCATACTAACCGCCTTTCGGCTCAAAGCATCGGCCACCACATTGGCCTTCCCCGGATGATATAGAATGGTAATGTCATAATCCTTCAACAACTCTAGCCATCTCCGCTGTCTCAAATTAAGGTCTTTCTGTTTGAACAAGTGTTGGAGACTACGATGGTCGGTATACACCTCACAAGACACACCGTACAAATAGTGCCTCCAAATCTTCAATGCATGAACAATGGCGGCTAGCTCCAAATCATGAACAGGATAGTTCTTCTCATGTGGCTTCAACTGCCGAGAAGCATAAGCAATTACCTTACCTTCCTGCATTAACACACAACCTATCCCCACTCTCGAGGCATCACAATAAACGGTATATGAACCTGAAGGCTGATGGCAATACTAACACTGGAGCTGTGGTCAAAGCTGTCTTGAGCTTCTGAAAGCTCTCCTCGCACTCATCCGACCACACGAATGGTGCACCCTTCCGGGTCAATTTAGTCAATGAAGAAGCAATGGATGAAAATCCCTGAACAAACCGGCGATAATACCCCGCCAAGCCAAGAAAACTCCTGATCTCTGTAGGTGAGGACGGTCTAGGCCAACTCTGCACCGCCTCTATCTTCTTCGGATCAACCTGAATACCATCACGAGACACCACATGTCCCGGAAATGCTACGGACTCGAGCCAAAACTCGCACTTGGAGAATTTAGCATATAGCTTCTCCTCTCTCAATCTCTGCAACACAATACTCAAATGCTGAGCATGCTCCTCCCGACTACGGGAGTAGACTAGAATGTCATCAATGAACACAATCACAAATGAATCCAAATAAGGCCTGAACACACTGTTCATCAGATGCATAAATGCTGCTGGGGCGTTGGTCAGCCCAAAAGACATCACAAGAAACTCATAATGACCATATCGGGTCCTGAATGCGGTCTTCATAATATCCGAGTCCCTGATCTTCAGCTGGTGATAGCCTGAACGAAGATCGATCTTAGAAAACACCCTCGCACCCTGTAACTGATCAAACAAATCATCTATGCGCGGTAGAGGGTACTTATTCTTCACTGTCACTTTGTTCAATTGCCTATAATCAATACACATTCGCATGGAACCATCTTTCTTTTTAACAAATAATACCGGCGCACCCCACGGAGACACACTAGGGCGAATGAAACACTTATCCAGAAGCTCTTGAAGCTGCTCTTTTAGTTCTTTCAACTCAGCTGGTGCCATTCGATAAGGAGGAATGGATATGGGCTGAGTGCCCGGCACCAAGTCAATGCCAAAATCAATATCCCTGTCCGGCGGCATGCCCGGCAGGTCTGAGGGGAATACATCTGGGAAGCCCCTTACAACAGGTACAGAATCAATGCTAGGAGACTCAGCTCCACATCTCTCACAAAAGCTAAGTACGATAAACACCCTTTTTCAACCATCTTCTGAGCTTTTAAGAACGAAATAACACGGCTAGGGACGAAATCGGTCGAACCCGCCACTCAATCTGAGAAATACCAGGAATGGCCAACGTAACTGTCTTAGCATGACAGTCCAATATAGCATGATACGGAGACAACCAGTCCATACCCAATATAACATCAAAGTCCACCATTCCCAACAATAACAAATCTGCCTGGGTCTCCAGACCCCCAATAGATATAACACAGGATCTATAGACATGATCCACAACGATCGGATCACCCACGGGGGTGGATACATGAACAGGTAAATCAAGACTACCACGAGTCGCACCCAAATGATGTGCAAAATAAGAGGACACGTAAGAATATGTGGACCCTGGATCAAATAGAACAGAGGCATCTCTGTGACAGACAGAAATGATACCTGTAATCACGGCATCGGAGGCAACTGCATCACGCCTGTCAGGAAGTGCATAGAACCGTGCCTGGCCTCCACCAGATCTCTCCTCGCCCCTGGGGCGACCACGAGAAGACTGACCTCCACCTCTACTAGACTGAGATAGTGCTGAAGAGGAGGGCTGATCCCTCTGCCGAGTCCTGCCCCTACGTAGTCGAGGGCAATGTCTCCTCATGTGGCCAAACTCACCACACTCATAACATGCACCTGGTGCTGGAGAAGTAGGTGTTGCACTCTGGGCTGGGAGGGCACCAAGCGATGACCGACCCTGCTGAAACCCCTGTCGACCACGACCATAAGAACCTCCGCTCTGCTCTGGGCGGCCTGAATGAGAAGGTCTAGATGAGCAACCTCTGCTCTGCTGGGAATGCCCTCTAGATGGAGCACCACTGAAACTGCCAGAACCACGAGGCCTCTTGGCCTCCCACTCCTTTCTCTCTCGTCGACGATCCGCCTCAATGGAGTGTGCCATATCAACAACCTGCTCAAACGATGATGACAGAACTCGCTCGCCGGTCATAAGAATACGGATAGAGTAGTTGAGGCCATCAATGAACCTCCTGATCCTCTCCCTATCGGTGGGGATCATCCATGTGGCATGCCTAGCCAACTGAGTGAATCTAAGCTCATACTGGGTCACAGACATGTCGCCCTGAATCAACCACTCGAACCGGCGACGTAGCTCCTCGCGACGAGACCGAGGTACATATTTCTCTAGAAAGAGAGTAGAGAACTGCTGCCATGTGAGAGGTGCTGCTCTTGCAGGCCTACGCCTCTCAAACTCCTCCCACCAATCAAATGCGGGACCAGTGAACTGAAATGTAGTAAATGAAACTCCGCTGGACTCAAGAATACCAGCCGTACGCAGCATCTTCCGACACTTATCCAAGAAACCCTGGGCATCCTCGCCCTCAACGCCACTGAAATGGGGTGGGTGAAGTCTACCAAATCTCTCCAAACGACGCTGCTCATCGTCGGGCATAACTCGAACCATATAAGCAGGAGCTGGTGCAACGGGCGCAATAGCCGGTGCAACCACCGAGCGGGGACCGCCTGCGGCGTCCGAAGTCCCTGAACAACCGGGTCGGGTGTGCGAGCTGCGGGGGTCTGCCGACCACCCCTGACTGAGATGTCGCTACGGTAGCGGTAGCTGAAACTACCGAAGCCAAACCGGAACACAGCGATAATATCTTGAGCAAGAGTCTCTCGAAGACCGGGAATAGCAATAGATATAGTCGGCCCTGAACCGGGACCGCTGGAGCATCAACCACCGGGGGCTGCTCTAAAGACTGGTACAACGGGCGGGTCGGCTGGCACTACCTCGGCCGCCCTACCTCTAACTCTAGCACGACCGCGCCCACGGCCTCTAACGGTGGCAATGGAGGTCGTCCACCTCGTCCCGATGCTCGCGTTCTCGCCATCTGCGAGAGAATAGAATATAGAAGTTCAATTCTCAGAACAACAAGATCGCACGACAGAGTTCAAGAAAAGTGAAGTTTTCCTAAAGGTTCGCAGCCTCCCGAGGATAAGTACGGGCGTCCCCGTACCGATCCACAAGACTCTACTAACCGGCTCAAGACTCATGCGGCCTAGTAAACCTAGGCTCTGATACCAACTTGTCACGACCCCAAATCCGGTCGTGATGGCGCCCAGCACATTGCTAAGCCAGCCTGACCAATCAATAACATTAACGGAGCTAGAAGCTCTCTTTAGCCCATTTAAGCATATTAAATCACGAAGCAATAGCGATACAAATAACGAAAACGGGGAACCAAGTCCCATAATACATCAACTCCCATAGACCAAGGGTCAAGAGTCATGAGCCTCTAAAGAACATAAGTGTATAAAGGTTTACAAGATACCAAGTGCGGAAAGAAAAGTCAATACAACATCAAGACAGTAAGAAGGAATATCGGGTCCTGCGGACTCTGCGGCTACCTCGAATATCCACAAACGTCGCCTCGCACAGCTACTGGATCACTGCTGAGAGGTACCTGGATCTGCACACAAGGTGTAGGGAGTAAAATGAGTACTGCCAGACTCAGTGGTAATAAACAAGGGTAAGACAGCGCAGATAAGAAATCCGCAATAAAGCACTATGTAAAGCTATAATCGGCTACCCTGTCATAGAATCAATCTTCACTGTACCTGTACCAACAAATACCAATAAATAGCATAACAGCTAGCAGATGTAGCTAAATGCAATGCAATGCATGATATGACCGCTACGGCGCGTAGCCCGACTCCAATTTTGGGTACCCGTGCTCACTGTGGGGGTTCGGACTCCGGAGGGGCTCCTACAGCCCAAGCACATCTCATAGAGATATTCCTGCGGCGTGCAGTCCGATCCAACATATATCTCGCTGCGGCGCGCGGCCCGATCCACTACTAGTCAGCTAATATGCAGATACAGCCTCGCAGGCTCAAAAGTAGTTTTTGAAAACTCTTTTATCATTTTTCAGTTGGAAAACAGTAATGTCAAGTTCCAGAGATTGGAATTGGCATAATAACAAAAATAGCTGCGGACTAGTAGTAAACTAGCATGTCTATATGATAAGACAATGATAACGATCCTCGCGGGATCCAATAACTGGCTCACGGCCCACATGTATACTCAACCGCCCAAGAAGGGGGTTCCTCGGCTCAAGAGTGGCCATTATCACAATAATATACTCAACCGTCCAAGAAGGAGGTTCAACGGCTCGAGAATAGCCAATAATACAGTATCAACAGGTCGGACTAATATATAGTCTCCAGTTCATGATCGACCCCGCACTCTCAAGAGTGTGCGTGTCTCGCCGCTATACAGCGTCACAAAGTGGTATACCGGGGTTTCGAACCCGCTGGTCATCACCCACATATATTACTCACCTCAATATAGCGCGACAACTATTCCGCAATGCCCTTGCCACGAGAATCAAGCTCCGCACGCGTAGAATCTGATCAAATACAGTAGAAATACAACAAATTAGGCCAATGGGACGACACCCAATCAAAACAACTCAATTTACATCAAAATTCCCAAAGTTGTCAAAACCCGACTTTCGGTACGCTTGACAAAAAATCACGAAAGTCACATATTC
Source organism: Nicotiana noctiflora (assembly GCA_032618575.1). Taxonomy (NCBI): domain Eukaryota; kingdom Viridiplantae; phylum Streptophyta; class Magnoliopsida; order Solanales; family Solanaceae; genus Nicotiana; species Nicotiana noctiflora. The sequence continues at coordinate 9,657 of JASVEL010007233.1, forward strand.
GGAACCCTCATCTCAATACGAGTCTAAGCATATCAATTTTACCGAATTCGGACTCCATTTGCCCATTCAAAACCTTGATTTTCTAAAGTTCAAGTCTAGGGCTAAATCCTCCATAAATTACCCCAAATTCCTCCATTTTCATGATATAATTGCATAATATTACCAATACTAATCATAGTTTAAGTCCATAGATGATTACCTGATGATTTCCCTTGAATTTCTCTTCAAAATCGCCCAAATCGCCTCTCAAGCCGAGACCCAAAATGTGTGAAATGTTCTGAAATTTTTCTAACTTCTGATACACTTACTTACAGCGATTTTCGCTTCCGCGGAATATTTTCCGCTCCTATGCACCCGTATCCGCGACCAAAGGGTCGCTTCAGCGGTTCCGGGCCTGGCCGGCCATTTCCGCTTCTGCGAGCAAGGGCCGCTTAAGCGGGCCCGCTTCGGCGAAGGACATCCGCATTCGCGGAAACATCCGCCTCTGCGCACCATTGACCGCTTCTGCGGTCTCGCCCAAGCGGTCGAGTGTCCGCTTCTGCGGACCATGCCCATTTTCTCCCCGTCCGCTTCTGCGATCACTGGCTCGCACCAGCGACCTCGCTTCAGCGGAATGGCTTCCGCTTCTGCGTAACAAGTCGCTCCTGCGCATCTCGTCCGCTTCTGCGGACACGCTCCTGCGTCCAAAATTCCGCAGGAGCGGAAACAACAGAAGCAGGATCCCAACCTGCAATTCTTCCACAATTTCTCCCGTTTAACCATCCGAAATCACCCCGAGGCCCCGGGACCTCATCCAAACATACCAACACATCTTAATACCTTATTCGAACTTGCTCCAATCCTCAAAACACGTCTAATAACACCAAAACCCATAATTCACATCAAATTCAAGCCTAAATTCCTTAAAACATTCCGAATTACACATTCGATCAAAAACCCGACCAAACGACGTCCGAATGACCTAAAATTTTGCAAGCACATCCAAAATCACCTAACGAAGCTACTGCCACTGTGTCGGAATTCCATTCCGACCCCCGGATCAAAATCTCACCTACCGTTCGGATTTCGTCAAAATTCAACCTTAGCCAATTCAAGCCTATTTCTACACCGGGCCTCCAAATTCGATTCCGATCGCTCCCCTAAGTCACAAATCACCTCCCGGAACTAACCGAATCATCAGAATTCGATTCCGAGCCCTCTAACCAAATAGTCAACTCCAGGTTGACTTTCCTTATTCAAGTTTCCTTCAAAAAGGCTATATGCCTCATTTTCAATCCAATTCACTCCTAACTCACCCGATTGGCTCTAACACTGATATAAAATCATCAAACATGCATTTACAACATAACGGGGTGATAATTCTCGTGACGACGGGCCGGGTCGTCACACCGGATCACCTTCACCGATGATGAGTTGCCTGAGGAAGGCACCGAGCACAACAAGGCTTTATATCTTACGGTAAAGTGTGAGGAGTCGGTGGTTACCAAAGTCCTAGTCGACAATGGGTCCAGTGCGAACATTTGTCCTCTCTCTACTCTAAACAAGTTGAAAGTGGATATCGGCAGAGTATGCAAAAACAGTATATGTGTCCGAGGGTTTGATGGAGGAGGCAAGGCATCAGTCGGGGACATAATATTAGTCTTGACAATCGGACCTGTGGAGTTCACCATGGAATTCCAGGTGCTAGACATGGTAGTTTCATACAACCTTCTGATAGGACGACCGTGGATCCATGCTGCAAAAGCGGTTCCGTCCAGCCTACACCAACTAGTCAAGTTTGAATGGGATCGATAGGAGATCGTAGTTCATGTAGAGAATGATCTACAACCAGGCACCATCGTCCCCTTTGTCGACACAGAAGAGGATGTCGGGCTATGGGTATACCAGGTCTGTGATGCGGTATCCGTCTACCGAATTCTATAAGGGGAATGCATTCTTAATGATAGAATAATTACTGCAGACGTCATGGTGGCTCAAGAAATGTTGAGAAACGGTTTCATACCCGGCAAAGGTTTAGGTGCATCTCTGCAAGGAATCATACAACCGGTATCTGTGGTCGAAAATGTGGGAACCTTTGGCTTGGGATTCAAGCCAACACCAGAGGACCTCCAGCAAGCCAAGAGGAATAAGCAGAAGACATGGGTGCTCCCGAAGCCTGTTCCGCGCCTTTCCCGATCTTTTGTCAGGTCCGGGACAAGAAGACATCCAACGACAAAGGTTCCCAGTCCTATGATCAGGCCAGACGAAGAGTTCTTGAGAAAGTTCGAGGACCTGTTCTCTGATGTATGCATGTTAGAGGATGGTGAAGGACCTAGCCATGCTGAGATAAAATTTGTGGGATCGAAAGCAAGGTTGAATAATTGGAAGGCTACTCCTCTCCCTATCCGGAAGGAGTCTTGGTAGTTTGTTTTGGATTGTTTTCTTTCAAATTTTGTGTTGGGGCTGTCCCAGAGTAAAATCCGTTTATTTTAGTTCGTTTTGGTTTAAGTATGCAAGCTTGTTTTCCTTGTATTGTTCCCATTAATGAAATTTTGTTCCATTTGTTTCTAATTTTGTTTATTTTCCTTCTTTTTACTTTTCTGAGCAGCTTTCTTTCAACTGATCTTAATGATATGGCGTGCTTAAAGATTAATCAACCCAGTCTAGAAAGTCAATCTGGTTTGGAAATAATAACGCATGAAATAAGAAGTGACGAGAGTGAATCGGAATACGGCGATGATGAAGCCATAGAAGAAATCGGCGAAGAATTAAGTCACTTTGAGGAAAAGCCCAAACCCAACTTGAATGATACTGAGGCTGTTAATCTGGGGGATACGAATGATGTTAAAGAAACCAGAATAAGTGTCCATATCGAACCCAACCTGAGAGAAGAATTGATCAAAACACTCATGGAGTTTAAAGACATTTTCGCATGGTCGTACGACGACATGCCAGGACTCAGCACCGATCTAGTGGTTCACAAATTACCTACTGACCCGGCATGCCCTCCCGTCAAACAAAAATTGCGGAAATTTAAGACGGAGATGAGTGTAAAGATCAAGGAGGAAGTAACCAAGCAGTTGCAGGCGAAAGTCATTCGTGTCACTCGATACCCTGATTGGTTGGCTAACGTAGTACCAGTGCCAAAGAAAGACGGGAAGATCAGAGTATGCGTAGATTACCGCAATCTCAACAAGGCGAGCCCTAAGGATAATTTCCCGCTTCCCAATATCCATATCCTGATTGATAATTGCGCCGGGCGTGAGATCGGATCCTTTGTGGACTGCTACGCGGGATATCATCAAATCTTGATGGATGAAGAGGACGCAGAAAAGACGGCTTTTATCACACCGTGGGGAACTTATTACTACCGGGTAATGCCATTCGGCCTGAAGAACGCAGGGGCAACATACATGAGGGCGATGACTACGGTATTCCATGACATGATACACAAAGAAATTGAAGTGTACGTGGATGATGTGATCATAAAATCTAGACGTCAAGAAGACCACATTGCCGATCTCAGGAAGTTTTTCCAAAGACTTCGAAGATATGATATTAAACTCAATCCGGCCAAATGTGCATTCGGGGTTCCGTCAGGAAAGTTGTTAGGATTCATCGTCGGCCGACGGGGCATTGAGTTGGACCTATCCAAAATCAAGTCCATCCAGGAGTTACCCCCGCCAAAGAATAAAACAGAGGTAATGAGTTTGTTGGGAAGATTAAATTACATCAGTAGGTTTATTGCTCAGCTTACAGCAACCTGTGAAACCATATTCCGTCTGTTGAAGAAAGACGTTGCGATAGAATGGACGACAGAATGTCAGGAAGCGTTTGACCAAATCAAAGGGTATCTGTCAAACCCACCCATACTAGTTCCGCTTGAACCGGGTAGACCCCTGATTCTTTATTTGACGGTTTTGGAGAATTCGTTCGGTTGCGTACTAGGGCAGCATGATCTTACTGGCAGAAAGGAACGGGCCATTTACTATCTCAGTAAGAAATTCACGGTCCATGAGGTTAAGTACACTCATTTGGAAAAGACCTGTTGTGCTTTGACTTGGGTAGCCCAAAAGTTGAAACATTATTTGTCTTCTTACACTACTTACCTCATTTCACGTTTGGATCCATTGAAGTATATTTTCCAGAAGCCTATGCCTACAGGGAGGTTAGCAAAATGGCAAATACTACTTACATAATTCGACATCATATATGTAACAAGGACGGCTATGAAAGCTCAAGCCCTAGCCGATCACTTAGCGGAGAATCCCGTAGATGACGGATACGAACCTTTGAGGACGTATTTTCCGGACGAAGAAGTATTACAAATTGATGGGTTAGAACTAACCGAGGAGCCAGGGTGGAAGCTTTTCTTCGACGGAGCGGCGAACGCAAAAGGAGTCGGAGTAGGGGCGTGCTTATCTCTGAAATGGGACATCATTATCCTGTTACTGCTCAACTACGTTTTCATTGTACCAACAATATGGCTGAGTACGAGGCATGCATCTTAGGGTTGCGACTAGCGGTAGACATGGATGTACATGACGTCTTGGTCTTGGGGGACTCGGACCTTCTGGTACATCAGATTCAGGGAGAATGGGAAACCAGAGATTTGAAGCTTATCCCGTATCGTCAATGTTTGCATGATCTGACCAAGCGTTTCCGATCAGTAGAATTCAGGCATATCCCAAGGATGCATAATGAGGTTGCCGATGCTTTGCCTACGTTGGCATCAATGTTACATCACCAGGACAAGATTCATGTTGATCCGTTACATATTCAGATTCGGAATCAACATGCTTATTGCAATATGATAGAAGAAGAGATGGATGGTGAGCCATGGTTTCATGATGTCAAGGAATACCTCAGGTTAGGAATATACCCAGATCAAGCAACTGGAGATCAAAAGAGAGCTATTCGGCGATTGGCGAACGGATTTTTTCTTAGTGGGGGGGTGTTGTACAAAAGAACCCCAGATTTGGGATTGTTGAGATGTATAGATGCAAGTCAAGCCACAACAGTGATAACAGATATACACTCCGGAGTTTGTGGGCCACACATGAGCGGATATGTATTAGCAAAGAAGATTCTTCGAGCAGGATATTACTGGCTCACTATGGAGCGTGATTGTATAAGTTTCGTGCGAAGATGCCATCAGTGTCAGATACACGGCGATTTGATTCATTCTCCGCCGACCGAGTTGCATACAATGTCATCACCATGGCCATTTGTTGCGTGGGGTATGGATGTTATCGGACCTATAAAACCTGCGGCTTCCAATGGTCATAGGTTCATTCTGGTAACAATCGATTATTTTACCAAGTGGGTGGTGTAAGGCCCCGTGAAATTTTTGTGCATAAAACCTAGTAGATGTGGTGTCATGGTCCGAATGATGTGTTAGGAATGCGTAGAACCTTGGTAGTGATTTAAGTTTCAAAATGTAGAATAAAATTTTTCCAGAAAAATGTCAATCTGCGGTGCACTTTTGCGACCGCAGAATCAACATGCGGTCCGCATAGTGACCGCAAATCGTTCCAGAGAGTTGCCTAAAATTGTGTCCAATGTGCGGTCGATATGCGATCGCATGTCAATCTGCGGTGCACTTTTGCGACCGCAGAATCAACATGCGGTCCGCATAGTGACCGCAAATCGTTCCGGAGCCTTGTTACCGGCAAGTATTGTATTTCCCTTTTGTATCCTAGTGGATTCTGCGGTCGCATAGTGACCGCATATTTGACCCCGGCCCAGATTTTTGTAACATTTTGACCCGATCTCTTCTTTAATATAACACCTTTCTTCTTCATTTTATCATATCATCTCACCAAAATTAGAGAGAAGAGAGGGTTTTTAGAGAGAGAAGTTCTTCATCTTCAAAGATTGTTCCAACTACTTAATTCCAAGGGATTCTAGGGCAAGGATTCAACTTCCCCAATATTTTCAAGGTAAAAACCCTAACTATTTTCTTTGATTTTCAGTTTTAATTGGGTAAAGAGAGGTTTGCATATAATAGCTTTTGAAAATAGAATTTTTACACTCATGCATGATTATTGAACTTGATTTCTAGTAAAAAGAAGTGGGTAGAAGTAAGAGTCTTCAAGAACAAGGTTGGCAAGAGTAGGATATCTTGGGTAAGCATAAAGTAGGAGGAAAAACATCATCACCAGGTATGTATGGCTAATTTTGATTCTTGTAAAATCGCCCATATGTGTGAAATTGTTTGGCATGTGTTAATTTGAGAGATTTTATGTGATTTTTCGATATCATTGTTGCGTTGGGTATACAATTGATGATTGAACTACATTTGGTATGGTTTGAAATACGAATTGAAAGATGACAAAGGAATTGAAATTGGTACAGAACTGAGGAAAATTGTTGTGATGGCATATTTGGCTTATTGTGGAAGGAATTTGAAACACCTTAATTGTGGTAAATTGTTGAACATGATTATGTGGGCATTTTTGATTTTTGGAATACTTGTAACTTGTTTTTGATATTGGCTTGAGAAGTAATTGAGAACATGAACCAATGTGTAAGTTGCTATTTGAACTTGTTGAAATTGTGTGTAGTACCTTATCTGCTGTTTGAAATTGTTGTGTTTTCAACTGTAAGGCGGGGTCGTGTTGCGCGCCGCAACGTGGTGAAATAAGGTTTGGGTTGGGGTGATAAGGGTGGCCGAGGTAATAAGGGTGGTCCAGGGGCAATAAGGATGGAAAGCGATCGAAATCGCTATTGAAAATTGATACATAAATCAATAATGTGAAATTGTGAAAGGAGACAGCAGGAGAGTTTGCAACCTGTGGGGCACTGATTGCCCCTTTGTTTGACTACTTGTGTTTTACGTGATTGATTGGTTATTGTTAAAATTGGTTGATCGTGGAAAGTGCTTTGTGTGAGAATTATTTGAAATGAGGAAAAATGTGGAAACATGGTTGGCGGGCTTAATTGATTGTTGATGTAATTTAATGGCTTGAGTTTACTTGGGACAAAGTTTGTCCATACATACCGGTACAATTTAAGTGTACTGACGTCCCTTTTGCCGGGGGCGCTACATTCGTGTCATGATTGTAGGTGGATCAGTAGCAGGCACTTCAGCTCGTCGGCAGTAGTATTCTTCTCCTTCCATTGCCCGTCTTGGTGAGCCCCTTTCTTCCTCGGGGCCTTGTGTGGTTCTTGCCACTTCGGTTTGGATTTCATTTTGGTTTTGAAAGGTATAGCCGGAGCCTTGTTACCGGCAAGTATTGTATTTCCCTTTTGTATCCTAGAGGCTCTGTAGACATGTAAACTGTGGGACTCCAGTCTTATATATATAAGGTGTTATGTCGGGCGTTGTAAAAGTTGAAATCTTGTTAATGAATCACTCGTATCATTTTATTTGTTTAATGTGAAATCAATTATGATTAGTAATATATTTGGTTATTGAGAAACAGTCATCACAGGGGTAACGCGTGGGAATGAAAGGCACCCAGGTCCGCTTGACTGGGGCAACCCGGTCAGGTGCCGGTCATGTTCCTCGATTTGGGGCGTGACAAACTTGGTATCAGAGCCAGGTTTTAAAGTGTCCTAGGATGTCTCGGAGCCGTGTCTAGTAGTGCCCTTCTTATAGGTGTGTTGTCGACCACATCATATAAGTAGGGGGCTACACGAGCATTTAGGAATTTACCTACTTCTTTGTTAATCTATATCGTGCGGTAAAATGCAATGTGGAGATACCTGTGTCTAATTCGTGCCTTGTTCCCAAATTTTCAGAATATGGCACCTAAGAAGAAGGCTAGACTCGGCCTTAGGGCCAATGCCAGCCCAAGTGCAGCTGTTAATCATGTACCCGATGCCGTGGGAGAGAATGACCCACCAGCCCCGAATTTGCCTGGCCCATCTGTTCAAAACCCAAGTGTCCCTATTCCAGCCGCGGCAGAGGATGCCACCATTCCTCCTGCCGGTGTTCCTGACTCAGATACAGTTCCCGCTTCGGGCTCTGGTATCTCTAATGAAGAACTTAGGGGAGCCATCCATATGTTAACACAGTTAGTGGCTGCCCAGGCCCAGAGATCCCATGATGCCCCTGCATCCTCCAGCGGACAGGGAGATTCCTTTGGCTCCAGAGTCCACCAGTTCTTGCGATTGGCCCCTCCGGAATTTTCAGGCACCGATCCAGAGGCTGACCCACAGGAATTCCTTGATGAGATATACAAGACCCTCAGAGTGATGAAGGCTACAGATATAGAGGGGGTAGAGTTGGCCTCTTACAGGCTGAAAGGAGCGGCACGTTCATGGTTTGAAATGTGGGAGGATTCCCGTGAGGAAGGGGGCCCTCCGGCCAGATGGGATGAGTTCGTGGATGCATTTATGGACCACTTCTTACCTGCTGAGGCAATGGCAGCCCGTGCCACTGAGTTCGAGGTTCTCAAACAGGGCAGTATGAGTATTTGGGAGTATCACATGGAGTTCGTAAGGTTGTCCAAGTACGCTCCTCATTTAGTGTCGACCATGGATGCTCGGGTTCGACGGTTTGTTCAGGGCCTTAGCCCTTTGGTGGTGAATGAGGCCGCCACAGCAGCTTTGCACTCAGACATGAACTATGGGAGGATTGTGGGGTTTGCTCAGGCCACAGAGGCCAGGAAATTGAAGATTCGTGCAGAAAGAGAAAGTAGCAACAGGGCCCGGTCAATGGGTCGTTCAGGGAGATCACTTCCAGGGAGGGGGTCATCAGGGCCATCCCAGTCATATGCTCAGTCCTCCGCGAGTGCACCGCCATCCGTGCACAGTCATCAGCAGGGCAGTTACTCGAGACCTGGTTCAGACAGCGAGGAGGTCTCGTCGGTCCGGTCATCCCGGGGTGAGATCCCAGCAGCGAGGGAGACCTACATGCCCCAAGTGTGGGAGATTTCATACAGAAACTTGCTACCTTGACCTTCCAGTGTGCTTCGGGTGCGGGGTGAGAGGTCATATTCAGCGGGATTGCCGTGCACCCCGTCAGGGTATAGGTAGGGGATCTGCTCAGTCATCCGGTTCTTCAGCTGCTACATCATCAGCGCGTACTCCAGCAGCAGCAGGGCGTGGTGCAGCTAGGGGTGGAGCTCGGGGTAGGGGTGGACCTAGCCGATTCTATGCATTGAGTGGCCGCCAAAATGCTGAGGCTTCTCCAGATATTGTTACAGGTATCCTGTCTGTTCGGACTATTGATTGCTATGCCCTTATTGATCCGGGGTCCTCCTTGTCTTATGTTACTCCATTCATTGCTTCAAGTTTTGGGATAGAACCCGAACAGCTTCGTGAGCAGTTCTCTGTGTCGATACCTATTGGTGATTCTATTATAGCCTCACGAGTCTATAGGAATTGTGTTGTTACGGTGGGTGGTCGTGATACCACAGCCGATCTTATTGATCTTGGGATGGTAGATTTTGATGTTATTATGGGGATGGATTGGCTCTATTCGTGCTTTGCCAAACTTGACTATCGAACGAGAGTTATGAGGCTCGAGTTCCCTAACGAGCCAATTATTGAATGGAGAGGAAATGGTGTAGTGCCAAGGGGTAGGTTTATTTCCTACCTTAAGGCTTCGAAGATGATTAAGAAGGGGTGTATCTATCACCTGGTTCGGGTAACGGACACCACCTCGGAGGTGCCTACCCTCGAGTCCGTGCCAATTGTGAATGAATTTCCTGAAGTGTTTCCAGATGAGCTTCCAGGCATCCCGCCGGATAGGGAGATTGATTTCGGGATCGATGTAATGCCGGATACTCAGCCAATATCCATTCCACCATACAGAATGGCGCCAGCAGAGTTAAGGGAGTTAAAGGAGCAGCTGAGGGATTTATTAGAGAAAGGGTTCATACGACCGAGTGTGTCGCCGTGGGGTGCTCCGGTTCTCTTTGTCAGAAAGAAGGATGGGTCACTTCGAATGTGTATTGATTATCGGCAGCTCAACAAAGTCACCATCAAGAATAAATATCCTTTGCCTCGAGTGGATGATCCGTTTGACCAATTGCAGGGAGCGAGGTTCTTCTCAAAGATTGATTTACGGTCTGGGTACCACCAGTTGAAAATCAGGGAGCAGGATATTCCTAAGACCGCCTTCAGAACTCGTTATGGTCACTTCGAGTTTTTGGTCATGTCTTTTGGGCTAACCAACGCCCCAGCAGCTTTCATGGACCTTATGAATCGGATTTTCAAGCCATTCCTAGATTCCTTTGTGATTGTATTCATTGACGATATTCTCATCTACTCTCGGAGCAGGGAAGATCATGCCGTTCACCTCAGGGCAGCATTGCAGACCCTTCTTCAGCATCAATTGTATGCCAAGTTCTCAAAATGTGAGTTTTGGTTGGAGTCCGTAGCTTTTCTAGGGCATGTTATTTCCAGTGAGGGAATTATGGTGGATCCTCAGAAGATTGCGGCAGTGAAAGATTGGCCTAGGCCCACGACCCCGATAGAGATTCGCAGCTTTTTGGGTCTGGCAGGGTACTATCGGAGGTTTGTAGAGGGATTCTCAACCCTCGCCTCCCCATTGACTAAATTGACGCAGAAAGCAGTTAAGTTCCAGTGGTCCGAAACATGTGAGAAAAGTTTCCAAGAACTGAAGTCAAGATTGACCTCGGCACCAGTATTGGCCTTGCCGGAAGGCACAGAGGGATTTGTAGTCTATTGTGACGCCTCCAGAGTCGGTTTGGGATGTGTATTGATGCAGCACGGAAAGGTTATAGCTTATGCTTCCAGACAACTCAAGAACCATGAGAAGAATTATCCGACGCATGATTTGGAACTTGCAGCTGTTGTGTTTGCCTTGAAAATATGGTGACACTATCTTTATGGGGTTCATGTAGATGTGTTTTCAGACCACAAGAGCCTCCAGTATTTGTTCAAGCAGAAAGAGCTGAATCCGAGACAGCGGCGGTGGTTAGAATTACTCAAGGACTATGATATGGACATATTGTACCATCCAGGGAAAGCAAATGTGGTAGCTGACGCTCTTAGTCGGAAATCCATGGGTAGTTTGGCTCATTTGGGTGTATATCAGAGACACCTGGCTCGAGAGGTTTACCAATTAGCCAGTTTGGGGGTTCGTATCTCGGCGTCAGACGAGGGGGATGTCTTGGTGCATAATGGAGCAGAATCATCATTGGTCGCGGAAATCAAGGAAAAACAGTTCATGGATCCAGCATTGGTTCGTGTGAAGGAAGCAGTCATGAATGACAAGACCTCAACATTTGTACTCAGCAGTGAAGATGGTGTATTGCGGTGTCAAGATAGGCTATGTGTTCCGGATGTGGACGAGCTTCGGGAAAGAGTGATGGCAGAGGCTCATACTTCCAGGTATTCTGTGCACCCTGGTTCAACGAAGATGTATCACGATCTCAAGGAGATTTATTGGTGGAACGGTATGAAAAGGGATGTGGCAGGCTTTGTAGCTAAATGTCCGAACTGTCAACAAGTGAAGGCCGAGCATCAACGACCCGGTGGATTAACTCAGCTTATAGAAATACCAAGGTGGAAATGGGAGATGATCAATATGGATTTCGTGGTAGGGTTACCTCGCACTCGGCGTAAGTTTGACTCAATATGGGTGATAGTGGATCGACTCACCAAATCAGCTCACTTCCTGCCTGTCAAGTCCACTGATACTGCGGAGCAATATGCAAGATTGTACATCAAGGAGATAGTAAGGCTTCATGGCACTCCAATTTCTATTATCTCGGATCGCGGGGCTCAGTTCACCGCTAACTTTTGGAAGAAGTTTCAGCAAGGTTTGGGAACTCAGGTGAATCTCAGCACAGCTTTCCATCCACAGACCGATGGACAGGCCGAGCGGACCATTCAGACGCTTGAAGATATGTTGCGGGCTTGTGTCTTAGATTTTAAAGGTAATTGGGATGAACACTTGCCACTGATAGAATTTGCTTATAATAACAGCTATCATGCTAGCATTCAAATGGCCCCGTTTGAGGCATTGTACGGGAGAAGATGTAGATCGCCAATCGGGTGGTTTGAGGTAGGTGAAGCGGAATTGCTAGGGCCAGATATGGTGTACGAAGCTATGGAAAAGGTCAAAGTTATTCAGGAGAGAATGAAAACGGCACAGAGTCGTCAAAAGTCCTATGCAGACGTTCGTCGAAGGGATTTGGAGTTTCAAGTCGATGATTGGGTGTTCTTGAGGGTATCTCCTATGAAGGGAGTCATGCGATTCGGGAAGAAAGGAAAATTGAGTCCTAGGTATGTCGGGCCATATCGGATCGTTCAAAGGATTGGTCAAGTTGCTTATAGGCTAGAGTTGCCTCCCGAGATGTCATCAGTGCATCCGGTATTCCATGTGTCCATGTTGAAGAAAGTGATTGGAGATCCATCCACCATCATGCCAGTCGAAGCTATAGAGGTTAATGAAGATTTGTCATATGAAGAAGTTCCGGTTGCCATTCTTGATAGGCAAGTCCGTAAGTTGAGAAATAAGGAAGTTGCCTCTGTTAAAGTATTGTGGCGAAGTCAACAAGTTGAGGAGGCCACATGGGAAGCAGAAAAAGAGATGAAGGAAAAGTACCCCCATTTGTTCGATCAAGCCTAGAAGAAATTAGGTGACCCTCCTACTCCTAGTAGCTGTCATCTTGCCTAAGTTGTTTCCCTCTTAGTATTAGTAAGTCTCCTTTATTTGTAATGAGTTAGATGTGTTGTTACCTTGGGTCACTTGAACCGTTCTTGATAAATGAAAGCCTTATAAAGATTTACGTGTTTAATAAACAACTAATAGTAAGTGTAGATTGGTAATGATTTGTTAAGCGTACATGGTGTGTTAAAATGGTTAAATAAGGTAAGAATTCATTGAAGTGACTAGTTTATGTGCAATTGTAACAATGTGATAGAATATGTGTATTTGTTGAGGTAAGAAGGTGTATACCAGTTGTGAATAGTGTTGTTGTTGTATATTGTTGTTTGGTGATGTGTTTCGGGGGCCCTCTGACAGGTGGATATGTCCATAATACAAAGGAAACTCTGGCGAAATTTTTTTCTAAAATATAAGAGTTAGTCAAAATTTTGATGGTTGCATATCATGTCTTTCAAAACCAACTCATTTATTTCAAAATCCTCATTCGAGGACGAATGATCTTAAGGGGGAGGATGTAAGGCCCCGTGAAATTTTTGTGCATAAAACCTAGTAGATGTGGTGTCATGGTCCGAATGATGTGTTAGGAATGCGTAGAATTCTTCATTTGAAATAAGAAGTGACGAGAGTGAATCAGAATACGGCGATGATGAAGCCATAGAAGAAATCGGCGAAGAATTAAGTCACTTTGAGGAAAAGCCCAAACCCAACTTGAATGATACTGAGGCTGTTAATCTGGGGGATACGAATGATGTTAAAGAAACCAGAATAAGTGTCCATATCGAACCCAACCTGAGAGAAGAATTGATCAAAACACTCATGGAGTTTAAAGACATTTTCGCATGGTCGTACGACGACATGCCAGGACTCAGCACCGATCTAGTGGTTCACAAATTACCTACTGACCCGGCATGCCCTCCCGTCAAACAAAAATTGCGGAAATTTAAGACGGAGATGAGTGTAAAGATCAAGGAGGAAGTAACCAAGCAGTTGCAGGCGAAAGTCATTCGTGTCACTCGATACCCTGATTGGTTGGCTAACGTAGTACCAGTGCCAAAGAAAGACGGGAAGATCAGAGTATGCGTAGATTACCGCAATCTCAACAAGGCGAGCCCTAAGGATAATTTCCCGCTTCCCAATATCCATATCCTGATTGATAATTGCGCCGGGCGTGAGATCGGATCCTTTGTGGACTGCTACGCGGGATATCATCAGATCTTGATGGATGAAGAGGACGCAGAAAAAACGGCTTTTATAACACCGTGGGGGACTTATTGCTACCGGGTGATGTCGTTCGGTCTGAAGAACGCAGGGGCAACATACATGAGGGCGATGACTACGGTATTCCATGACATGATACACAAAGAAATTGAAGTGTACGTGGATGATGTGATCATAAAATCTAGACGTCAAGAAGACCACATTGCCGATCTCAGGAAGTTTTTCCAAAGACTTCGAAGATATGATATTAAACTCAATCCGGCCAAATGTGCATTCGGGGTTCCGTCAGGAAAGTTGTTAGGATTCATCGTCGGCCGACGGGGCATTGAGTTGGACCTATCCAAAATCAAGTCCATCCAGGAGTTACCCCCGCCAAAGAATAAAACAGAGGTAATGAGTTTGTTGGGAAGATTAAATTACATCAGTAGGTTTATTGCTCAGCTTACAACAACCTGTGAACCCATATTCCGTCTGTTGAAGAAAGATGCTGCGATAGAATGGACGATAGAATGTCAGGAAGCGTTTGACCAAATCAAAGGGTATCTGTCAAACCCACCCGTACTAGTTCCGCCTGAACCGGGTAGACCCCTGATTCTTTATCTAACGGTTTTGGAGAATTCGTTCGGCTGTGTACTTGGGCAGCATGATCTTACTGGCAGAAAGGAACGGGCCATTTACTATCTCAGTAAGAAATTCACGGTCCATGAGGTTAAGTACACTCATTTGGAAAAGACCTGTTGTGCTTTGACTTGGGTAGCCCAAAAGCTGAAACATTATTTGTCTTCTTACACTACTTACCTCATTTCACGTTTGGATCCATTGAAGTATATTTTCCAGAAGCCTATGCCTACAGGGAGGTTAGCAAAATGGCAAATACTACTTACATAATTCGACATCATATATGTAACAAGGACGGCTATGAAAGCTCAAGCCCTAGCCGATCACTTAGCGGAGAATCCCGTAGATGACGGATACGAACCTTTGAGGACGTATTTTCCAGACGAAGAAGTATTACAAATTGATGGGTTAGAATTAACCGAGGATCCAGGGTGGAATCATTTCTTCGACGGAGTGGCGAACGCAAAAGGAGTCGGAATAGGGGCTGTGCTTATCTCTGAAATGGGACATCATTATCCTGTTACTGCTCAACTACGTTTTCATTGTACCAACAATATGGCTGAGTACGAGGCATGCATCTTAGGGTTGCGACTAGCGGTAGACATGGATGTACATGACGTCTTGGTCTTGGGGGACTCGGACCTTCTGGTACATCAGATTCAGGGAGAATGGGAAACCGGAGATTTGAAGCTTATCCCGTATCGTCAATGTTTGCATGATCTGACCAAGCGTTTCCGATCAGTAGAATTCAGGCATATCCCAAGGATGCATAATGAGGTTGCCGATGCTTTGCCTACGTTGGCATCAATGTTACATCACCCGGACAAGATTCATGTTGATCCGTTACATATTCAGATTCGGAATCAACATGCTTATTGCAATATGATAGAAGAAGAGATGGATGGTGAGCCATGGTTTCATGATGTCAAGGAATACCTCAGGTTAGGAATATACCCAGATCAAGCAACTGGAGATCAAAAGAGAGCTATTCGGCGATTGGCGAACGGATTTTTTCTTAGTGGGGGGGTGTTGTACAAAAGAACCCCAGATTTGGGATTGTTGAGATGTATAGATGCAAGTCAAGCCACAACAGTGATGACAGATATACACTCCGGAGTTTGTGGGCCACACATGAGCGGATATGTATTAGCAAAGAAGATTCTTCGAGCAGGATATTACTGGCTCACTATGGAGCGTGATTGTATAAGTTTCGTGCGAAGATGCCATCAGTGTCAGATACACGGCGATTTGATTCATTCTCCGCCGACCGAGTTGCATACAATGTCATCACCATGGCCATTTGTTGCGTGGGGTATGGATGTTATCGGACCTATAAAACCTACGGCTTCCAATGGTCATAGGTTCATTCTGGTAACAATCGATTATTTTACCAAGTGGGTGGTGTAAGGCCCCGTGAAATTTTTGTGCATAAAACCTAGTAGATGTGGTGTCATGGTCCGAATGATGTGTTAGGAATGCGTAGAACCTTGGTAGTGATTTAAGTTTCAAAATGTAGAATAAAATTTTTCCAGAAAAATGTCAATCTGCGGTGCACTTTTGCGACCGCAGAATCAACATGCGGTCCGCATAGTGACCGCAAATCGTTCCAGAGAGTTGCCCAAAATTGTGTCCAATGTGCGGTCGATATGCGATCGCATGTCAATCTGCGGTGCACTTTTGCGACCGCAGAATCAACATGCGGTCCGCATAGTGACCGCAAATCGTTCCGGAGCCTTGTTACCGGCAAGTATTGTATTTCCCTTTTGTATCCTAGAGGCTCTGTAGACATGTAAACTGTGGGACTCCAGTCTTATATATATAAGGTGTTATGTCGGGCGTTGTAAAAGTTGAAATCTTGTTAATGAATCATCATATCATCTCACCAAAATTAGAGAGAGAAGAGAGGGTTTTTAGAGAGAGAAGTTCTTCATCTTCAAAGATTGTTCCAACTACTTAATTCCAAGGGATTCTAGGGCAAGGATTCAACTTCCCCAATATTTTCAAGGTAAAAACCCTAACTATTTTCTTTGATTTTCAGTTTTAATTGGGTAAAGAGAGGTTTGCATATAATAGCTTTTGAAAATAGAATTTTTACACTCATGCATGATTATTGAACTTGATTTCTAGTAAAAAGAAGTGGGTAGAAGTAAGAGTCTTCAAGAACAAGGTTGGCAAGAGTAGGATATCTTGGGTAAGCATAAAGTAGGAGGAAAAACATCATCACCGGGTATGTATGGCTAATTTTGATTCTTGTAAAATCGCCCATATGTGTGAAATTGTTTGGCATGTGTTAATTTGAGAGATTTTATGTGATTTTTCGATATCATTGTTGCGTTGGGTATACAATTGATGATTGAACTACATTTGGTATGGTTTGAAATACGAATTGAAAGATGACAAAGGAATTGAAATTGGTACAGAACTGAGGAAAATTGTTGTGATGGCATATTTGGCTTATTGTGGAAGGAATTTGAAACACCTTAATTGTGGTAAATTGTTGAACATGATTATGTGGGCATTTTTGATTTTTGGAATACTTGTAACTTGTTTTTGATATTGGCTTGAGAAGTAATTGAGAACATGAACCAATGTGTAAGTTGCTATTTGAACTTGTTGAAATTGTGTGTAGTACCTTATCTGCTGTTTGAAATTGTTGTGTTTTCAACTGTAAGGCGGGGTCGTGTTGCGCGCCGCAACGTGGTGAAATAAGGTGTGGGTTGGGGTGATAAGGGTGGCCGAGGTAATAAGGGTGGTCGGGGGCAATAAGGATGGAAAGCGATCGAAATCGCTATTGAAAATTGATACATAAATCAATAATGTGAAATTGTGAAAGGAGACAGCAGGAGAGTTTGCAACCTGTGGGGCACTGATTGCCCCTTTGTTTGACTACTTGTGTTTTACGTGATTGATTGGTTATTGTTAAAATTGGTTGATCGTGGAAAGTGCTTTGTGTGAGAATTATTTGAAATGAGGAAAAATGTGGAAACATGGTTGGCGGGCTTAATTGATTGTTGATGTAATTTAATGGCTTGAGTTTACTTGGGACAAAGTTTGTCCATACATACCAGTACAATTTAAGTGTACTGACGTCCCTTTTGCCGGGGGCGCTACATTCGTGTCATGATTGTAGGTGGATCAGTAGCAGGCACTTCAGCTCGTCGGCAGTAGTATTCTTCTCCTTCCACTGCCCGTCTTGGTGAGCCCCTTTCTTCCTCGGGGCCTTGTGTGGTTCTTGCCACTTCGGTTTGGATTTCATTTTGGTTTTGAAAGGTATAGCCGGAGCCTTGTTACCGGCAAGTATTGTATTTCCCTTTTGTATCCTAGAGGCTCTGTAGACATGTAAACTGTGGGACTCCAGTCTTATATATATAAGGTGTTATGTCGGGCGTTGTAAAAGTTGAAATCTTGTTAATGAATCACTCGTATCATTTTATTTGTTTAATGTGAAATCAATTATGATTAGTAATATATTTGGTTATTGAGAAACAGTCATCACAGGGGTAACGCGTGGGAATGAAAGGCACCCAGGTCCGCTTGACTGGGGCAACCCGGTCAGGCGCCGGTCATGTTCCTCGATTTGGGGCGTGACAATGCTAAAACATTCAAATCAGTGACCAAGAAGGCGGTGGTGGATTTCGTACATTCCTACATCATCTGCAGGTTTGGAATTCCAAAGATAATCATCACGGATAATGGTGCCAATCTTAACAGCGGATTGATGAAAGAGGTCTGCCAACAGTTCAAGATTACACACCGAAATTCCACACCATATCGTCCCAAAGCAAATGGTGCGGTTGAGGCAGCAAACAAGAATATTAAGAAGATATTGAGGAAGATGGTAGAAGGGTCTAGGCAATGGCATGAAAAGTTACCACTCGCACTGTTGGGTTATCGTACTACCGTCCGGACTTTGGTAGGTGCAACTCCTTACTTGTTGGTGTACGGGACTGAAGCAGTAATACCAGCAGAAGTTGAAATTCCATCCCTCCGAATTGTCGCTGAAGCTGAGATTGACGACGATGAGTGGGTCAAAACCCGATTGGAGCAATTGATCTTGATCGATGAAAAGAGATTGACAGCAGTATGTCATGGCCAATTGTATCAAAAGAGAATGGCAAGAGCATATAACAAGAAGGTACGTCCCAGGAAATTTGAAGTGGGACAGCATGTGCTGAAGAGAGTTCTACCACATCAGGCCGAAGCGAAAGGCAAGTTCGCTCCAAATTGGCAGGGACCATTTGTTGTGACTAGAGTATTATCCAACGGCGCTCTATGTCTAATTGATATTGAAGGAAGATGCACCTATATGGCTATCAATTCCGATGCAGTCAAGAGATATTATGTGTAATTCTTTAATGTATTTGTCAACGTGTGGTTTCGTTTATGTGTATTTGGCATTTTTCGGAGAATGAAATGACAGAGGCAATTTTTCTACTACCCAAACACTTTAACCCTTGTTTTCCCCTTTGAGCCTTAATTATTCTTTCATGTACCCTCTTTTGGAATCTTCAAGGAAGATGTATAACAAAATAGAAAAAGAAACAAAGAAAAAACACAAGAAAAAGTGAACTACGTTTGACCTGATTCCTCAAGAAGGATACGTAGGCGCCACACGGCTCGGTCATAATAAAATAAAAATCAAAGATTCCCCAAGCAACAAAACTGGGGTAGAAGTCATTGTTTCATTTGAAAAGATAGTGTGGATTCCGAAAGTTGTAATGAGCTAACCGTTGAGATTAAAACCCTTTTTTTTAGCCTCACGCACAAAAACCACATTAATGACCAAAAAAGACCTCTCGATCAGTATTGGAGAAATGCCAAGTCATGCGAATGAAAACTACGAATGACACTTGAATCCTCGACTGAATCTAGGACTCACAAGCTGAAAAGGGATAGCCCTTTAGAGGAAATTTCATGGATAACACCCCAGCCCACCGCATGGAAAGAAGGCGAAATGAGAGAGTCTTAACGGTGAAAACCCTCGCGGGCACCTTAAGGCGAAGAAAGCTAAGAGAAATAAAATGAGAGAATCTTTCGGTGAAAACCTTTTCAGGCACCCTAAGGCGACGGGAGATCGAGAGAAATGAGAGAATCTCATTATTGAAAACCCTTTGAAGGGCACTATGAGGTGACAAGGCGAGATGGTTACAAGGTGTCCGCATGAGACAAGGTTGGGACATTCGTTTGCTTCTAGCAAAACGCAGCCGTCAGAAAGTGATTGACATAAATAGACTGGGTAGATTAATCTCGAAGGCACGGCATAACCATTGGATCAGTTATACATTCAGATAAGTTTTTCCCAATTTAAAGTTCAGAAAAGTTTTCCCTTTTTGTCTTTTGCAGTCCACACTCTTTATTGCATTTTTATTTATCATTTTTCTCTCTTTTTAAAGATTTTTATATTTATGTCGAAAGTTGACTTTTCAAAGCTTACTACCAAGTCTCCCAAAGCGGTACAATGAAGATGAATAGGCATGGAACAAGGCAATAAGGCAAAAGTCATTCTGATATTAAGATTGGAACGACGGGTTGATTGAAAGGTTCACAGGAACTACAGAGTAGGGTGGACACATATTACACATCCGGAAGATAGTTTCTCACAACAAATCACCGACTAAGAGGGTCGGACCACACTGAAGTTTGGAATAAAAAGAAGAGATAAGAGATCCTGTGGAAAGAGCACCATCCACCAGCAAGTATCAACATTGTCCCCAAAGTTCGAGGAGAGCAAAGCAGCTAAAAGAGAAGAGGAAAATTGCCCCAGCAAGAGCGGCATGACCACTCACGGTGTTTTGAAACTAACAATTTTTTCTTCGATTTAAAGCAGGAAAAGAGGGTTCGTCGGCGGAAAAGCATGCCACGTAGAAGGTTATCAAACTGGGGCAGAAAATTTTCTCCCATGGCGAAAATTTTTCTTGAAAGCAAATACCCAGTGGATAAGGATGGAAAGCAACGCAAGATTTTGGGAAATACCAGTTTCAAGCAGAATAGTTTTGAAAGAGGCCAGACAACACGAGGAAGTGATCTTTAAGCCTAGTATTAGTCCCTGCCAGGGTAATCTTCAGTCAATGAAAATTCAACCCCCAGCGAGCTCGGGAGAGAATAAAGGTTAAAGGAAGTAGAAAAAGAGGAAATAAAGAATACTTCCCCAGTAGCATTATCTCCAGCAGGTAAGTAAACTGTCCCAAGGATATCCCCAGGAGTCAAAGGAAAATAACACGATCCAGGAAGAAAGCAATTCCAAAGCAAGGTAATTCAGAAGAAAAGGTGGCCCAAGAGACGATGCAAGAAGAAGAAAATGGTACATGAAGCAAAGGAAGGCGATATGGATGGGATGGAGTTAGTGAAGTTATAGTTAAAGTCAGGGAGCCCGCCTGAAAAATGGAGTGCTGATTTAGTTTTGAAGTTGTAGTTGAAGTCAGGGAGCCTGCCTGAAGAATGGAGTGGCGATTTAGTTTTGAAGAATGGAGTGGCGATCAGGGAGCCCGCCTGAAGAATGGAGTGGCGATTTAGTTTTGAAGTTGTAGTTGAAGTCAGGGAGCCCGCCCGAAGAATGGAGTGGCGATTTATTTTGAAGTTGTAATTGAAGTCAGGAAGCCCGCCTGAAGAATGGAGTGGCAATTTAATCTTGAAGTTATAGTTGAAGTCATGGAGACCGCCTGAAGAATGGAATGGCGATTTTTTATTAGAGTTTGTCCATAAAGTCAGAAGCCCGCCGGAAAAGCAGAACGGCGTCTCAATTTCCAAGATTTGATAAGGATAGTGAAGAATAGGAAAGTTACAGAATGTAACGGAAATCCCCAGCATGAATCCAAGTTCATAATCGGAAGGAAGGCAACAAGGATCAGAAAAATAGATTCAGACCTCGAAGCAGAATAGTTCGAAGATCACAAGGAAGGGACCAATGGTCGGAGTTCGGCAATCAAGATAAGCCGAAATAACAGTTGTCAGAGAAGCCCGCCTGAAGAATGGAGTGGCGATTTAATTTCGAAGTTTATGAGTTGAAGTCAGGGAGCCCGCCTGAAGAATGGAGTGGCGATTTATGATTAGAGTGTGTCGATAAAGTCAAAAGCCCAGCGGAAAAGCAGAACGACGTCTCATTTTCTAAGATTTGATAAGGAAAGTGAACCATCGGAAAGTGACGGAGTGTAAAGGAAATCCCCAGCATGAATCCAAGTTCATAATCGGAAGGAAGGCAACAAGGATCAGAAATATGGATTCAGACTTTGAAGGAGAATAGTTCGAAAATCACAAGGAATGGACCAATGGTCGGAGTTCGGCAATCAAGATAAGCCGAAATAACAATTGTCAGAAGAGAAAAAGCATGTGAAGAAACATCAGAGCCAGCAGGATGGCAAGGAACATGACAAGATCAAGTTGAAAAGATAGATAAGAATTTGCAATACTGTAACTTAGTCTAGCTTATTATTTTTCATTTAGCACGGTGTAATAAGGAGATCAGTTAAGTAGTGGCAACAGCAGCAACAGCAGTAACAGCAAGATCACAGCAGTCATGGTAGTCCCATCTACCAAAACTTCCCGAACTACATTGACCTGATTCCCTTTTAGCTAAGGTTATGTAGGAGACCTTTTGAAGCAAAGGTTCGGTCAAACTTTTCCAAAAAAAGCTTCATACGGAGTGCTTGCTCACTTATCTTTGCACGAAAACTCTTCATGTTTTCGCGCAAAGAGGGGCAGCTGTGAGCACGTGATTTTTGCCCTATATGAGAATTACTCCCAAAAATTCAAAATAAAGAGTTTTGTTTTGTTTGCAATTTTCGTGGATTTTCTGTTATTATTCGCTTATTGTTTGCGTCCGTGCGTGCGTGTTTTGATGTTTAAATTAATAGAAAAAATACAAAAAAAAAATATATGCTGCATTTTTTGAATTCATAATTGAATTAAGTAATTCATTTTATAAAATAATTAAAATCAAATGGTCGTGTTTTGCATTGTAGTTAAAGTTGTGTAATTTAATTGATGTTTAATGTGCGAATTGGTATTCGAACGTAATTAGTTTCTATAAATTAATTTGACTTTGTAATGTATTTTAGAATTTTGTGTTTTAATAAATTAGGAATTAATAAATAAATAAAAGAAAAGAAGAAAATTGAGGAAGAAAAGAAACGGACTGGGCTGCCCAAATGTACCCAAAACAATTAGCCCAAATGACACCCTTACCCGGCCCTAGAACACATGCCATCATGCCCCATCTTGACCGTTGATCTAACTGGATCAAACGGTCCAGATTCTCAACCCTTAACTAAACCAAACGATCCCGTTACCCCTAAACGGCCTCGTTCGAGGATTAATCATTTGATCTCAACCATCGGATGTTATGATCCAACGGCCGAGATCAAAAGACCAATTTCAATACCCCCAAAGCCCTTTTCCATCTCAAACCCATACCCCCTCCCTTCGTCTCTGAGAGAGAGACGAAATAACACCGCCGCCCAACCACCGTCTGCCGCCTACCGGAAATCGCCTCACGGCGGTTCCGGTAGGCCAAACCTTCCCATTTTAACACCCCAGAACCCCCTTCTCCTCCTCAACACGAATCCGGCAACCACTAGTTTCGAATCGTCCCCAAACGTTTCGAATATTAGATCGAAACTCGCCGAAATTCAAAGATTTATCCCAAACCCCCCCCCCCCAAATTGATACCACACCCTCACCTCACCTCCCTAACCACCACACCACCCTTAATCCAGTTCGAATATAGCCAGAAATTGTCAAGCCCCAAATCGAGCCTCAAGAACCCTAGAACTCAAGAACTAGGGATTTTGGTCCGAGTTCAAAAATAATTGAAGTCAATAATTGGAACGTTTTCATTGGAAAACATTTCAATTAAAGTCCGTTTACTTTAAAAATGCAAACTCAAGCCCATTGGGGACGGGACTCGTTCGATTTTGATTTCTCTTTGAGGTAATTTTCCTGTTTTCTGTTTATTTCAATTTATTTTTGTATTTGTTTAGTTTTAGTTGATTGAATTCTTCTTGATTGTTGTTAGTCGTCCCTGTTCCATCCTTTCTTTCTCAAAGACCCTTTGTTGGTCAATTCTAATTCTGTGATTGTTTGTTTGATTACGTATGTTGTCGAATACGTGTTCGCGTTGATTAGCGTCGTCGAACGATTAGCTTTGTATTCCCCGGCACTTGGCCGAGAATTCTTGGTTCACTGTTTTTTGCAATGGTTTGGATATCAAATGTACATACCGTAATCGTTTGATCGAATGTTTGTCGATTAGTTTCGTAGGTCTGTTGTTATCACTTTTAGACAGAAATTGATCCCCATTTGTGTCCATAACCCCTGTTGGACAGAATTGGGATTGTTTGTGATGTTGGTTAGTTGTTTAATCTTTTTAAGTGCTCAAAAAATAAGCATTAGGGTGCATTGCACATGGATTGAGTTGCTGGAACTGCTGGACAGCAGTATATTCCAGTGGTTTTTGCCTTTAGTTAGTTGTTTAATTGTTAAAATTCATACTTAGACAAACTTAAGTGGAATCAGAGAATAACAAGTAGATACTTTTGTTTATAATAAGTTTTAAATGTTAAAATAGGCAAAAGAGATCTGGAAAACAGATGGGGAATGATTAAAAGGGTAGAGGGATACATGTGCAAGGTAGAAAAGCAGTGAACTTGAAGGGTTATAGGGCCTGTTTTTCTTGGTCTATAAGAAGGCCATTTCTCTGGAACAGAAAGGGGGATATAGCACAAACTTCCAACAAAAATACTGTTCTATTGAACTCTCTTAGATTAAGTTTGAATTTCAGCCATAGATCAAATTATCAGTTCAACAGAGGGTTAAAAGTGGTTTGAGTATCTTTTAGATCTCGTTTGGGTTTAAGTTCAGGGAATTCTGGTTGATTTTGAGTATATTTGATCCTATCATATCTGGTTTCTTTTGCTTTTTGGTGTTTATTCTTCTGCAAATTGTCTCTGGATTGCTGTGGTTTTTCTTAGAGTGGTAATTGATTCATTTGCCTTGGCTGTGGGTGGCTGCTCGTTATTGTCTTAGCTGACTTTCCATTTCTTCCTTTCAATTCCAATTTCCAGGTACACATTTTGTAAACCTCGTGCTTATGGAAATAAAGTGAATGCTGTTTGAGCTGCTTTGCTAAAATTTTATTTTAGTTTTGTTTTATGTAAAAATGATTAAAGTTGTATGTTATTTGTTTATTAGATCAGTTGTAAAACTGTATAATGGGGACTGGACCGAATTCATGTAAATATTCGAACTTTGAATACATGAAACCATTAGGGAGCTCACAGTGAGAGATGATTATGTGTGGTTTGTTTAACAACAATAGAATATAACTGAATTGAATAATAGAGTGTAAGCATAATCGTGTTTTATGTTTGAAGGATTGTATTGATGTCTTCAAAACCTTAGGATATAAAATACAATTGTAGTGTTGTTGAATTAATTGATTTTATATTCCCCTGGAAGGATTGGTTAGGCTTGTAATCAAAGGTGTTAATGAAATTGTAACGACTAATTTAGTATAGATACAGTGAATTAGCGAAAATTTTGATATTACATTAATAGGTATTTGGTTGTAATTAAATTCAGATTCAAAAGAAGCTATCAATGGCTGGCGAGAGATTTAGTAGAATTTTGGTATTGGAAATACACGTATAAATTCAAACTCGGACGGAAAACTCAAATTTGGAGATTAGTTAAATTTTAAATGCTTAAAAAATGTGTTTTAATGCAATGTATAAGTTGATCAATCAATAATAGTGTAATATAATTGTGCATACACTAGTGTAACAATTGCAGGTTCAAATTTAAGAGTTGTTCATTCATATGGTTCAAATATAGCATTACGGGCCTAATTCAATCTCCTATATTGTCGAATAACCTCTAAGAGGCCTAAACTTTAGTTACTTGCTAATATTAGTCCTACCAGAAGTTGAAATCGATTTAGTAAAAAATATAGTTGCTTTAGGTTTGATCTTAGTTAATAAAAGTGAGATGAGCCTCGCCGCACTAAATACACAATTGCAGGGCCCTCAAATAAATCGTTATGAAAATCTTCGACTCGGAAGGACCATTTAGTGAATTTCACGGTCTTTCCCCGAAATTAACAAAGACGTAGAATCTTTAGGCATGATTTTAATAAAATCACTTTCCTAAATACGGGTGCGCATTTATGTGATCCAAATCTTACTCTCGGCGAAACAGAAATGCATTAAAGTCACAGGCGTACCGGTTGCGGTGTGACTCGAAATGTGTTTTCGTGACGTCGCAATTCTTCTAAAATTGAAAAGCGGAACGTAAAAGCACATATTTAAAATATATAAAGAAATCAGATAAAAACAAAAATTGCGGTTGAGCGACCGTGCTAAAACCACGGAATCCGGGAGTGCCTAACACCTTCTCCCGGGTTAACAGAATTCCTTATCCAGGTTTCTAGTTTCGCAGAATGATATACAGAGTCATAAATTTCCTCGGTTCGGGATTAAACCGGTGACTTGGGACACCATTATTTTTCCAAGTGGCAACTCTGAATAATTAAATAAATAAATCCCGTTTCGACTGTCCTTTAATTGGAAAAAACTCCTTCGCTCCCTCGCGGGTTTGCGGTGTAAAAAGGAGGTGTGACAACCTTTATTGCTTTTACGTCATCATCATAAGACAACTCAAGACATTCGTTTGGTACATGTCCTTTTTAGGATAGTTAAACTCACTTCCTACGGTATCTCGGTTGCTAGTTGTACCCTTCGCTAAATAGACATCTCATACAAACCATATACTCTTTATTACCACCAACTATCTTTAGATCTACATCCATCTCGTGACTCTACCATTACTGCGATGATTTGGCAGTTAAGTAAACCTTCTCAAGACCATACTTATCAACCAAATGTCAGAACCTAGTGCACCCCTATGTGCACAATTGAATAGATCTCTAAATACTTTTGCATTATCGATATGGATGAAACGCGCTAACAATTGTTGAGTAAATCTTTGGATCCCTTATAATCCCTCTATAGCATCACGAACCTCCGGTGCATACTTGATGCCGAGTGCGCAATTTCAATATACGAGTTGATGCAAAAGAACATATGATATAGGCTCCAACTAAATAAATGACGCACGATAAGGAATGAAATAAAGTGGAATTTTCCTAATGGTTACATAGCCTCTCGTAGGTAAGTACATATGTCTCTGTACCGATCATCATGACTCTAATAAACCAGCATGTGTCCCGTGACTCCTATGAACCTAGAGCTATGATATCAACTTGTCACGACCCTAGTTCACCAATTGTGAACTTGTCATGACGGCACCCAGTCTTCGCGACTAGGTAAGCCTAACACATTGCGGAAATTTAATCAACCTTTACGAAAGCAATAAAACTAATACTGAATAACATAGGTAAAATGTATAAAGTGACGCCTGGCACATACACTTCAGCCCAAAATACTAAAACAACCTCCAAGACCCGGAAACTCGCGGGCAAACACAGGCTAAAGAACATAAACTATGGATCTATCATCCTGAAGTGTCTATACAACCGAATAAATGAAATGAAACTACTATCTATGAGGAAGAGTAGAAGGAGACTCTTCGGATCTGCGGACGCGGCAGATGCATACCTCAAGTCTCCCAATTTAGCTCTGCAATTGCTAATAATGTGCTCGATCAGAAGTACCTGGATCTGCACAACAAAAGTGTGCAGAAGAGTAGCATGAGTACATCACAGTGGTACTAAGTAAGTGCCAAGCCTAACCTCGATGGAGTAGTGACGAGGAAGGTCAGGGCCCTACCGAGAATAGTATAAAAATAGTATCGAACAATGTAAAACAGTAAATAATCTGAAATGACAGCAAAAATAGGATAGAAGCTACAAGTCATCAGCAATTAAATTAAACAAGGAAAATAACATAACAAGTAATCCTCAATTGTCCGTGGATCTCTGGGAATTAAACCCGCAGTCCACTCATCTCAGTAACAAGGATCTCCGAGAATTGAACCCGCAGTCCACTCATCTCAGTAACAAGGATCTCCGGGAATTGAACCCACAGTCCACACATCTCAGTAACAAGGACCTCTAGATCTCAATAACAAGGACCTCCAGGAATTAAACCCGCAGTCCACTCATCTCAGTAACAAGGATCTACGGGAATTGAGCTTGCAGTCCACTCATCTCAGTAACAAGGATCTCCGGGAATTTAACCCGCAGTACACTCTTCTTAGTAATAAAGATCTCCGGGAATTGAACCCGCATTCCACTCATCTTAGTAACAAGGATCTCCGAGAATTGAACCCGCAGTCCCAATGCAACAAAAAAAAACACAACCAAAAATAAGGAAAAATACTCAGAGAATGGAACACACAACTACAAATAACAGTGAAGTTCTAACCCAACATATTCCACGTAATTTCAATTAAGGCAATTAAGTAATTAGACAGTTAATTCTATCTAGTCATACTCCTCTAACTAACACCGAATAAATCTTGCATTTAATTCAGTCAAATAATAGAGAAAATATAGTTTGAGCAATTCACGCAAAGCGGATTTTCAACAATTTTCACAAGTACACGCTCATCACCTCGTGTACAAGGCATTTAAATCAACACATAAGATATCCTAAGGGAAGAGGTCCCCCACACAAGGTTAGACAAGCCACTTATCTCGAACAAGTGCAAGTCAACCCAAACCACGCCTTTGCCATGAGTATTCGACTCCAAATGGCTCGAATCTATTCAATTAAATTATATAATGTAAATAATAATTCAAGTAATTGATTCTACAATTAAATTCTAAGCTAATACGCAAAATTATATAAAATGACCAAAATGCCCTCGGGCCCACGCGCCCGGTATCCAAACTTTTTTGTAGATAAAGATTACTCATGACCTTAGGAACTCAATATATTGTTTTCTCTTAATTCCATACTCAAAATCATGTTCAAAATCCAAAAATCTCAATTTCTAGGTTTTTCTTTAAAACCTAAATTCTCCTTTAGATTCTCATGAATTTTGATTTTAAATCTTTTTTTTTTTGGTGATTTTAAATCTAAGGTATAATAACAAAATATAATTAAAAAGTAGTTAGAGGAACTTACCTAATGATTTAATACAAAAATCCACTCTCAGATTCGCCCATTCTCGGACCTAGGGCTCAAAATATGATAAAATAAATCAAAAACTCGAGGTACACAACTAAGATCAAGCTGCAGAAGTCGCATTTGCGATCCAGGGTTCGGAATTACGATCCTTCGCAAAAGCGAAGAAGTCCTTCGCAAATGCGAACAGAGAGAGGCTGGGAATGGTCGCATTTGCGACAAAAAAGTTCGCAATTGCGAACTAGCATCGCAATTGCGATGGAAATGTTCGCAATTGCGAGCATACCAGAAGCAGCAGTTTTCCCCCCAATACGAAAATGAGCGAAACTTCCTCATACGATGTCCAAATTCAATGATTCTTTTTCCTGTGACTCCGTAATTTTGATACTGATCTAATGGTTCAAACAAAACTGAATTTGAAGCTTATTAGCTTAATATATTACTCCTTTATGTCTAAAGAAACGACGTTAAAACATTAAAAAAGAGCGTGATCACAACCCGAAACACACCCGAGGCCCCCGGGACCCCGACCAATAACACCAACCAGTCCCAAATCACATTACGGACTTGCTCGAGGCCTCAAATCACATCAAACAACGCTAAAATCATGAATTGCGCCTCAACTCAAGCTTGAAGAACTTTGAAATTTCCAACTTTCATTTCCGATGTCGAAACCTATCAAATCACGTCCGATTAACTTTAAATTTTGCACACCGGTCCAAAATGAC
This sequence comes from Nicotiana noctiflora, assembly GCA_032618575.1. Lineage (NCBI taxonomy): Eukaryota > Viridiplantae > Streptophyta > Magnoliopsida > Solanales > Solanaceae > Nicotiana > Nicotiana noctiflora. The sequence goes on from JASVEL010007233.1 coordinate 38,873, forward strand.
ATAACTAAGCTAAAGAAACTCTCGGAATTCCATTCTGACTCTTGGATCAAAATCTCACCTATCAACCGAAATTCGCCAAAATTCTAACTTTGTCAATTCAAGCTTAATTCTACACCGATCATCACAAAAATATTACGGACATACTCCTAAGTCCCAAATCACCTAACGAAGCTATCCAAACCATAAAATTTGTATTTCGAGCCCGATATCAAAATTTTCACTCCCGGTCGAATTTTTCTCAAAAACCTTCAAATTTCTATCTTTAGCCAAATGGCTCCAAAATAACCTACGGACCTCCGAATTCACTTTCGATCGCGCTCCCAACTCAAAATCACTATACGGAGCTACTCCCAGTCTCGGAATCCCAAACGGATATCAATAACACTGAAATGCATTTTAAGCCAAACTAATGCAATTCTTCTAAAATGCTAACTTCCATAATAGGCGCCAAAACCCGATTCGGGCATACGCCCAAGTCCGAAATAATCATACGAACCTTCTGGAACCTTCGAATCCTGATTTCGATGTCATTTACTCAAAATTTCAATTCTAGTTCATTTCTTCAACTTTAAGATTTCAAAATGAGAATTTCCATTTAGATTTGTCTTCAAACTTCCTGAATTTTAATTCTGAACATACACATAAGTCAATATACCTGAGATGAAGTTGCTCATGGCTTCAAACTGCTGAATGATGCGTCGGAGCTCAAAATAACAGGTTGGATCGTTACAAAAGAATTAATAAAATCTACATCATCTCAACTTTATTTCATATTTGGACTGGAATTTACATGATGAGGTTTAGAGACAGTACCTGAAATTGAAAGGAACAAGTGAGAAGAAGGAGAAGTTGCCTGTAGCAATTGCAACAACAGATACACGATCACATCTCAGCAACACAGGGATTTTGTTTGAAAAAAGCCAAATTGAACCGGTGTTTGAGAGGGAAACAATCACATAATCACGTTAACCAGCAAATATCAATCAAACTGGAGACTAAATTGAATTCAACACTCGAACAGGCTGGATTTCCAGGAAGAAAACTCTAAACAATATACTTAAACATTTTGCCAGAATCAGAATCATTTCAATTTGATGAAACAGTGAATGTTTTTTATCCTTCTATTGGCTTTTATAATCTTGTGGATTTTCTGGAAGCATTTTGGATCTAAAAGAGGAAACTAGGATATAAAATTCTTAGTTTCAGATCTGAAAACATATCAGATATTTTTTGTGATTTTTTAGGGTGTTAAAAAAATTTTAATTATGGTAGAAACTGCCTTATTTATAGAATGGAAAATGGAGGGAGATTTAATTTTCAGTATTTTCATATTAGTCCCCCTTTTTCTGACTTGTTAAACAAGTTACTACACTTATTTTGTTAGAACTTGCATTAAAACTCATTCTAGAATATTCTAGTAGCTTCTACCATATTCCTTTTCCTTTGGAATTCCTATTCTACCCTCACTTCATTTTAATATTTGCCAAACTACCCTTTTCTATACCTTTATTACCCTTACTTCATAAGGCTTATTACTTTTATCTCATTTTTCTCTATCCAAACTACCCCTGAAGTTCCCCACAATTACTACCAAGCGTATCCCTAACCCCCGAACTGTTATTCTGCAATTCGCATAAGCTGATTACTAATTTCGTTAATCACTGAGGATTATTGATTAAACCAGTATTAATTTTCAGCTATAACCAAACGACCTAACTAATTAAAGCTAATCATTGAATTAAGGAAACACATAATTATTGACTAACATAAACTAAACAACAATAAAGGGAACAAAGCTCAAATAATATCAATTAGAGACTTACTAAAACATAAGATTGACCTAACAAAAAAGAGTTAATCTAAAAGATAGAATCATTTCAACAAATTCTAAAATTAGTCTAATGGTCAAACTGGAATCACGCAAATAGTCAGAGAACTATCAAGCACCAAGTCAAAATACAGTCAGAACAGATTGACCAAAACAGAAAATTAGACCAAAATTAACCATTATGAAAACAAATAAGAAAAATTAAACAAGAAGAAAACAAACTTACTGATTCTGCACTTAAATCATCTTGAGCCTTGAGCCTTCGAAGACAAAATCTTGAAAAGAGATCAGACTTCTAATTTCAAGAAATCCCCAAGCCACGTTCAGATTTGAGTGACCTTGGCATGGAGATCATGACGAGGAAGGTTAGGAGGCTACATGATATGAATTTGGAACCTTTTGGATGAAATAGCATTTAGGTCAAAATTTGATTTTAATGTTTGAAACACTGGGTCGTGATTCAAAAAATGGGCTTTTGGGGGTTTGAAAAAGGAACTCGAGGAGGGTTGAGGGTGTATTTTTGGGAATATTTGGAGGTGTTTGGACGCTGGCGCCGCCGTGGGTGGTGGTGGCGGCGCTAGGGTTTTGAAGATATGGGGAGTTGTGGTGATCTTTAAGGAAAACTGATGGTGGGTCTGCAACGGGGAGATGATGGAGAAGAGATAGCGTGATTTTGGTGGGTATTAGGGTTACACCGCCGGCGGTGGCAATTTCCGGTCGGCGGCGACGCGGCGGGGTCGACGATAAAGGGGGGTAGACGATGGTGATAGGCGAAGGTTTAAACAGTGATACAGGGGTCTCTTTGCGTAATTGATTTAGGGTTGAAAAATATTTAGTATCTATATTAAAATACTTCAAGCCATTGCAACCGTTGGATCAAAGGCAATCAACGATCAAGATTAAACGACGCCCAAACGGCATCGTTTCATGTCAACAAGGCTGGATCGGTTTTGGATATTATTGGGCTCGTGGTTTGAGGGGTATTTGGGCCAACATTTTGGCCTAAAAGGCTTATAGGCTTTTGTATTGTTATTATATTCACCTTTTGTATTATATATATTCTATTTTGTATATTATTTTTTTATCTCTTTTCTTTTGTACTTTTTGTATTTATTTATTTCTGATTTTGTTTTTGATTTTGTATTTTTTTGTAGTTTATATTTTTGGTATTTTTTTATTGGTATTTTTCCTGATTTTTGTAAAACTAAAATAAAACCTAATTAAACTAATTAAATCCTAATTAAACTATTTAAATTTTAAAACTCAATTGTCAACTAAAAATGCCTAAGAACTATATATAATTTTTAATTTTCTTTTAAATTGTTCTAAAATAAATTAATACCTACTTAATACTAAAATATAAAATTAAATTCCTAAATGTATATATTAATTTTTCGTATTTTTACATGCACAAATAACATGCAGACAATTAACACAAAATCCACAGAAATTGTAAAAATAAGAGAAAAATTGTTTCGTTTGAATTTTTTGGGAACAAACTCATATATAGGGTAAATATCACATGCTCACATGTAGCGGTCGCAAAGATACGGCAGTTGACGGCGGAGTTGGAAGGTGCCAGTGGGAAAAAGTCTGACCCGGATGAGAAGATCCGAACAAAACACTTGAATACAATAAAATACAACTGAATACAGGTGGATAAAACTCTTGAATGCAACAAAATACACAAAATACAACTAACTTTTGTTGAATAAAATAGTTGACTATAACTAACTACAACTGAATACAGTTGTATAAAACACTTGAATACAACTAACTATTGCCAAATAAAATAGTTAAATACAACTGATTAAAATTGAATACAAGAGAATACGCATAACTCTTTAATACATCTAAAATATATGAATTAATGTTGCTGAATACATGTGAATACAACTGAAATATACATTCGAATACAACTGATTACAAATAGGTAATTTAGGCGATCTAGAAAGAGAAACAGCCTTATGGCTTCGCCGACCGGCGGCGAGCCATTAATTTCGGCTAGTCATGCCCCTAACACATCTGCCCAACCTCCTACAACAACTACAAACAATCCCCAGCCCTCAAATCCCACAAACGAAGCCATGAATTATGCAAAAGCTGTGAACCCTACTTCGACGACCACTGCCATGCAGAATCGAGACACATTCTTTTGATGGAATAGATGCACGTTCTTTTGATGTTCCTTCGCTGTCATTGTTAACAATATCAGACAGTCTTTCTTCTGATATTACTCGAAGCGCCGGTTTCCAATTCGCTACATTTTTGGGCTTCACTACCTTTCTCCCCATCCCCCTTATAGCACCTGGATTGTAATGGCGTGATAATGGAGGAGAACTAGAGAATTTGGGTGGGAGGAGAGGTATGAATTATGGATTGAGGGAGAAAGAGTAAAGTGTATGCAAAGAGAGAGAGAGAGAATGTGGTTAGTCAAATTTACGGTGATTATGTGAGAGAAAAGACTAAAAAGGATAAAGAGAGAAATATTATTTAGCATATATGGTGTCTTAAATGTAGGATGTAACTGTAATTATATATTTGGCTATAAAGTATAAAAGGTATCTATAAGATATAATATTTTAAAATGGTATTTATTTAAAATATATAGGGTATTAAGATTTTCTATAGAGTGTAAAATTTTCTAAAATATACTCACTAGCCATAGTGGGTAAAATTAAGTAATAGATGGTCACTGAATTTTACTCATGGGAAAATCTTTTGTTGGTAAAGTTTCCGACAGATACCGTCGACAATTTAGTCCGGCCTCTTTAGCCTTTAGGGATGTAAATGAAGGGGTATTATCACTTTTAGCCCGTGCTAGAAACTATTTATATTTGGTAGCCGAAAAAGTAAAAAACAATTATAAAATTTTTATATATAACATATAGTATGTATATACATTCAAAAAATATACAAATTTTATATTTTTTTTACTATTACTTTTGTAGATGCTATGCAGTGTCATTTTTCCTAAAATAAATAAACCCGATTAGCAATGTGTGATCCAGGTTGAAAAGATACAAAATGCAAAAAACAAGGGGTATTATTTCTTTTAGCATGCGCCAAAACTATTTATATTTGGTAGCCGAAAAAGTGTGTATAGGGTCAAATTTGACCCTCAATGTCTCTACGTCGATGGGTACGCCCATTGAGCATACGTCAACTAAAGCAAGGGTACGAATTGTGCGTGGGGGCAAAGGCGACGTCGTTTAAAACTCAGTGTCCTCACTAGGAGACGTTAACTACTTTTGTACCTTTATTATTATTTCGAGGAAGGCCTCCTGCTATATAAAGGAGACCTTCACATTGTAAAGGGGCATTATTATGATTCTCGAATAATACAACTCTCTGGTTTTCTCCTGCTCTCTCTCTATCTCTACATCTAATGAATACTTATTCTCGAGTTCATACTATCAGATCTACTATAACAATTTCATCTTTTCTATCTCTAGGTTTTATTATATTTGATTACGATTTACCCTCATTTACTTTTGATTATTTTTAATCTTACAAAGTATATTGATAAATTTTGAGCCAAACAATTTGGCGCCGTCTATGGGGATTTCGAGAATCAAAATCATAGTATCCACCTAGAGAACAACCAACTACACCATTCTCTACACCACACGAAATATGGTCGAAAATAACACAAGATCGAAAGCAATAGTGGGTGTTACACCCAATCTCCTTATTCCTCTCAACGAGGCAAGTGACGAGGGTATCTTGAATGCAAACCCTAGCACCACACTAGGTGTAAAGATATCACCTTCTCGATCTGAAGATCTGACGATCTTGCATGAAAAAAAAGCTTCCACATATGCGGCGAAGGAATCACCCTCAGTGATCAAGAAGCTGCTGGAAGAATGGCTAACAAGTACTTTATGTGGCTTGGTTTAGAAATCACCGCAAAGTAATGTCAGGTGTATGTAAACGGTAAGCATCACTGCTGCCATGGGTGAACCTGAGGTTGTACGAGCAAATAATAAGCCCATCAAAGTGCAGGCAACGATGGCACGCTAACAGCCATCCTAGAGAAGATGGAAGAAATGGAGAACAAAAATAAGGCACTTCGTGACCAAATGAAAGAGCATCAGTGAGGGTAGACAAGATCCCCGGTGCTCCCAAGTTGCTACCAAAATGCAACGTGGGAAGGTTCGTCGAACAACCATACATCAAAAAAGCTGCCCCTCACTCTATCCCAAAAACCTTCAAGATGCCACCCTATTTGAAGGTATATGACGGAACCACAGATCTCGTGGATCATTTGATCCACTATGTCACTGTTGTGAAGGGTAAAGACCTATCAAAAGAACAGGTACTATTGGTGTTGCTGAAGAAGCTTGGTGAGACATTGACAGGAGGTGCCCTAACGTGGTACTCTCAGCTACCAGCTAAGGCAATATTAACGTTCGAGTAAATGATGGATAAGTTCGTCACCGCCCATGCAGGAGCAAAAAAAAGCGGAAGCAAGGGTCAACGACATCTTCTCTATCATGCAAACTGCAGGGGAAGGACTCAGGGACTTCCTAGCCAGGTATAATAGGGCAAGGATGAGTTTGCCAAATGTATCGGAAGATATGAGAGTCGCCGCTTTCCAGAACGGGCTAAATAGGGACGGTTCGAGGGCAACCAAGAAGCTACTAAGCCGCCTCATGAAATATCCCCCTACCACATGGGAGGAAATCTACAATGCCTATTGCGCTGAGGTACGGCCGGATGAGGATGATCTTAATGGGCCGACCCAATGGCTAATGACGATACACTCAGAGACAATGAGGGATCGATGCAATAAAGGATGGCGAGAACAACTCCCACGCTCCAACAAAGACCGACACCAGCCATACACCAGATCCGCCCATCCACCACCAAGGTATACGGACGCTTGTCGCCCCACTCCGAAATGAAAGAGGTACACCTCCCTTATTATCTGCCCATAACTTTTGTGTGTCTCCTTTAGAAATAGTGTATGCACTGGAGAAGCTAGGCACCAAAGTGCAGTGGCCGTAGAAGATGAAACCAAAACCTACCACAAGGAAATCAAACGTCCTATATGAGTTCCATCAGGAACGGGGACACAAAACCGAAGACTGTATAGGCCTACAGCAAGATGTGGTCAGGACGTTGATCTAGGGATTCCTGAGGGAATTACTCAGTGAAAAACGGGAACAACCCCACGGGCCGCCGAAGCCACCCTCCTCAGCACGCACGATAAACATGATCGTCGGAGTTGGCGACGACTCAGCAATCATCACGTCAATTTTGCCACCACGCACAAACTAAAGTGGACCATCGCCCATGAACGGTATGACGACTTCAAAGATAGTATCACCTTCGATAAGTCTGATGCCAATGGTTTGTCTTTCCCCCATTACGACGCTTTAGATATCACTTTAAGTATCACCGATATGGATGTTAAGAGTCATGATTGACGATGAAAGTGGCGCCTGTATTATACACCTGAGGGTCCTCGTACAAATGAGACTCGATTTAATAATGTAGTGGAACAGACATCTAGAGAAATATCAATTCCCATTTTAGCAGGAGGAGTCACGCTGGAAACAACTTTCCACGTGATGAACTAGGAAACGGCCTACAACGTCATCACAGGACGCCCATGGATACATGCCATGTGAGCGGTCCCTTCAAGTTTTTACCAAGTGATCAAATTCCCCACCCCGTGGGGGGTATTCAACATTCGAGGCGAACCGCGCACTGCATAGGAATGCTACAAAATAGCTCAAGATTGCACCCACACCAAATAGCTAAAAAGGGCAAGTGCAGAAGCATAGCAATCAATTGTATCGGGGACTAAAGTAAACCCGAAAACTGACACCATCAAAGACCCCGACGTCGTGGAGGCCGGTAAAGCAATGGTCGAAGATCTCGACCTGGTCCGACTGGATGACACCGACCTCACAAAGAAAGCCTATATCAGGCACAACCTCACCAACCCGAGTAAGTATCATGAATTCCTAACTAACCATGCAGATTTATTTGCTTTTTCCCATTCAGATATGTCGGGAATCCCATGAGACATCGCCACCCACAAGTTGAACGTCGATCCATTACATTCGCATGTGCTACAGATAAGAAGGAAATTCAATACTGCTATCAATAAAGCGGTCAGCGAGGAGGTAGACAAATTACTGGACAATGGTTCCATCAAAGAATCGAAGTATCTCCAATGGGTTGCCAACATTTTCATGGTAAAAAAAAAACAGGAAGTGGAGAATGTGTGTGGATTTCACTTATCTGAACAAGACATGCCCGAAGGATTCATTCGCACTACCCCACATCGACCAATTGATCGACGACGCCACGGGACATGAACTATTGAGCTTCGTAGATGCCTACTCCAGCTACAATCAAATCATGATGGCCGAGGAGGATCAGGAGAAAACAACTTTTATCACCCACCAAGAGACATATTGCTACAAGGTAATGCCCTTCAAGCTCAAAAATGCAGGGGCCACGTACCAAAGACTGGTCACCAAAATGTTCAAAAAACATCTCGCTAAGACCATGGAAGTCTGTATCAACGATATGCTGGTGAAATAAATAAAGAAAAAAGACCACATTGACCATCTAAAGAAGCCTTCTAAATATTGAGAAGGTACGGAATGAAGCTGAACACCGAGAAATGCGCCTTCGGCGTGGCCTCGAAAAAGTTGTTAGGATTTCTTATGTCACAACGAGGCATCAAGGTCAACCCAGATTAGATCAAGGCGATAGATGCAATACCTGAGATTCTGAACATCAAAAAATAGGTACAAAAGCTGACGGAGCGAATAGCCTCCCTATCCAGATTCATCTACGGTCCTCCGATAGGTGCCATAAATTTTTCCATATGTTGATAAAGGACAACGGGTTACAATGGAACGAGGAATGCATCGAAGCCTTGAGAAAATTGAAAGCATGCCTATCCTTACCACCACTGCTGGCCAAAGAGAGTCCAGGCGAGCCCCTATTGGTGTATCTAGCCGTCTTCGAGGTCGCCGTTAACGCAGTCTTGGTTCGCGAAAATAAAGGTTTGCATTCTCCTATTTACTATACTATCAAAACCTTAGTGGACGCCGAAACACGGTATCCTCACCTTGAAAAGTTATCTCTGGCATTGGTCGTAGCTTCACAGAAGCTCCGACCCAATTTTCAGTGCCACCCCATAAAAGTAGTAACGACCTTCCACTTGAGAAGTGTCCTACATAAGCCTGAGTTATCAGGAAAACTAGCCAGATGGGCTATAGAGCTCAGCAAGCACGATATCTCATATCACCCAAGAACCACCATCAAGTCGCAAGTACTTGCCGACTTTATAGCCGATTTCAGCGCAAAAATACTGCTAGAAGCGGAATTGGAGGCACGTCGTACCCCTTCCAACATCGACCTATGGACTCTTTACACTGACGGCACTGCCAATGCCTTGGGATCGGGATTGGGACTCGTTTCGAGGTCCCCACGGGCAAAATAGTTTGTTAGTCCGTACGATGCCCCGAAATGACTAACAACAAGGTTGTGTATGAGGTCGTTATTGCAGGTATAAAACTAGCCATCAAATATAGGGCTCGATGACTCGTTTCCACTGTGATTCCCAACTCATAGTGAACCAGGTCACTAGGACTTACCAAATCAAGGAGCATAAATTGCAAAATTATTAGTCAAAGATCCACAAATTAATGACTGAGTTCGACGAGTGTCGCTTCGAACAAATTCCGAGGGCACGGAACATTGAAGTAGACGTTTTGGCAAAATTGGACACAACCACTAAAAAATTCAACAAAGAAAGTGTGGTCACCCTCCTCCATTCAGTCATGGATCGCACTAAGGTAATCTTTTTAAATTTAACTTGGGACTGGCGTAACCAATTTGTATCCTATCTGCAGGATGGTACACTCCCACTCGATAAAAAAGAGGCAAAGAAGCTCCGCGTATAGGCCGCCGGGTATTTTCTGATAAACCACGAGCTCTACAAAAGGACGTTTGGCGGACCCCTAGCCAAGTGCCTAGGTCCGCACCAAATGAGGCCAGTACTCGAAGAGGTACACGAAGGTCACTGCGGTGCCCAAACGGGCAAATGTGCCTCATACGCTGCATAATACGAGCCGGTTATTATTGCCCACCATGAAGAAAGAGGCACCGAAATACGTTCGCCGATGCAAACAATGTCAAAAGTATGCCCTCATGATACACCAACCTGGAGAGCCCCTCCACTCAGTCACCTCCCAATGGCTTTTCATCAAATGGAGAATGGACATAGTCGGTCCCCTACCAGCGGGACGAGGAATGGTACGATTTCTATTAGTTTTAACTGACTACTTCTCCAAGTGGGTGGAAGCATGTGCATACACCCAAATACGCGAATTGGAATTCACTGCCTTCATATGGAAGAATATCATTTGTCGTTTCGGCATCCCCAAGGAAATTAGTTGTGCCAACGGACGATAGTTCATCGGCCAGAAGACGATAGAATTCTTCGAAAAATGGCATATTAAGAGAATACTCTCCACGCCATATCACCCCGCCGCCAATGGCCAAGCATAGTCTTCCAATAAAAAAATACTGAACATACTGAAAAAGAAACTCGAGGAAGCCAAAGGGCTATGTCCTAAGCTACTACCAGAAAAACCAAACTCACTGGTCTATGGAACTGACGCAGTCATACCAGTCAAAGTCGGCAAACCAATCTTGAGGTATTCACATACCAGCGGAGCAGAGAATGACATAAACAGGCTTCAAGACCTCGACGAGGCCAAGGGGCCCACATAAGATTGGTGGCTCAGAAATAACAAGTCGAAGATACTACAACAAGAGATCCAATAATATTGTCGATGGCCTTAGCCATGTACTAACTTTGACTATCGTCAAATTACTCTCTTGTCGTAGTCGAGCTGGGTCGACTTGTTGATGACTTGTTACGACGATGGCCTTAGCCATAATACTGTCGATAGCCTTAGCCATGTATGTAACTTTAACTGTCGTCAAATTACTCGTTTGTCATAGTCGAGCTGGGTCGACTTGTTCACGATGATGGACTTAGCCATAATACTATCGACGGCCTTAGCCATGCACGTAACTTCGATTGTCGTTAAATTATTCATTTGTTGTAGTCGAGTTGGGTCGACTTATTGACGACGATGGCCATATCCATAATACTGTCGATGGCCTTAGCCGTTTACATGTTGGAGACGGACTTAGCCATTTATATATTGGAGATGGCCTTGGCCGTTTATAAATTGGAGATGGCCTTAGCCGTTTACACAGTGGAGATGGCCTTGGCTGTTTATCATAGGAGATCATGTTGGTCCAGCCCCTTTGTTATGTTAGTTAGGAGAGCATATGGAGTGGATGGTATGATAAACTCTTTCCGCAAATATCTCCAGGTGTCCCCTCTGCTGCCTCGTTAAAAACCTCCCCGAGAAAACCCAATTGTGACAAAACTCGGGTAAGGGAAAAAGAGTGCGACACTGGAGACGCCTTTTAGAATTGGAAATACTTAAGTTGAGTGACGTTCCAATTATTTTGGAGATTTTTTCCTTCCATTATTTCTAATTGGAATGCTCCTTTACCTGTTGCTGCTTTGATTTTGTAGGGTCCATCCCAGTTGGTGCCAATTTTTCCTTCGCTTGGGTCTTTTGATGCCAATGTTTTGGCTTTGAGGACGTAGCCTCCCACTTTGAGTGGTTTTACTAAGGCCATCATCGTTAAAAAGTTGATCCAGTTCAACTACGACAAACGAGTAATTCAATGACAGTCGAAGTTACATACATGGCTAAGGCCATCGACAGTATTATGGCTAAGGCCATCATCGTCAATAAGTTGACCCAGATCGACAATGACAAATGAGTAATCCGATGATAGTCGAAGTTACGTACATGTCTAAGGCCATCGACAGTATTATGGCTAAAGCCATCATTGTCAATAAGTCAACCCAGCTCGACAACGACTAACGAGTAATTCAACGATATTACGTACATGGCTAAGGCCATCATCGTTAATAATTTGATCCAGCTCGACTACGACAAACAAGTAATTCAACGACAGTCAAAGTTACGTACATGGCTAAGGCCATCGACAAATTTATGGCTAAGGTCATCGTCGCCAACCCTATTCGACTACGACAAAGGTGCTTAAATAACAATTGAAGTGATGTCATTATTAGCTAAAGCCACCACTATTTAGCATCAAAGTCGCATCCTATCAGCAGCTAACGCAGACAACATTCGAGAAACACCTTGAAAATCCTACAAGTAAACGAGCACCTGCTCTGCGGAGAACTATACCCACAGGTTTTGTGGGAGACGCATCGTTGCTCCTGAACCTCCACCTTAGTAGCTCAACCCACAGCTAAGAACTCCTCATGCACGACTAATCTGGCCTCGGCGTATACCCACATCTCATGCGCCTCATGATGAGCATCCTCATTAGACCTTGGCGCAGCAGTCCTCTTAAGGGCTTTAATCTCAACCGCCCTGGTATTGAGTTCAGTGGTCAAGGCAGCGACATTGGACCGTAAATCAGCAGCTTCCGTCGCTACCCCACGGCCAACCTCCAATTCCTCTTCCTTCGACTAAAGAAGAGTCTCCAACTCAATGTTCCGAGCCAAAGCAGTCATCAGCTGCTCATCAACCTGCTCCAGTTCGACCACTCTCCATTTTAGTTGGGCCTCCGACTGCTCAAGGCCCTCACGGAACACCTAAAATTTCAGGTCATGTTTAAGTAGGTTCACCAACGCCTGATGCTTGGCACAGCACCGCTGGTACTTTTTTGCCATCTTGGTGAAAATGTCTGCCTTCTTTTGCGCTCGCCGTCTCCTCTCCACCTCCAAAGTGAGAGTCTAAAAAGGAGAAGAAAAAGAGGAAAGGCAAGTCAGTATGCATCAAAATTAACCTTACAGCACACAAAAAAAATTGAAAGTTGTCAGCAAGGTCGCGCTAGCGACACTTCGGGATAGATCTCCGTCACTAACACCTTTCAGCATTTCACGCTCAGCAACCGCACATAACAGGGTCATATCCATTGCGGCCTGCTCGTTGTATTGTAACAGGTTATACCCTCTTGGGATCATAATTCGGTGGTTAGATCTACCTACCGTCATCTCCACATGGGCCGGACCCCTCGTTAACCCATTTGTATCTCTATGGGCGGCCTTAGGGTCTATCCTCTTGGCATCGTCGCCCACTTCTTCAACAGCAGCCGACGAACCACTTTCCGTAACACGGGTTGGGCTGGCGTTGGTGATAGCTCTCCTTTGGGAGCCAACCTCCCAGAATGGATAGAATCGGCCATAAAAACCGGCCTCGACCCTTTATGGGGCTCATTCACCCTCTCGTCTTCGGTTGCTATCCCCTTGCATGTTATCAACCGCCGTCTTTTTTCTCTCTAGTGGCTCATCACCTTCACAAGTCTCCTCCACAGGCTGCAGGGATGGCATTGAATGAGTCACTTCACTTGTGGACGCAGCCACAGGCGCAACCTCCTGCTGAGGAACCTCGGGAGCGCCATCACTGAATGAGCCACAGGGTATGTCTCCACCCTCAGAGTCAGTCCCCGCCCTAGGCGAGGTAACAACGGTTTTCTTCTTCTTGGGGGCGCTCCGACCTGCCAACACGAGTAAGTCGGGTAACAAAACCTAAGGGAACTTCCAAACCAAATCCAAAGAATTACCTGATGGGTCGTACCGTTCACGAAATGCGGCCCAGATACGGCATTCCTCCGCATAAGGTATTAATCATTCCACCCACGATTTAATATTGTCAATGAACTGGGGTGGAGAATCCCTCGCTGCAAAAAAAAAAAAAAAAAAAAGAAATCACAGTGGTCGAATGGTCAAGGTCACAAACAGTCATGAACTCTACAAATAAAGGTACTTACATTTTGAGTTAGAAACGCCATTTTTCACCTTGAATTGGTCAAAATATGCGGAATTGTCCATCTTACCGGGAACCATTTAGGGTGAGACACCAGGTGCTCAGTCCTGATGTAGAAGTAGCGGCGGTTGGTCTTGTCATCAGATTTAGCAACCAAACCCTTCGTTCCACGGCTTTTCAACTACATCATGGTACCCCTCAGTTAACCAGGGCTGAATAACTGTAAAAGGTGATGAACTTAGATGCCCCACTCAGCCTTAGCCGCATACGTGGTTAAAATCCTGCACACCTTCAAGGTGTAAGGAGTAAGCTGAGCCGGACACACATTGAAAAAATGGAAAAGCTCCTCCGCTAGAGGGTAGATTAGGAGACCATAACCAATCAAATATAGGTGCTCGTAAAATGTGCAATACCCAGGCTTGTGCACATTGACATAGTCCATCCTAGTCGGAGCCATTTCCACATGGTCCGGAATATGGTGTGTCGCTCGAAGATTGTCCAGATAGGATTGCAATAAATCATTATGCTCCCAGGGAAGGGCTGAGCTTTTAGTTTGAAAATCCTTTAGAATATGCATCTCAATTGGGAGGACGTTGTCTACTGTAAGGGGAACAAGGGGTTTTCGTGATTCTTCCTCCTCGGTACAGGAGGAGGGTTGAACCCTAGATGCATTATCTTTGGTCTTTTAACTGCTTTGACGACGTTTTGTCATGTTGTCATATTTAAGAAACAAAGTACTAACGACGGGAAGTGTGACTTCAAAGAAGTGGAGGAGTCTCACACGAAACAATGGTTGCAAGAAAGGAAGGCAAAGTAGGAGGCAAGAAAATGTTTTCCAAAGGTTCGAAAGATGAAACAGGCCTTCCCCCATCAGCAACTCGGCAATGTCATACATTTCATCTCATTCACGTTACCACCCCCAGGGCGAGGTCAAATTCTCCAAAGATGAGGTTTGCATTTCCACCCATTGAAGATGCCTACCGAATGCGCCTCCAACGAGCAGAGTGACTAACTGTATAGGGTCAAATTTGACCCTCAATGTTTCTACGCTGATGGGTACGCCCATTGAGCATACGTCAACTAGAGCAAGGGTACGACTTGGGTGTGGGGGCAAAGGCGACATCGTTTAAAACTCAGCGCCCTCACTAGGGAGACGTTGACTACATTTGTACCTTTCTGATTATTTCGAGGAATGCCTCCTACTATATAAAGGAGACCTTCACATTGTAAAGGGACATCATTATGATTCTCGAATAATACAACTCTCTGATTTTTTCCTACTCTCTCTCTATCTCTACATCTAACGAATACTTATTCTCGAGTTCATACAATCAGATCTACTATAATAATTTCATCTTTTCTATCTCTAAGTTTTATTAAATTTGATTACGATTGTATGAGTTGTAATTCGACCTTATAAAAGCTCAGCTTATAAATAATATATTAATCGCTCCCCTTGGCCCAAATGCGCATAATAAGCATCGAGGCCGCCCCCAACTGGGCATAGACGCCATGAGCAGCGAGGTTGTCCTCGACCACAGGTTACTGCCCATAGCCGCCTACAATTCTTCTGTCAGAGACGACGCCTTGCGGGTACGCCCGCGACAGTTTCATAACACAGACTCAATCTCCAAATAAAGTCAACTACCATAATTAAGACCTATAAATACCGAGGCAATCATCAGGAAAGAGGGTTCCACTCTCTCCCTGCGGGGGCTCTAAGAAATACATAGTATAACACAGAGTGAGAGTCACAATCAGCAATACAGGATAACAGAAGGTCTATGAAAACATGATTGTAAGGATCTGAACCACTTTACGGAGAGGCAGATTAACCCATCATCATGATTAAAGATCACTAAATATCCTCTGTTATCTCTACATATGTCTCCATTATCTTCTACCTTTATTAAACTTCAGATATGCTACGACCTGCTATGATTGGCCCTTTAGTTTTAATGATTGTTTTGAGTTCATAAATGTTCATAAGCATGTCGGGTAGAACAATTTGGCGCCGTCTGTGGGGATTTCATAGCAAGGTCGCATAGCTTTCCCTGGAGTTGCAAACAAAGGGAAAACGACTAACGAGGGGTTAAAAGCCCAACCAGAACAAGCCTGATTCGTTTTCAAAATAAAAGATGATGAATGAAAAGAGAAAAGTCAACTAAAGTTCAATTACGGTTGAACTGGGACTCAGGCCATAAGCCTTCGCCAAAATAAATTCAACGACAGTTGAAGTAAAACTCGGGCTATCAGCCCTCGACGCTAAAAGTCAACAGAAGTTATATTACGGTTGAATTGGGACTCAGTCTATGATCCTTCGCCAAAGTAAGTTCAACAACAGTTGAAGTAAAGCTCGGGCTACGAGCCCTCGATGCTAAAAGTCAACTAAAGTTCAATTACGGTTGAACTGGGACTCAGCCTATGAGCCTTCGCCAAAGTAAATTCAACGATAGTTGAAGTAAAACTCGGGCTATGAGCCATCGACGCTAAACGTCAACTAAAGTTCAATTACGGTTGAATTGGGACTCAGGCTATGAGCCTTCGCCAAAGTAAATTCAAAGAAAGTTGAAGTAAAACTCGGGCTATGAGCCCTAGACGCTAAACGTCAGCTAAAGTTCAATTACGGTTGAACTGGAACTCAGGCTATGAGCCTTCGCCAATATATAAATTCAACGATATTTGAAGTAAAACTCGGGCTATGAGCCCTCGACCCTAAAAGTCAACTAAAGTTCAATCACGGTTGAACTCGGACTCAGGCCATGAGCCTTCGCCAAAGTAAATTCAATGACAGTTGAAGTAAAACTCGGGCTCTGAGCCCTCGACGCTAAACGTCAACTAAATTTCAATTACGGATGAATTGGGACTCAGGCCGTGAGCCTTTGCCAAAATAAATTCAATGACAGTTGAAGTAAAACTCAGGCTATGAGCCCTCGACGCTAAAAGTCAACTAAAGTTCAATTACGGTTGAACTGGGACTCAGGCCATGAGCCTTCGCCAAAATAAATTCAAGGACAGTTGAAGTAATACTCGGGATGTGAGCCCTCGACGCTAAAAGTCAACTAAAGTTCAATTACGGTTGAACTAGGACTCAGGCTATGAGCCTTCGCCGAAGTAAATTCAATGACGGTTGAAATAAAACTCAGGCTATGAGCCATCGACGCTAAACGTCAACTAAAGTTCAATTACGGTTGAATTGGGACTCAGGCTATGAGCCTTCGCCAAAGTAAATTCAAAGACAGTTGAAGTAAAACTCGGGCTATGAGCCCTCGACGCTAAACGTCAACTAAAGAACAATTACGGTTGAACTGGGACTCAGGCTATGAGCCATCGCCAATATATAAATTCAACGACAATTGAAGTAAAACTCAGGCTATGAACCCTCAACGCTAAAAGTCAACTAAAGTTCAATCACGGTTTAACTGGGACACAGGCCATGAGCCTTCGCCAAAGTAAATTCAACAACAGTTGAAGTAAAACTCGGGCTATGAGCCCTCGACGCTAAACGTCAACTAAATTTCAATTACGGATGAACTGGGACTCATGACATGAGCCTTCGCCAAAATAAATTCAATGACAGTTGAAGTAAAACTCATGCTATGAGCCCTCGACGCTAAAACTCAACTAAAGTTCAATTACGGTTGAACTGGGACTCAGGCCATGAGCCTTCGCCAAAATAAATTCAACGACAGTTGAAGTAAAACTCGGGCTATGAGCCCTCGACGCTAATAGTCATCTAAAGTTCAGTCACGGTTGAACTAGGACTCAGGCCATGAGCATTCGCCAAAGTAAATTCAACGATAGTTGAAGTAAAAATCGGGCTATGAGCCCTCGACGCAAAACATCAACTAAAGTTCAATTACGGATGAACTGGGACTCAGGCCATGAGCCTTTGCCAAAATAAATTCAACAATAGTTAAAGTAAAACTCGGGCTTTGAGCCCTCGACGCCAAAAGTCAACTAAAGTTCAATTACGATTGAACTGGGACTCAGGCTATGAGCCTTCGCCAAAGTAAGTTTAACAACAATTGAAGTAAAGCTCGGGCTACGAGCCCTCAACGCTAAAAATGAACTAAAGTTTAATTACGGTTGAACTGGGACTCAGGCTATGAGCCTTCGCCAAAGTAAATTCAACGACAGTTGAAGTAAAACTCGGGCTATGAGCCCTCGACGCTAAACGTCAACTAAAGTTCAATTACAGATGAACTGGGACTCAGGCTATGAGCCTTCACCAAAGTAAATTCAACGACAGTTGAAGTAAAACTCGGGCTATGAGCCCTCGACACTAAACGTCAACTAAAGTTCAATTACGGTTGAACTGGGACTCAGGCTATGAGCCTTCACCAATATATAAATTCAATGATAATTGAAGTAAAACTCGGGCTATGAGCCCTCGACGCTAAAAGTCAACTAAAGTTCAATCACGGTTGAAACGGGACTCAGGCCATAAGCCTTCGCCAAAGTAAATTCAACGACAGTTGAAGTAAAACTCGGGCTATGAGACCTCGACGCTAAACGTCAACTAAAGTTCAATTACGGTTGAACTGGGACTCAGGCTGTGAGCCTTTGCCAATATATAAATTCAACGACAGTTGAAGTAAAACTCGGGTTACGAGCCCTCGACGCTAAAAGTCAACTAAAGTTCAATCACGGTTGAACTGGGACTCAGGCCATGAGCCTTCGCCAAAGTAAATTCAACGACAGTTAAAGTAAAACTCGGGCTATGAGCCCTCGACGCTAAAAGTCAACTAAAGTTCAATTACGGTTGAAATGGGACTCAGGCTATGAGCCTTCGCCAAAGTAAGTTCAACAACAGTTGAAGTAAATCTCGGGCTACGAGCCCTCGACGCTAAAAGTGAACTAAAGTTCAATTTCAGTTGGACAGGGACTAAGGCTATGAGCCTTCGCCAAAGTAAATTCAACGACAATTGAAGTAAAACTCGGACTGTGAGCCCTCGATGCTAAACGTCAACTAAAGTTCAATTAAAGTTGAACTGGGACTCTGGCCATGAGCCTTCGCCAAGGTAAATTCAATTACAGTTGAAGTAAAACTCGGGCTATGAGCCCTCGACGCTAAAAGTCAACTAAAGTTCAATCACGGTTGAACTGGAACTCAGGCCATGAGCCTTCGCCAAGGTAAATTCAACGATTGTTGAAGTAAAACTTGGGCTATGAGCCCTCGACACTAAATGTCAACTTAAGTTCAATTATGGATGAACTGGGACTCAGACCATGAGCCTTCGCCAAAATATATTCAACGACAGTTGAAGTAAAACTCGGGATGTGAGCCCTCGACGCTAAAAGTCAACTAAAGTTCAATTACGGTTGAACTGGGACTCAGGCCATGAGACTTCGCCAAAATAAATTCAACGACAGTTGAAATAAAACTCGGGCGATGAGTCCTTGACGCTAAACGTCAACTAAAGTTCAATTACGGTTGAACTGGGACTCAGGCTACGAGCCTTCGCCAAAGTAAATTCAACGACAATTGAAGTAAAACTCGGGCTATGAGCCCTCGACGCTAAACGTCAACTAAAGTTCAATTACGGTTGAACTGGGACTCAGGCTATGAGCCTTCGCCAATATATAAATTCAACGATAGTTGAAGTAAAACTCGGGCTATGAGCCCTCGACGCTAAAAGTCAACTAAAGTTCAATCACGGTTGAACTGGGACTCAGGCCATGAGCCTTCGCCAAAGTAAATTCAACGACAGTTGAAGTAAAACTCGGGCTTTGAGCCCTCGACGCTAAACGTCAACTAAATTTCAATTACGGATGAATTGGGACTCAGGCCATGAGCCTTCGCCAAAATAAAATCAACGACAATTGAAGTAAAACTCGGGCTATGAGTCCTCGACGCTAAAAGTCAACTAAAGTTCAATTACGATTGAATAGGGACTCAGGCCATGAGCCTTCGCAATAATAAATTCAACGACAGTTCAAGTAAAACTCGAGCTATGAGCCCTCGATGCTAAAAGTCAACTAAAGTTCTATTACAGTTGAACTGGGACTTAGGCAATGATCCTTCGACAAAGTAAGTTCAACAACAGTTGAAGTAAAGCTCGGGCTACGAGCCCTCGACGCTAAAAGTCAACTAAAGTTCAATTACGGTTGAACTGGACTAAGGCTATGAGCCTTTGCCAAAGTAAATTCAACGACAATTGAAGTAAAACTCGTTTTCTGAGCCCTCGACGCTAAATGTCAACTAAAGTTCAATTACGGTTGAACTTGGACTCAGGCTATGAGCCTTCGCCAATATATAAATTCAACGACAGTTGAAGTAAAACTCAGGCTATGAGCCCTCGACGCTAAAAGTCAACTAAAGTTCAATCACGATTGAACTAGGACTCGGGCTATGAGCCTTCGCCAAAGTAAATTTAACGACAATTGAAGTAAAACTCGGGCTATGAGCCCTCGAAGCTAAACGTCAACTAAAGTTCAATTATGGATGAACTGGGACTCAGGCCATGAGCCTTCGCCAAAGTAAATTCAACGATAGTTGAAGTAAAACTATGGCTATGAGCCCTCGACGCTAAACGTCAACTAAAGTTCAATTACAGTTGAACTGGGACTCAGGCTATGAGCCTTCACCAAAGTAAATTCAATGACAGTTGAAGTAAAACTCGGGCTATGAGCCCTCGACACTAAACGTCAACTAAAGTTCAATTACGGTTGAACTGGGACTCAGGCTATGAGCCTTCACCAATATATAAATTCAATGATAGTTGAAGTAAAACTCGGGCTATGAGCCCTCGACGCTAAAAGTCAACTAAAGTTCAATCACGATTGAACCGGGACTCAGGCCATGAGCCTTCGCCAAAGTAAATTCAACCATAGTTGAAGTGAAACTTGGGCTATGATCCCTTGACGCTAAACGTCAACTAAATTTAAACTACGGATGAACTGGGACTCAGGCCATGAGCCTTCGCCAAAATAAATTCAACGACAGTTGAAGTAAAACTCGGGCTGTGAGCCCTCGATGCTAAAAGTCAACTAAAGTTTAATTACAGTTGAACTGGGACTCGGGCCATGAACCTTCGCCAAAATAAATTCAACGACAGTTGAAGTAAAACTCGGGCTATGAGCCCTCGACGCTAAAAGTCAACTAAAGTTCAATTACGGTTGAACTGGGACTCAGGCTGTGAGCTTTCGCCAAAGTAAGTTCAACAACAGTTGAAGTAAATATCGGGCTACGAACCCTCGATGCTAAAAGTGAACTAAAATTCAATTTCGGTTGGACAGGGACTCAGGCTATGAGCCTTCACCAAAGTAAATTCAATGACAGTTGAAGTAAAACTCGGGCTATGAGCCATTGATGCTAAACGCCAACTAAAGTTCAATCACAGTTGAACTGGGACTCAGGCCATAAGCCTTCCCCAAGGTAAATTCAACGACAGTTGAAGTAAAACTCGGGCTATGAGCCCTCGACGCTAAAAGTCAACTAAAGTTCAATCACGGTTGAACTGGAACTCAGGCCATGAGCTTTCGCCAAGGTAAATTCAACGATAGCTGAAGTAAAACTCGGGATATGATCCCTCGACACTAAACGTCAACTTAAGTTCAATTATGGATGAACTGGGACTCAGGCCATGAGCCTTCGCCAAACTATATTCAACGACAAGTGAAGTAAAACTCGGGATGTGACCCCTCGACGCTAAAAGTCAACTAAAGTTCAATTACGGTTGAACTGGGACTCAGGCCATAAGACTTCGCCAAAACAAATTCAACGACAGTTGAAGTAAAACTCATGCTATGAGCCCTCGAAACTAAAAGTCAACTAAAGTTAAATTACGATTAAAATGGGACTCAGGCCATGAGCCTTCGCCAAAGTAAATTCAACGACAGTTGAAGTAAAACTCGGGCGATGAGTCCTCGACGCTAAACGTCAACTAAAGTTCAATTACGGTTGAACTGGGACTGAGGCTATGAGCCTTCGCCAAAGTAAATTCAACGACAGTTGAAGTAAAACTCGGGCTATGAGACCTCGACGCTAAACGTCAACTAAAGTTCAATTACGGTTGAACTGGGACTCAGGCTGTGAGCCTTTGCCAATATATAAATTCAACGACAGTTGAAGTAAAACTCGGGTTACGAGCCCTCGACGCTAAAAGTCAACTAAAGTTCAATCACGGTTGAACTGGGACTCAGGCCATGAGCCTTCGCCAAAGTAAATTCAACGACAGTTAAAGTAAAACTCGGGCTATGAGCCCTCGATGCTAAACGTCAACTAAATTTCAATGACGGATGAACTGGGACTCAGGCCATGAGCCTTCGCCAAAATAAAATCAACGACAATTGAAGTAAAACTCGGGCTATGAGTCCTCGACGCTAAAAGTCAACTAAAGTTCAATTACGGTTGAATAGGGACTCAGGCCATGAGCCTTCGCCATAATAAATTCAACGACAGTTGAAGTAAAACTCGAGCTATGAGCCCTCGATGCTAAAAGTCAACTAAAGTTCAATTACAGTTGAACTGGGACTCAAGCAATGAGCCTTCGCCAAAGTAAGTTCATCAACAGTTGAAGTAAAGCTCGGGCTACTAGCCCTCGACGCTAAAAGTCAACTAAAGTTCAATTACGGTTGAACTGGACTCGGGCTATGAGCCTTCGCCAAAGTAAATTCAACGACAGTTGAACTAAAATTCGTTTTATGAGCCCTCGACGCTAAATGTCAACTAAAGTTCAAATACGGTTGAACTTGGACTCAGGCTATGAGCCTTCGCCAATATATAAATTCAACGACAGTTGAAGTAAAACTCGGGCTATAAGCCCTCGACGCTAAAAGTCAACTAAAGTTCAATCACGATTGAACTAGGACTCGGGTTATGAGCCTTCGCCAAAGTAAATTTAACGACAGTTGAAGTAAAACTCGGGCTATGAGCCCTCGAAGCTAAACGTCAACTAAAGTTCAATAATGGATGAACCGGGACTCAGGCCATCAGCCTTCGCCAAAATAAATTCAACGACAGTTGAAGTAAATCTCGGGCTATGAGCCCTCGACGCTAAAAGTCAAATAAAGCTCAATTACGGTTGAACTGGGACTCAGGCCATGATCCTTCGCCAAAATAAATTCAACGACAGTTGAAGTAAAACTCGGGCTATGAGCTCTCGACGCTAAACGTCAACTAAAGTTCAATTACAGTTGAACTGGGACTCAGGCTATGAGCCTTCGCCAAAGTAAGTTCAACAACAGTTAAAGTAAAGCTCGGGCTACGAGCCCTCGATGCTAAAAGTCAACTAAAGTTCAATTACGGTTGAACTGAGACTCAGGCTATGAGCCTTCGCCAAAGTAAATTCAACGACAGTTGAAGTTAAACTCGGGCTATGAGCCCTCGACGCTAAACGTCAACTAAAGTTCAATTACGGTTGAAATGGGACTCAGGCTATGAGCCTTCGCCAATATGTAAATTCAACGACAGTTGAAGTAATACTCGGGCTATGAGCCCTCGACTCTAAAAGTCAACTAAAGTTAAATCACGATTGAACTGGGACTCAGGCCATGAGCCTTCGCCAAAGTAAATTCAATGACAGTTGAAGTAAAACTCGGGCTATGAGCCCTCGACGCTAAACGTCAACTAACGTTCAATTACGGATGAACTCATACTCAGGCCATGAGCCTTCACCAAAATGAATTCAACGACATTTGAAGTAAAACTTGGGCTATGAGCCCTCGACGCTAAAAGTCCACTAAAGTTCAATTACGGTTGAACTAGGACTCAGGCCATGAGACTTCGCCAAAATAAATTCAACGACAGTTGAAGTAAAACTCGGGCTATGAGCCCTCGACGCTAAAAGTCAACTAATGTTCAATTATGGTTGAACTGGGACTCAGGCCATGAGCCTTCGCCAAAGTAAATTCAACAACAGTTGAAGTAAAACTCGGGCTATGAGCCCTCGACGCTAAACGTCAACTAAAGTTGAATTACGGTTCAACTGGGACTCAGGCTATGAGCCTTCACCAAAGTAAATTCAATGACAGTTGAAGTAAAACTCGGGCTCTGAGCCCTCGATGCTAAACGTCAACTAAAGTTCAATTACGGTTGAACTGGGACTCAAGCCATCATCCTTCGCCAAAATAAATTCAATGACAGTTGAAGTAAAACTCGGGCTATGAGCCCTCGACGCTAAAAGTCAACTAAAGTTCAATTACGGTTGAACTGGGACTTAGGCTATGAGCCTTTGCCAAAGTAAGTTCAACAACAGTTAAAGTAAAGCTCGGGCTACGAGCCCTCGACGCTAAAAGTCAACTAAAGTTCAATTACGGTTGAACTGGGACTCAGGCTATGAGCCTTTGCCAAAGTAAATTCAACGACAATTGAAGTTAAACTCGGGCTATGAGCCCTCGACGCTAAACGTCAACTAAAGTTCAATTTCGGTTGAACTGGGACTCAGGCTATGAGACTTCGCCAATATATAAATTCAACGACAGTTGAAGTAATACTCGGGCTATGAGCCCTCGACTCTAAAAGTCAACTAAAGTTAAATCACGGTTGAACTGGGACTCAGGCCATGAGCCTTCGCCAAAGTAAATTCAATGACAGTTGAAGTAAAACTCGGGCTATGAGCCCTCGACACTAAACGTCAACTAACGTTCAATTACGGATGAACTCGGACTCAGGCCATGAGCCTTCACCAAAATGAATTCAATGACATTTGAAGTAAAACTCGGGCTATGAGCCCTCGACGCTAAAAGTTAACTAAAGTTCAATTACGGTTGAACTAGGACTCAGGCTATGAGCCTTCGCCAAAGTAAATTCAACGATAGTTGAAGTAAAACTTGGGCTTTGAGCCCTCGACGCTAAACGTCAACTAAAGTTCAATTACGGTCGAACTGGGACTCAGGCTATGAGCCTTCGCCAATATATAAATTCAACGACAGTTGAAGTAATACTCGGGCTCTGAGCCCTCGACTCTAAAAGTCAACTAAAGTTAAATCACGGTTGAACTGGGACTCACGCCATGAGCCTTCGCCATAGTAAATTCAATGACAGTTGAAGTAAAACTTGGGCTATGAGCCCTCGACGCTAAACGTCAACTAACGATCAATTATGGATGAACTCGGACTCATGCCATGAGCCTTCACCAAAATGAATTCAACAACATTTGAAGTAAAACTCGGGCTATGAGCCCTCGACACTAAAAGTCAACTAAAGTTCAATTACGGTTGAACTAGGACTCAGGCCATGAGACTTCACCAAAATAAATTCAACGACAGTTGAAGTAAAACTCGGGCTATGAGCCGTCGACTCTAAAAGTCAACTAAAGTTAAATCACGGTTGAACTGGGACTCAGGCCATGAGCCTTCGCCAAAGTAAATTCAATGACAGTTGAAGTAAAACTCGGGCTATGAGCCCTCGAAGCTAAACGTCAACTAAGGTTCAATTATGGATGAACTGGGACTCAGGCCATGAGCCTTCGCCAAAATAAATTCAACGACAATTGAAGTAAAACTCGGGCTATGAGCCCTCGACGCTAAAAGTCAAATAAAGCTCAATTACGATTGAACAGGGACTCGGGCCATAATCCTTTGCCAAAATAAATTCAACGTCAGTTGAAGTAAAACTCGGGCTATGAGCCCTCGACGCTAAAAGTCAACTAAAGTTCAATTACGGTTGAACTGGGACTCAAGCTATGAGCCTTCGCCAAAGTAAATTCAACGACAGTTGAAGTAAAACTCGGGCTATGAGCCCTCGACGCTAAACGTCAACTAAAGTTCAATTACGGTTGAACTGGGACTCAGGCTATGAGCCTTCGCCAATATATAAATTCAACGATAGTTGAAGTAATACTCGGGCTGTGAGCCCTCGACTCTAAAAGTCAACTAAAGTTAAATCACGGTTGAACTGGGACTCAGGCCATGAGCTTTCGCCAAAGTAAATTCAATGACAGTTGAAGTAAAACTCGGGCTATGAGCCCTCGACGCTAAATGTCAACTAACGTTCAATTACGGATGAACTCGAACTCAGGCCATGAGCCTTCACCAAAGTGAATTCAACGACATTTGAAGTAAAACTCGGGCTATGATCCCTCGACGCTAAAAGTCAACTAAAGTTCAATTACGGTTGAACTAGGACTCAGGCCATGAGACTTCGCCAAAATAAATTCAACGACAGTTGAAGTAAAACTCGGGCTATGAGCCCTCGACGCTAAAAGTCAACTAAAGTTCAATTATGGTTGAACTGGGACTCAGGCAATGAGCCTTCGCCAAAGTAAATTCAATAAAAGTTGAAGTAAAACTCGGGCTATGAGCCCTCGACTCTAAACGTCAACTAAAGTTGAATTATGGTCGAACTGCGACTCAAGCTATGAGCCTTCACCAAAGAAAATTCAATGACAGTTGAAATAAAACTTGGGCTATGAGCCCTCGACGCTAAACGTCAAATAAAGTTCAATTACGGTTGAACTGGGACTCAGGCTATGAGCCTTCGCCAAAGTAAGTTTAACAACAGTTGAAGTAAAGCTCGGGCTACGAGCCCTCGACGAGTCAACTACAGTCCAATCACGGTTGAACTGGGACTCAGGCCATGAGCCTTCGCCAAAGTAAATTCAATGACAGTTGAAGTAAAACTCGGGTTCTGAGCCCTCGACGCTAAACGTCAACTAAATTTCAATTACGGATGAACTGGAACTCAGGCCATGAGCCTTCGCCAAAATAAATTCAATGACAGTTGAAGTATAACTCGGGCTGTGAGCCCTCGACGCTAAAAGTCAACTAAAGTTCATTTACGGTTGAACTGGGACTCAGGCTATGAGCCTTCGCCAAAGTAAATTCAAGGACGGTTGAAAAAAAACTCGGGCTATGAGCCATCGATGCTAAACGTCAACTAAAATTCACTTGCGGTTGAATTGGGACTCAGGCTATGAGCCTTCGCCAAAGTAAATTCAACGATAGTTGAAGTAAAACTCGGGCTATGAGCCCTCGATGCTAAACGTCAACTAAAGTTCAATTTCGGTTGAACTGGGACTCAGGCTATGAGCCTTCGCCAATATATAAATTCAACGACAGTTGAAGTAAAACTCGGGCTATGAGCCCTCGACGCTAAAAGTCAAATAAAGCTCAATTACGGTTGAACTGGGACTCAGGCCATGATCCTTCGCAAAAATAAATTCAACGACAGTTGAAGTAAAACTCGGTCTATGAGCTCTCGACGCTAAAAGTCAACTAAAGTTCAATTACGGTTGAACTGGGACTCAAGCTATGAGCCTTCGCCAAAGTAAGTTCAACAACAGTTAAAGTAAAGCTTGGGCTACGAGCCCTCGACGCTAAGAGTAAACTAAAATTCAATTACGGTTGAACTGGGACTCAGGCTATGAGCCTTCGCCAAAGTAAATTCAACGACAGTTGAAGTAAAACTCGGGCTATGAGCCCTCGACGCTAAACGTCAACTAAAGTTCAATTACGGTTGAACTGGGACTCAGGCTATGAGCCTTCGCCAATATGTAAATTTAACGACAGTTGAAGTAATTCTCGGGCTATGAGCCCTCGACTCTAAAGGTCAACTAAAGTTAAATCACGATTGAACTGGGACTCAGGCCATGAGCCTTCGCCAAAGTAAATTCAATGACAGTTGAAGTAAAACTCAGGCTATGAGCCCTCGACACTAAACGTCAACTAACGTTCAATTACGGATGAACTCATACTCAGGCCATGAGCCTTCACCAAAATGAATTCAACGACATTTGAAGTAAAACTCGGGCTATGAGCCCTCGACTCTAAAAGTCAACTAAAGTTCAATTACGGTTGAAATAGGACTCAGGCCATGAGACTCCGCCAAAATAAATTCAACGACAGTTGAAGTAAAACTCGGGCTATGAGCGCTCGACGCTAAAAGTCAACTAAAGTTCAATTATGGTTGAACTGGGACTCAGGCCATGAGCCTTCGCCAAAGTAAATTCAACAACAGTTGAAGTAAAACTCGGTCTGTGAGCCCTTGACGCTAAACGTCAACTAAAGTTGAATTACGGTTGAACTGGGACTCAGGCTATGAGCCTTCACCAAAGTAAATTCAATGACAGTTGAAGTAAAACTCGGGCTATGAGCCCTCGACGCTAAACGTCAACTAAAGTTCAATTACGGTTGAACTGGGACTCAGGCCATCATCTTTCGCTAAAATAAATTCAATGACAGTTGAAGTAAAACTCGGGCTATGAGCCCTCGACGCTAAAAGTCAACTAAAGTTCAATTACGGTTAAACTGGGACTCAGGCTATGAGCCTTCGCCAAAGTAAGTTCAACAACAGTTAAAGTAAAGCTCGGGCTACGAGCCCTCGACGCTAAAAGTCAACTAAAGTTCAATTACGGTTGAACTGGGACTCAGGCTATGAGCCTTCGCCAAAGTAAATTCAACGACAGTTGAAGTAAAACTCAGGCTATGAGCCCTCGACGCTAAACATCAACTAAAGTTCAATTTCGGTTGAACTGGGACTCAGGCTATGAGACTTCGCCAATATATAAATTCAACGACAGTTGAAATAATACTCGGGCTATGAGCCCTCGACTCTAAAAGTCAACTAAAGTTAAATCACGGTTGAACTGGGACTCAGGCCATGAGCCTTCGCCAAAGTAAATTCAATGACAGTTGAAGTAAAACTCGGGCTATGAGCCCTCGACGCTAAACGTCAACTAACGTTCAATTACGGATGAACTCGGACTCAGGCCATGAGCCTTCACCGAAATGAATTCAATGACATTTGAAGTAAAACTCGGGCTATGAGCCCTCGACGCTAAAAGTTAACTAAAGTTCAATAACGGTTGAACTGGGACTCAGGCTATAAGCCTTCGCCAAAGTAAATTCAACGACAGTTGAAGTAAAACTCGGGCTATCAGCGCTCGACGCTAAACGTCAACTAAAGTTCAAGTACGGTTGAACTGGGACTTAGGCTATGAGCCTTCGCCAATATATAAATTCAACGACAGTTGAAGTAATACTCGGGCTATGAGCCCTCGACTCTAAAAGTCAACTAAAGTTAAATCACGGTTTAACTGGGACTCAGGCCATGAGCCTTCGCCAAAGTAAATTCAATGACAGTTGAAGTAAAACTCGGGCTATGAGCCCTTGACGCTAAACGTCAACTAACGATCAATTACGGATGAACTCGGACTCAGGCCATGAGCCTTCACCAAAATGAGTTCAACGACATTTGAAGTAAAACTCAGGCTATGAGCCCTCGACGCTAAAAGTCAACTAAAGTTCAATTATGGTTGAACTAGGACTCAGGCCATGAGACTTCGCCAAAATAAATTCAACGACAGTTGAAGTAAAACTCGGGCTATGAGCCATCGACTCTAAAAGTCAACTAAAGTTAAATCACGGTTGAACTGGGACTCAGGCCATGAGCCTTCGCCAAAGTAAA
Organism: Nicotiana noctiflora; assembly: GCA_032618575.1. Classification (NCBI taxonomy): domain Eukaryota; kingdom Viridiplantae; phylum Streptophyta; class Magnoliopsida; order Solanales; family Solanaceae; genus Nicotiana; species Nicotiana noctiflora. Next base: position 67,920 of record JASVEL010007233.1, read on the forward strand.
TTCAATGAGAGTTGAAGTAAAACTCGGGCTATGAGCCCTCGAAGCTAAACTTCAACTAAAGTTCAATTATGGATGAACTGGGACTCAGGCCATGAGCCTTCGCCAAAATAAATTCAACGACAGTTGAAGTAACACTCGGGCTATGAGCCCTCGACGCTAAAAGTCAAATAAAGCTCAATTACGGTTGAGCAGGGACTCGGGCCATAATCCTTCGCCAAAATAAATTCAACGTCAGTTGAAGTAAAACTCGGGCTATGAGCCCTCGACGCTAAAAGTCAACTAAAGTTCAATTACGGTTGAACTGGGACTCAAGCTATGAGCCTTCGCCAAAGTAAGTTCAACAACAGTTAAATTAAAGCTCGGGCTACGAGCCCTCGACGCTAAAAGTCAACTAAAGTTCAATTAAGGTTGAACTGGGACTCAGGCTATGAGCCTTTGCCAAAGTAAATTCAACGACAGTTGTAGTAAAACTCGGGCTATGAGCCCTCGACGCTAAACGTCAACTAAAGTTCAATTTCGGTTGAACTGGGACTCAGGCTATGAGACTTCGCCAATATATAAATTCAACGACAGTTGAAGTAATACTCGGGCTATGAGCCCTCGACTCTAAAAGTCAACTAAAGTTAAATCACGGTTGAACTGGGACTCAGGCCATGAGCCTTCGCCAAAGTAAATTCAATGACAGTTGAAGTAAAACTCGGGCTATGAGCCCTCGACGCTAAACGTCAACTAACGTTCAATTACGAATGAACTCGAACTCAGGCCATGAGCCTTCACCAAAATGAATTCAACGACATTTGAAGTAAAACTCGGGCTATGAGCCCTCGGCGCTAAAAGTCAACTAAAGTTCAATTACGGTTGAATTGGGACTCAAGCTATGAGCCTTCGCCAAAGTAAGTTCAACAACAGTTAATGTAAAGCTCGGGCTACGAGCCCTCGACGCTAAAAGTCAACTAAAGTTCAATTACGGTTGAACTGGGACTCAGGCTATGAGCCTTCGCCAAAGTAAATTCAACGACAGTTGAAGTAAAACTCGGGCTATGAGCCCTCAACACTAAACGTTAACTAAAGTTCAATTACGGTTGAAGTGGGACTCAGGCTCTGGGCCTTCGCCAATATATAAATTCAACGACAGTTGAAGTAATACTAGGGCTGTGAGCCCTCGACTCTAAAAGTCAACTAAAGTTAAATCACGGTTGAACTGGGACTTAGGCCATGAGCCTTCGCCAAAGTAAATTCAATGATAGTTGACGTAAAACTCGGGCTATGAGCCCTCGACGCTAAATGTCAACTAACGTTCAATTACGGATGAACTCGAACTCAGGCCATGAGCCTTCACCAAAATGAATTCAACGACATTTGAAGTAAAACTCGGGCTATGAGCCCTCGGCGCTAAAAGTCAACTAAAGTTCAATTACGGTTTAACTAGGACTGAGGCCATGAGACTTCGCCAAAACAAATTCAACGACAGTTGAAGTAAAACTTGGGTTATGAGCCCTCGACTCTAAAAGTCAACTAAAGTTCAATTACGGTTGAACTGGGACTCAAGCCAAGAGCCTTCGCCAAAGTAAATTCAATAAAAGTTGAAGTAAAACTCGGGCTATGAGCCCTCGACTCTAAACGTCAACTAAAGTTGAATTATGGTCGAACTGGGACTCAGGCTATGAGCCTTCACCAAAGTAAATTCAATGACAGTTGAAGTAAAACTTGGGCTATGAGCCCTTAACGCTAAAAGTCAACTAAAGTTCAATTACGGTTGAACTGGGACTCAGGCTCTGAGCCTTCGCCAAAGTAAGTTTAACAACAGTTGAAGTAAAGCTCAGGCTACGAGCCCTCGACGCTAAAAGTCAACTACAGTCCAATCACGGTTGAACTGGGACTCAGGCTATGAGCCTTCGCCAATGTAAATTCAATGACAGTTGAAGTAAAACTCGGGCTATGAGCCCTCGACGCTAAACGTCAACTAAATTTCAATTACGGATGAACTGGAACTCAGGCCATGAGCCTTCGCCAAAATAAATTCAACGACAGTTGAAGTAAAACTCGGGCTGTGAGCCCTCGATGCTAAAAGTCAACTAAAGTTCAATTACGGTTGAACTGGGACTCAGGCTATGAGCCTTCGCCAAAGTAAATTCAACGACGGTTGAAATAAAACTCGGGCTATGAGCCATCGATGCTAAACGTCAACTAAAGTTCACTTACGGTTGAATTGGGACTCAGGCTATGAGCCTTCGCCAAAGTAAATTCAAAGACAGTTGAAGTGAAACTCGGGCTATGAGCCCTCGACGCTAATCATCAACTAAAGTTCAATTACGGTTGAACTGGGACTCAAGCTATGAGCCATCGCCAATATATATATTCAACGACAGTTAAAGTAAAACTCGGGATATGAGCCCTCGACGCTAAAAGTCAACTAAAGTTCAATCACGGTTGAATTGGGACTCAAGCCATGAGCCTTCGCTAAAGTAAATTCAATGACAGCTGAAGTAAAACTCGGGCTATGAGCCCTCGACGCTAAACGTCAACTAAATTTCAATTACGGATGAACTGGGACTCAGGCTATGAGCCTTCGCCCAAATAAATTCAATGACAGCTGAAGTAAAACTCAGGCTATGAGCCCTCGACGCTAAAAGTCAACTAAAGTTAAATTACAAATGAACTGGGACTCAGGCCATGAGCCTTCGCCAAAATAAATTCAATGACAGTTGAAGTAAAACTCGGGCTATGAGCCCTCGATGCTAAAAGTCAACTAAAGTTCAATCACGGTTGAACTAGGACTCAGGCCATGAGCCTTCGCCAAAGTAAATTCAACGACAGTTGAAGTAAAAATCGGGCTGAGCCCTCGACGCTAAACGTCAACTAAAATTCAATTACGGATGAACTGGAACTCTGCCATGAGCCTTCGCCAAAATAAATCAACGACAGTTGAAGTAAAACTCGGGCTATGAGCCCTCGACGCTAAAATTCAACTAAAGTTCAATTACGATTGAACTGGGACTCAGGCTATGAGCCTTCGCCAAATTAAGTTTAACAACAGTTGAAGAAAAGCTCGGGCTACAAGCCCTCGACGCTAAAAGTCAACTAAAGTTCAATTACGGTTGAACTGGGACTCAGGCTATGAGCTTTCGCCAAAGTAAATTCAACGACAGTTGAAGTAAAACTCAGGCTATGAGCCCTCGATGCTAAACGTCAACTAAAGTTCAATTATGGTTGAACTAGGGCTCAGGCTATGAGCCTTCGCCAAAGTAAATTCAATGACAATTGAAGTAAAACTCGGGCTATGAGCCCTCGATGCTAAACGTCAACTAAAGTTCAATTACGGTTGAATTGGGACTAAGGCTATGAGCCTTCGCCAATATATAAATTCAATGACAGTTGAAGTAAAACTCGGGCTATAAGCCCTCGACGCTAAAAGTCAACTAAAGTTCAATCAAGGTTGAACTGGGACTCAGGCCATGAGCTTTCGCCAAAGTAAATTCAACCACAGTTGAAGTGAAACTTGGGCTATGAGCCCTCGACGCTAAACGTCAACTAAATTTCAATTACGGATGCACTGGGACTCAGGCCATGAGCCTTCGCCAAAATAAATTCAACGACAGCTGAAGTAAAACTCGGGCTATGAGCCCTCGACGCTAAAAGTCAACTAAATTTCAATTACGGTTGAACTGGGACTCGGGCCATGAACCTTCGCCAAAGTAAGTTCAACAACAGTTGAAGTAAATCTCGGGCTACGAGCCCTCGATGCTAAAGGTGAACTAAAATTCAATTTCGGTTGGACTTGGACTCAGGCTATGAGCCTTCGCCAAAGTAAATTGAACGACAGTTAAAGTAAAACTTGGGTTATGAGCCCTCGACACTAAACGTCAACTAAAGTTCAATTACGGTTGAACTGAGACTCAGGCTATGAGCCTTCTCCAATATATAAATTCGACAACAGTTGAAGTAAAACTCGGGCTATGATCCTTCGATGCTAAAATTCAACTAAAGTTCAATCACAGTTGAACTGGGACTCAGGCCATGAGTCTTCGCCAAAGAAAATTCAACGATATTTGAAGTAAAACTCGGGCTATGAGCCCTCGACGCTAAACATCAACTAAAGTTCAATTATGGATGAACTGGGACTCAGGCCATGAGCCTTCGCCAAAATAAATTCAACGACAGTTGAAGTAAAACTCGGGTTGTGAGCCCTCGATGCTAAAAGTCAACTAAAGTTCAATTACGGTTGAACTGGGACTCAGGCCATGAGACTTCGCCAAAATAAATTCAACGACAGTTGAAGTAAAACTCGGGCTCTGAGCCCTCGACTCCAAAAGTCAAATAAACTTCAATTACGGTTGAACTGGGACTCAGGCCATGAGCCTTCGCCAAAGTAAATTCAACGACAGTCGAAGTAAAACTCGGGCGATGAGCCCTCGACGCTAAACGTCAACTAAAGTACAATTATGGTTGAACTGGGACTCAGGCAATGAGGCTTCGCAAAAGTAAATTCTACGACAGTTGAAGTAAAACTCGGGCTATGAGCCCTCGACGCTAAACGTCAACTAAAGTTCAATTACGGTTGAATTTTGACTCAGGCTATGAGCCTTCGCCAATATATAAACTCAACGATAGTTGAAGTAAAACTCGGGCTACGAGTCCTCGACGCTAAAAGTCAACTAAAGTTCAATCACGGTTGAACTGGGACTCAGGCCATGAGCCTTCGCCAAAGTAAATTCAATGACAGTTGAAGTAAAACTCAGGCTATGAGCCCTCGACGCTAAATGTCAAATAAAGTTCAATTACGGATGAACTCGGACGCAGGCCATGAGCCTTCGCCTAAATGAATTCAACGACATTTGAAGTAAAGCTCGGGCTATGAGCCCTCGACGCTAAAAGTCAACTAAAGTTCAATTACGGTTGAACTAGGACTCAAGCAATGAGATTTCGCCAAAATAAATACAATGACAATTGAAGTAAAACTCGGGCTATGAGCCCTCGATGCTAAAAGTCAACTAAAGTTCAATTACGGTTGAACTGGGACTCAGGCCACGAGCCTTCGCCAAAGTATATTCAACGACAGTTGAAGTAAAACTCGGGCTATGAGCCCTCGACGCTAAACGTCAACTAAAGTTGAATTACGGTTTAACTAGGACTCAGGCTATGAGCCTTCACCAATGAAAATTCAATGACAGTTGAAGTAAAACTTGGGCTATGAGCCCTCGACGCTAAACGTCAACTAAAGTTCAATTACGGTTGAACTGGGACTCAGGCTATGAGCCTTCGCCAATATATAAATTTAATGACAGTTGAGGTAAAACTCGGGCTATGATCCCTCGACGCTAAAAGTCAACTAACGTTCAATCACGGTTGAATTTGGACTCAAGACATGAGCCTTCGCCAAAGTAAATTCAACGACAGTTGAAGTAAAACTAGGCCTATGAGCCCTCGACGCTAAACGTCAACTAAAGTTCAATTACGGTTGAACTGGGACTCAAGCTATGAGCCTTCGCCAATATATAAAATCAACGACAATTGAAGTAAAACTCAGGCTATGAGCCCTCGACGCTAAAAGTCAACTAAAGTTCAATTACGGTTGAACAGGGACTCAGGCCATGAGCCTTCACCAAAATAAATTCAACGACAGTTGAAGTAAAGCTCGGGATATGAGCCCTCGACGCTAAAAGTCAACTAAAGTTCAATTACGGTTGAACTGGGACTCAGGCTATGAGCTCTCGCCAAAGTAAATTCAACGACAATTGAAGTAAAACTCGAGCTTTGAGCCCTCGACGCTAAACGTCAACTAAAGTTCAATTACAGATGAACTGGGACTCAGGCTATGAGCCTTCGCCAATATATAAAATCAACGACAATTGAAATAAAACTCGGGCTATGAACCCTCGACGCTAAAAGTCAACTAAAGTTCAATCACGGTTGAACTGGCACTCTGGCCATAAGCCTTCGCCAAAGTAAATTTAACGACAGTTGAAGTAAAACTCGGGCTATGAGCCCTCAACTATAAACGTCAACTAAAGTTCAATTACGGATGAACTGGGACTCAGGCCATGAGCCTTCGCCAAAATAAATTCAACGACATGTAAAGTAAAACTCGGGCTGTGAGCCCTCGACGCTAAAATTCAACTAAAGTTCAATTACGGTTGTACTATGACTCAAGCCATGAGACTTCGCCAAAATAAATTCAACGACAGTTGAAGTAAAACTCGGGCTTTGAGCCCTCGACGCTAAAAGTCAACTAATGTTAAATTACGGTTGAACTGGGACTCAGGCTATAAGCCTTCGCCAATATACAAATTCAACGACAGTTGAAGTAAAACTCGGGCTATGAGCCCTCTACGCTAAAAGTCAACTAAAGTTCAATCACGGTTGAATTTGGACTCAAGACATGAGCCTTCGCCAAATTAAATTCAACGACAGTTGAAGTAAAACTCGGGCTATGAGCCCTCGACGCTAAACGTCAACTAAAGTTCAATTACGGTTGAACTAGGACTCAGGCTATGAACCTTCGCCAAAGTAAATTCAATGATAGTTGAAGTAAAACTCGGGCTATGAGCCCTCGACGCTTAACGTCAAGTAAAGTTCAATTACGGTTGAACTGGGACTCAGGCTGTGAGCCTTCGCCAATATATAAATTCAATGACAGTTGAAGTAAAACTCTGGCTATGAGCCCTCGACGCTAAAAGTCAACTAAAGTTCAATCACGATTGAACTGGGACTCGGGCCTTGAGCCTTCGCCAAAGTAAATTCAACCACAGTTGAAGTGAAACTTGGGCTATGAGCCCTCGACGCTAAACGTCAACTAAATTTCAATTACTGATGAACTGGGACTCAGGCAATGAGACTACGCCAAAATAAATTCAACGACAGTTGAAGTAAAACTCGGGCTATGAGCCCTCGACGCTAAAAGTCAACTAAATTTCAATTACGGTTGAGCTGGTACTCGGGCCATGAACCTTCGCCAAAATAAATTCAACAACAGTTGAAGTAAAACTCGGGCTATGAGCCCTCGACGCTAAAAGTCAACTAAAGTTCAATTACGGTTGAACTAGGACTCAAGCTATGAGCCTTCGCTAAAGTAAGTTCAACAACAGTTGAAGTAAATCTCGGGCTACGAGCCCTCGACGCTAAAAGTGAACTAAAGTTCAATTATGGTTGGAATGGGACTCAAGCTCTAAGCCTTCGCCAAAGTAAATTGAACGACAGTTGAAGTAAAACTCGGGCTATGAGCCCTCGATGCTAAACGTCAACTAAAGTTCAATTATGGTTGAATTGGGACTCAGGCTATGAGCCTTCGCCAATATATAAATTCAATGACAGTTGAAGTAAAACTCGGGCTATAAGCCCTCGACGCTAAAAGTCAACTAAAGTTCAATCAAGGTTGAACTGGGACTCAGGCCATGAGCTTTCGCCAAAGTAAATTCAACCACAGTTGAAGTGAAACTTGAGCTATGAGCCCTCGACGCTAAACGTCAACTAAAGTTCAATTGTGGATGAACTGGGACTCAGGCCATGAGCCTTCACCAAAATAAACTCAACGACAGTTGAAGTAAAACTCGGGCTGTGAGCCCTCGACACTAAAAGTCAACTAAAGTTCAATTACGGTTGAACTGGGACTCAGGCCATGCGACTTCGCCAAAATAAATTCAACGATAGTTGAAGTAAAACTCGGCCTATGAGCCCTCGACGCTAAAAGTCATCTAAAGTTCAATTACGGTTGAACTGGGACTCAGGCCATGAGCCTTCGCCAATGTAAATTCAACGAAAGTTGAAGTAAAACTCGGGCGATGAGCCCTCGACGCTAAACGTCAACTCAAGTTCAATTACGGTTGAAATGGGACTCAGGCTATGAACCTTCGCCAATGTAAATTCAACGACAGTTAATGTAAAACTCGGGCTATGATCCCTCGACGTTAAACGTAAACTAAAGTTCAATTACGGTTGAATTGGGACTCAGACTATGAGCCTTCGCCAATATATAAATTCAACGACAGTTGAAGTATAACTCGGTCTACGAGCCCTCGACGCTAAAAGTCAACTAAAGTTCAATCATGGTTGAACTGGGACACAGGCCATGAGCTTTCGCCAAAGTAAATTCAACAACAGTTAAGGTAAAACTCGGGCTTTGAGCCCTCGATGCTAAACGTCAAATAAAGTTCAATTACGGATGAACTCGGACTCAGGCCATGAGCCTTTGCCAAAATGAATTCAACGACATTTGAAGTAAAACTCGGGCTATGAGCCCTCGACGCCAAAAGTCAACTAAAGTTCAATTACGGGTTAACTAGGACTCAGGCCATGAGACTTCGCCAAAATAAATTCAACGACAGTTGAAGTAAAACTCGGGCTACGATCCCTCGACGCTAAAAGTCAACTAAAGTTCAATTACGGTTGAACTGGGACTGTGGCCATGACCCTTCACCAAAGTATATTCAACGACAGTTGAAGTAAAACTCGGGCTATGAGCCCTCAACGCTAAACGTCAACTAAAGTTGAATTACGGTTGATCTGGGACTCAGGCTATGAGCCTTCACCAAAGTAAATTCAACGACAGTTGAAGTAAAACTCGGGCTATGAGCCCTTGACGCTAAACGTCAACTAAAGTTCAATTACGGTTGAACCGGGACTCAGGCTATGAGCCTTCGCCAATATATACATTCAATGACAGTTGAAGTAAAACTTGGGCTATGAGCCCTCGACGCTAAAAGTCAACTAAAGTTCAATCACGGTTGAATTTGGACTCAATACATGAGCGTTCGCCAAAGTAAATTCAACAACAGTTGAAGTAAAACTCGGGCTATGAGCCCTCGACGTTAAACGTCAACTAAAGTTCAATTACGGTTGAACTGGGACTCAGGCTATGAGCCTTCGCCAATATATAAAATCAACGACAATTGAAGTAAAACTCACGCTATGAGCCCTCGACGCTAAAAGTCAACTAAAGTTCAACTACGGTTGAACAGGGACTCAGGCCATGAGCCTTCACCAAAATAAATTCAAAGACAGTTGAAGTAAAGCTCGGGCTACGAGCCCTCGATGCTAAAAGTCAACTAAATTTCAATTACGGTTGAACTGGGACTCAGGCTATGAGCCTTTGCCAAAGTAAATTCAACGACAGTTGTAAAACTCGCGCTATGAGCCCTCAACGCTAAACGTCAACTAAAGTTCAATTACGGTTGAACTGAGACTCATGCTATGAGCCTTCGCCAATATATAAATTCAACGACAGTTGAAATAAAACTCGGGTTATGAGCCCTCGACGCAAAAAGTAGACTAAAGTTCAATCACGGTTGAACTGGGACTCAGGCCATAAGCCTTCGCCAAATTAATTTAACGACAGTTGAAGTAAAACTCGGGCTATGAGCCCTCAACTCTAAACGTTAACTAAAGTTCAATTACGGATGAACTGGGACTCAGGCCATGAGCCTTCGCCAAAATAAATTCACCGACAGTTGAAGTAAAACTCGGGCTATGAGCCCTCGATGCTAAAAGTCAACTAAAGTTCAATTACGGTTGAACTGTGACTCAGGCCATGAGACTTCGCCAAAATAAATTCAACGACAGTTGAAGTAAAACTCGGGTTTTGAGCCCTCGACGCTAAAAGTCAACTAAAGTTCAATTACGGTTGAACTGGGACTCAGGCTATGAGCCTTCACCAAAGTAAGTTCAATAACAGTTGAAGTAAAGCTCGGACTACGAGCCCTCGACGCTAAAAGTCAACTAAAGTTCAATTACGGTTGAACTGGGACTCAGGCAGTGAGCCTTCGCCAAAGTAAATTCAACAACAGTTGAAGTAAAACTCGCGCTATGAGCCCTCGAAGCTACAGGTCAACTAAAGTTCAATTACGGTTGAACTTGGACTCAGGCTATGAGCCTTCGCCAATATATAAATTCAACGACAGTTGAAGTAAAACTCGGGCTATGAGCCCTCGACACTAAAAGTCAACTAAAGTTCAATAACGGTTGAACTGGGACTCAGGCCGTGAGACTTCGCCAATGTAAATTCAATGACATTTGAAGTAAAACTCGGGCTATGAGCCCTCAATGCTAAATGTTAATAAAGTTCAATTACGGTTGAACTGGGACTCAGGCTATGAGCCTTCGCCAATATATAAATTCAACGACAGTTGAAGTAAAACTCGGGCTACGAGCCCTCAACGCTAAAAGTTAACTACAGTTCAATCACGGCTGAACTGGGACTCAGGCCATGAGCCTTCGCCAAAGTAAATTCAACGACAGTTGAAGTAAAACTCGGGCTATGAGCCCTCGACGCTAAACGTCAACTAAAGTTCAATTACGGTTGAACTGGGACTCGAGCTATGAGTCTTCGCCAATATATAAATTAACCGACGTTGAACCTCGACGCTAAAAGTCAACTAAACTTCAATCACGGTTGAACTGGGACTCAGGCCATAAGCCTTCGCCAAAGTAAATTTAATGACAGTTGAAGTAAAACTGGGGCTACGAGCCCTCGACGCTAAACGTCAACTAAAGTTCAATTACTGATGAACTGGGACTCAGGCCATGAGCCTTCGCCAAAATAAATTCAACGACAGTTGAAGAAAAACTCGGGCTATGAGCCCTCGACGCTAAAAGTCAAATAAAGCTCAATTACGGTTGAACTGGGACTCAGGCCATGAGCCTTACCCAAAATAAATTCAACGGCTATGAGCCCTCGACGCTAAAAGTCAACTAAAGTTCAATTACGGTTGAATTGGGACTCGGGCTATGAGCCTTTGCCAAAGTAAGTTCAACAACAGTTAAAGTAAAGCTCGGGCTTCGAGCCCTCGACGCTAAAGGTCAACTAAAGTTCAATTACGGTTGAACTGGGACTCCGGCTATGAGCCTTCGCCAATATATAAATTCAACGACAGTTGAAGTAAAACTCGGGCTTTGAGCCCTCGACGCTAAAGTCAACTAAAGTTCAATCATGGTTGCACTGCGACTCAGGCCATAAGCCTTCTCCAAAGTAAATTCAACGACAGTTGAAGTAAAACTCGGGCTCTGAGCCCTCGACGCTAAACGTCAACTAAAGTTCAATTACGGATGAACTCGGACTCAGTCCATGAGCCTTTGCCAAAATGAATTCAACTACATTTGAAGTAAAACTCGGGCTATGAGCCCTCGACGCTAAAAGTCAATTAAAGTTCAATTACGGTTGAACTAGGACTCAGGCCATGAGACTTCGCCAAAATAAATTCAACGACAGTTGAAGTAAAACTCGGGCTATGAGCCCTCGACGCTAAAAGTCAACTAAAGTTTAATTACGGTTGAACTGGGACTCAGGCCATGAGCCTTCGCCAAAGTAAATTCAACGACTGTTGAAGTAAAACTCGGGCTATGAGCCCTCGACGCTAAACGTCAACTAAAGTTGAATTACGGTTGAACATGGACTCAGGCTATGAGCCTTCACCAAAGTAAATTCAACGAAAGTTGAAGTAAAACTCGGGCTTTGAGCCCTTGACGCTAAACGTCAACTTAAGTTCAATTACAGTTGAACTGGAACTCAGGTTATGAGCCTTCGCAAATATATAAATTAAATGATAGTTGAAGTAAAACTCGGGCTATATGCCCTCGACGCTAAAAGTCAACTAAAGTTCAATCACGGTTGAATTGGGACTCAAGCCATGAACCTTCGCCAAAGTAAATTCAACGACAGTTAAAGTAAAACTCGGGCTATGAGCCCTCGACGCTAAACATCAATTGAATTTCAATTACGGATGAACTGGGACTCAGGCCATGAGCCTTCGCCAAAATAAATTCAATGACAGTTGAAGTAAAACTCGGGCTATGAGCCCTCGATGCTAAAAGTCAACTAAAGTTCAATCACGGGTGAACAAGGACTCAGGCCATAAGCCTTCGCCAAAAAAAATTCAATGACAGTTGAAGTAAAACTCGGGCTTTGAGCCCTCGACGCTAAAAGTCAACTAAAGTTCAATTACGGTTGATTTGAGACTCAGGCTATGAGCCTTCGCCAAAGTAAGTTCAACAATAGTTGAAGTAAAGCTCGGGGTACGAGCCCTCGACGCTAAAAGTCAACTAAAGTTCAATTACGGTTGAACTGGGACTCAGGCTATGAGCCTTCGCCAAAGTAAAATCAACGACAGTTGAAGTAAAACTCAGGCTATGAGCCCTCGATGCTAAACGTCAACTAAAGTTCAATTACAGTTGAACTGGGACTCAGGCTATGAGCCTTCCCCAATATATAAATTCAACGACAGTTGAAGTAAAACTCGGGCTGTGAGCCCTCGACGCTAGAAGTCAACTAAAGTTCAATCACGGTTGAACTGGGACTCAGGTCATAAACCTTCGCCAAAGTAAATTTAACGACACTTAAAGTGAAACTCGGGATATGAGCCCTCGACACTAAACGTCAACTAAAGTTCAATTACGGATGAACTGGGACTCAGGCCATGAGCCTTTGCCAAAATAAATTCAACTACAGTTGAAGTAAAACTCGGGCTATGAGCCCTCGACGCTAAAAGTCAACTAAAGTTCAATTACGGTTGAACTGGGACTCAGGCCATGAGACTTCGCCAAAATAAATTCAACGACAGTTGAAGTAAAACTCGGGCTATGAGCCCTCGATGCTAAAAGTCAACTATAGTTCAATTACGGTTGAACTGGGACTCAGGCTATGAGCCTTCACCAAAGTAAGTTCAATAACAGTTGAAGTAAAGCTCGAGCTACGAGCCCTCAACACTAAAAGTCAAATAAAGTTCAATTACAGTTAAACTGGGACTCGGGCTATGAGCCTTCGCCAAAGTAAATTCAACGACAGTTGAAGTAAAACTCGGGCTATGAGCCCTCGACGCTAAACGTCAACTAAAGTTCAATTACGGTTGAACTGGGACTCAGGCTATGAGCCTTCGCCAATATATAAATTCAACGATAGTTGAAGTAAAACTCGGGCTATGAGCCCTCGACGCTAAAAGTCAACTAAAGTTCAATCACGGTTGAACTGGGACTCAGGCCATGAGATTTCACCAAAGTAAATTCAACGACAGTTGAAGTAACACTCGGGCTATGAGCCCTCGATACTAAACGTCAACTAAAGTTCAATTACGGATGAACTGGGACTTAGGCTATGAGCCTTCGCCAATATATAAATTTAACAACAGTTGAAGTTAAACTTGGGCTATGAGCCCTCGATGCTAAACGTTAACTAAAGTTCAATTACGGTTGAGCTAGGACTCAGGCTATGAGCCTTCGCCAAAGTAAGTTCAACAACAGTTGAAGTAAAGCTCGGGCTACGAGCCCTCGACGCTAAAAGTCAACAAAAAGTTTAATTATGGTTAGGCTAGGATTCAGTCCATGAGCCTTCGCCAGTAAAGGATCAACGACGATCGAAGTAAAACCCAGGCCGAGAGCCATCGATCCACGACAATCGGTGACCACGCCAACATAATAAGCAAAGAGTGAAAAAAAAAGGGGGAGATTCCCCCTCATTCCAAATTAAAATAGACGGATACAGGGCATGCCCGTGCGCCCTTAAACAATAATTGTTCGAAACTAACAACAACAATCAATCAAATAAAAAATAGCCACATACGGCAACAAGAAAAAGAAAAACCAACTAATCGTCAATCTACTGGGTGTTTCCAGCAACGTCGTCCGCTCCGATTCTATCATCACCGGCCTCCGACGCTCCGTCACCAATCCTTGCCACCCTCGAGAGACCATCCGAATCATCCTCCCCCGATTCCATTGGGGAGCGAAAAGAGTAAGGATGTGCTGGAGAGTGACCAACCTGTCCGCTAACTCTAAGAGCTTGAGCAGCATAGCCAAAAGCCTATACACATACGGGGTAAGGTGCCTCGGACAGACGCCGTAATATTGGCAGAAGTCGACTAGTAAATTGGGAAGGGGCATCCTGAACCCCAGCCTGAGCGGGAAAGAGTAGAACACGCAAAACCCCGGGCGGTCAGTGTGCACCCTGTCTCCGGGTTGGGCTAATATGATGTCAGCATGGGAGGGGATAAGCCCCTGTGCGCGCAGCTGGGCCATGTTTACCTCCCCCATCAGCGAGTCCTCGTTGACATACTCAGCACCGTCGTCCGCGGTGAAATCCACCGCCAAACTTCTCGCCCCGGGAAGTATATCGTCAATTGAGGGCATCCTCTCAACTTCGTTCCGGTCAACTACCGGAAGCATGGAGGATAGCCCCTTGATCACCGGAGATTCTGTGGGTAGCACCACCGCGAGACCGTCACGAGAAGGAAAGCCAGCCATTTTACTTGGGTCACCGGGAGGATTGGGTGAAGAACTAGGAAGTATGACTAAGAACGGGAAGCAATTATGTCACAAAAAAAGCAAGATTACCTGAGAACTTGCTAGAGAGAAAAACGATCAACAGAACAAAGAACAAAGAATTGTCTGACATATCAGGCCCTCTTATAAAGAAAAATCGAATCAAAACCACGGGAAACTGACAGGCGCCATTTAATGCGAATCCTAACCGTCAGAAACGGTTCGACTCTCATCGAAACTGCCGCTTCCACAATCAAAATTGGGGAGTGTGCCCGGGATACGAGCCGTCACTGCAAGCACTCCCCGTACGGCGGCGAACCGGCTAGACCTCGCACCCTAAAGCCCCCACAGGGCGGGAGCGCCTTCGGATCTTCGCCCAACAAAGAGGCGTCCTGGGAGGTCGTCCAATCCTCATAGCCCGAGTTTTACTTCAATTGTCGTTGAATTTACTTTGGCGAAGGCTCATAGACTGAGTCCAAGTACAATTACCAAAGTAAATTCAACGACAGTTGAAGTAAAACTCGGGCTATGAGAATTTGACGACCTCCCAGGATGCCTCTTCGTCGGGCGAAGATCCGAAGGCGCTCCCGCCCTGTTGGTGCTTTAGGGTGCGGGGTCTGGCCGGTTCGCCACCATACGGGGAGTGCTTGCAGTGACGGCTTGTGTTCCGGCACACACTCCCCGATTTTGATCGTGGAAGCGATGGTTTCGATAAGAGTTGAACCGTTTCTGACGGTTAGGATTCGCATTAAATGGCGCCTGTCAGTTTCCCGAGGTTTTGATTCAGTTTTTCTTTATAAGAGGGCCTGATATGTCAGACATTTCTTTGTTCTTTGCTCTGTTGATCGTTTTTCTCTCTAGCAAGTTCTCAGGTAATCTTGCTTTTTCTGTGACATAATTGCTTCCCGTTCGTAGTCATACTTCCCAGTTCTTCACCCAATCCTCCCGGTGACCCAAGTAAAATGGCTGGCCTTCCTTCTCGTGACGGTCTTGCGGTGGTGCTGCCCACAGAATCTCCGGTGATCGAGTGGCTATCCCCCGTGCTTCCGGCAGCAGACCGGAACGATGTTGAGAGGATGCCCTCGATTGACGATATACTTCCCGGGTCGGGAAGTTTGGTGGTGGATTTCACCGCTGACGATGGTGCTGAGAATGTCAATGAGGCCCCGCTGATGGGGGAGGTGAGCATGGACCAGCTGCGAGCACAGGGGCTTATCCCCTCCCATGCTGACATCATATTAGCCCAACCCGGAGACAGGGTGCACACTGACCGCCCGGGGTTTTGAGTGTTCTACTCAATTGAACTTTAGTTTACGTTTAGCGTCGAGGGCTCATAGGCCGAGTTTTACTTCAACTGTCGTTGAAATTACTTTGGCGAAGGCTCATGGCCTGAGTCCCAGTTCAACCGTGATTGAACTTTAGTTGACTTTTAGCATCGAGGGCTCATAGCCCGAGTTTTACTTCAACTGTCGTTGAATTTATATATTGGCGAAGGCTCATAGCCTAAGTCCCAGTTCAACCGTAATTGAACTTTAGTTGACGTTTAGCGTCGAGGGCTCATAGCTCGAGTTTTACTTCAACTATCGTTGAATTTACTTTGGTGAAGGCTCATAGACTGAGTCCCAGTTCAACCGTAATTGAACTTTAGTTGAAATTTAGCGTCGAGGGCTCGTAGCGCGAGCTTTACTTCAACAGTTGTTGAACTTACTTTGGCGAAGGCTCATAGCCTGAGTCCCAGTTCAACCGTATTTGAACTTTAGTTGACTTTTAGCGTCGAGGGCTCATAGCCCGAGTTTTACTTCAACTGTCGTTGAATTTATTTTGGCGAAAGCTCATGGCCTGAGTCCCAGTTCAACCGTAATTGAACTTTAGTTGACTTTTAGCGTCGAGGGCTCATAGCCCGAGTTTTACTTCAATTGTCGTTGAATTTATTTTGGCGAAGGCTCATGGCCTGAGTCCGAGTTCATCCGTAATTGAACTTTAGTTGACGTTTAGCGTCGAGGGCTCATAGCCCGAGTTTTACTTCAACTGTAATTGAATTTACTTTGGCGAAGGCTCATGGCCTGAGTCCCAGTTCAACCGTGATTGAACTTTAGTTGACTTTTAGCGTCGAGGGCTCATAGCCCGAGTTTTACTTCAACTGTCATTGAATTTATATATTGGCGAAGGCTCGTAGCCTGAGTCCCAGTTCAACCGTAATTGAACTTTAGTTGACGTTTAGTTGACTTTTAGCGTCGAGGTTCAACGTCGGTTAATTTATATATTGGCGAAGACTCATAGCTCGAGTCCCAGTTCAACCGTAATTGAACTTTAGTTGACGTTTAGCGTCGAGGGCTCATAACCCGAGTTTTACTTCAACTGTCGTTGAATTTACTTTGGCGAAGGCTTATAGTCCCAGTTCAACCGTAATTGAACTTTAGTTGACTTTTAGCGTCGAGGGATCGTAGCCCGAGCTTTACTTCAACTGTTGTTGAACTTACTTTGGCGAAGGCTCATAGCATGTGTCCCAGTTCAACCGTAATTGAACTTTAGTTGACTTTTATCGTCGAGGGCTCATAGCCCGAGTTTTACTTCAACTGTCGTTGAATTTATTTTGGCGAAGGCTCGTGGCCTGAGTCCCAGTTCAACCGTAATTGAACTTTAGTTGACTTTTCTCTTTTCATTCATCATCTTTTCTTTTGAAAACGAATCAGGCATGTTCTGGTTGGGCTTTTAACCCCTCGTTCGTCGTTTTCCCTTTGTTTGCGACTTCAGATAAAGCTATGCGACCTTGCTATAAAATCATCCCACAGATAGCGCCAAATTGTTCTGCCCGAAATGCTTATGAACATTTTTGAACTCAAAACATTCATTAAAACTAAAGGTCAATCATAGCAGGTCGTAGCATATCTGAAGTTTAATAAAGGAAGAAGATAATGGAGACCTATGTAGAGATAACAGGGGATATTTAGTGATCTTTATTCATGATCTGCCTCTCCATGAAGAGGTTCAGATCCTTACAATCATGTTTTCATAGACCTACTGTTATCCTGTATTGCTGATGGTGAGTCTCACTCTGTGTTGTACTCTGTATTTCTTAGAGCCCCCATGGGGAGAGAGTGGAACCCCCTTTCCTGATGATTGCCTCGGTATTTATAGGTCTTAATTATGGTTGTTGGCTTTCTTTGGAGATTGAGTTTGTGTTATGAAACAGTCGCGGGCGTACCCGCAAGGCGTCGTCTCTGACAGAAGAATTGTAGGCAGCTATGGGCAGTAACCTGTGGTCGAGGACGGCCTCGCTGCTCATGGCGTCTACGCCCAGTTGGGGGCGGTCTCGATGCTTGTCATGCGCATTTGGGCCGAGGGGAGCGATTAATATATTATTTATAAGCTGAGCTTTTATAAGGTCGAATTACAACTCATACAACGATTTACCCTCATTTATTTTTTATTATTTTTAAGCTTATAAAGTATATTGATAACTTTTGAGCCAAACAAAGTGCATTAAATTTGTATAATTTTTATATATAACATACAAACAAATATAGCTTTTGGATTTATCGACAAAAAAGGCTAAACTTCTAGATTTTTCAGATGATTTTTGCCAGCAATTATTTTCATTTCGACAGACCACCATAGTAAAAGAATTTGACGAATTTAACTAGAATCTGTTTCTAAAATTTCAGAAAATATCCGTCGAAAATTTGTTGATCTGGATAATGTTTAACAAGATTTCGACTATAGAGCCATTGCCATTGATTACTACTGCCATGGTTGCAAATTGCGATAAAGTTCCCCTAACTGTTGCAATAAATTAATTTGTATCGTTTAAAATAAAGACTTAATTGCAACGGTAAAATTCTAATTCCACTGAACCGCGAATGAGTTTTTTTTCTCTTTTTTTCCTTTATTATCTGTAAACCAAAAACCTAGGCACTCATTGCAAAGAATCGATAGCTTAGCGAAGAACACAACAAACATAAGAACACTCGGGTAAAGGCACACCCAGGACACTATGCTTTTGATCTATCAGATGTTTTTGTCGCTACAACCTAGGTGTGCGGTCTTTTCCCCGACCCTGTGTGAACATCGCTACGACCTAGGTGTGCGGTCGTTCCCCTGACCCTGTATGAACATGGAATGCTTTGTACAACAGACTACCCTTAAGTGTATTCGTTCTGATTTTGTGTGTCAAATGTTCAGGGTTTTGCTCCAATCTGAACACGAGAGAATCTTACCATTGAGATCTTTTGCATATCAATTCATCGTGAATCTGTCTTTTCAATTTCCTTCAGTGCCTCTCGATGAGCTGCCAAATCATACCAACAATGAAAAAAATGCGTTGATTTAACCAAACTAATGCCGTAAAAACGAGCATAGGAAATTCCGTAATTTCATAGCAACAACTAAATACTACTGTATTATTATAGGTTCGTAGTACAAACTTAAGTTACATAAAGAAAATAAAGTACTATCAGTAAGAAATCTACAGAATCAGAACCTCTGTCAATAAACCTGCCTTCTCTTAGATGCCTAAACAACTTATCTGGGTCTCTAAGATATATCCAAATCCTACCGAGGTAAAATATCACCTGATCGTTCTGAAAGTAATTAATGTTACAGTGGAGCGTGCACGTTAGCGGTAAGACCCTCTTCTTCCACTACCACGCCAACTCCTACCTCCTCTTCCACTGCTTCTTCCAGCGTCATATATACCTGCAAATGCCTTGTTAACCAGCTGGTGCTGCACACCACCGGCTCCACGGCCCTTTTTCGTTGCATTATTGCTCGACACATTTGTAGTAGCAGATGGTCGCTTCTGGCTGTCACCAAAATATTATGTAATTAGACATTACTATCTTCATCAATGAGAAATACTACCAATGACTAAAGTCAACAACCACATACCCTGCAACAGCAGCAGTTGAAGGACCTGAAGGCTTCGCGACTTCTTTCCATGATAAATTTACTTTTTGATCTCCAATAAAAGTTGGTGTTTTTGTATGCAATGGCTGTGATATAAATGATGTCACACATCTAGCATGCTGATTGTAGAGCAAAAAGTGCAAAATCAACAGGCGTTACCTGGGTCATTGCTAATATATTGTTACAAGCCCGAAGCGTAAAGGTAGCATTCTGCTTCTGCGTCTTCTGCAGATCACAGAAAACAGCTAAGTTCACACCAACAGAAGAAAAAAATTGGTTACAAGGGAGGACAGGGCGAGAGAGAAAGAAGGTTAAACTCACAATTGCATCCTTTTCATCTTCTGTTTTAGCAGCAGCCATTGCTTTGTTTTGATCTGACATTCCTTGGGTTAATTTCTTGATCATAGCCCTAGCCAAATCCTCAACCGTGCTCAACCTGTTTCATCAACATGAAGGACGTCAGCCTGAAAAGATTAAAAGCAAACACCAGCAACAACTACAATATGACAAAACTCCAGCTTCTCCTTTAACTCCTCTCCTTGGGCTAGTAGGAGCATGCTCCATACTACCCACAGCCTCTTCCTAAGTTCTTGTTAACCCAATAAAGACACAGAAAAATCCAACCGGGGCTAGTAGGAGCATGCTCCATACTACCCACAGCCTCTTCCTAAGTTATTGTTAACCCAATAAAGACACAGAAATATCCCCCCCCCCCCCCCCGCGCTGTTCGGCCTTTATTCTTACCAATTACTCAGAGGGGGGAGAAAGGAAAGAGAGAAGCCCTCAGTTCTCTCAATTCTGGTAGTGGTGTAAACCCTCTTATTGCATGAACTACTTGTGGTGCTCATAGGATATTCAGCTGTCATCAGGTTAGCAAAGTAGACTTAAGATGCATGAAAATTACCTTACACACAATTCACCGTATTTAATATTTAAGGGAAAAAGAAAGTGGTGTCTGATATTTCTTGTGTTAAACAAAACGTAATGAGATGCTCTCTTGGGAATGACGCTACTCGGCGAGATGAATATACTGTTGTATGACCTAAAAATAGATGGTTTTCCACAAACCAGAATATTGATATTGAAGCAGGCATCCCATTTTTAGTTCAAAATGAATTTTCTTCACCAATAACATAATCTAATCATTAATTGACCGGAAATAGCAAGCATTGATTATACAGTTTGGTTGTAACATGAACGAACAGAAGAACGAGTAGAAGCACCTCTCAGTAAAGTCCTTATATTGCTCCGAGAAATCCTCCCCTAGTCTATCTGATGGTTGCCCAGTGACAATCTTGTAGCCACAGAAACTGTTTGAGGCGTTTGGAGCCTATAAAATTCCAAATCGAGAAATATTAAGTATGTTGGCTCCATGCATCAGGTATATTATCCATGGGAGAAAAGGAACTTTCTTACCTTGTGAGCTAAATGGTGAAAGGTATACAACAAACACTCAATACACGTGTAGTTAATGTCTTCAATCTTTCTTCGAACCATGTATTTCTGAGAGAAAACACCAGAACATCCTTTTTAGCAATAGTTTCCAGGCATTTCAATAGGGGATCCTAGTGACTGGAAACACACATTAAAACCAGTAAGAGGTACCTAAACTATGGTGTATGCACAGGAGTCAATTAGAAGAGAGAAGATCAATAACATGCTAAAAACAAATGCTGATAGGAATTGCAATGAACTAGACTGAATAACAGCAGTACAGCTTATGACACTAGCAACCACAAAAAACAAACTACACTAATTTTTATACTTCATGAATTATGCAATAGACATGGCAAGAGCAAGAATGTATTTGTGTGTTCTCCCTGTACTTTTCACGTACTAAACCAGAAATAGAAGCATTGATGTTTAAGAGAAAAAGGATAAGCAGCAAGTGATGGTAATACGTATAGAATCTCCATATCTACCCAACTCTAAAGTTCCAAATGCAATATTCATGAAACCTTCAAAGTTAAACCTTTAAGAGCTGAACTAATGATGGAAGCAGCTGTCGAGAATCCTGAGTTGTTGCATAAAGTGAGCATTCAGAAAGGCTCTTTAGCAAGTCCAATCTCCGTTCTTCTGGAAGCTGAAAAAAAAAATTACTGCCCTTGAAAACTTGAAAACCCTAATCATAAAATATGGACCAGCGAAGAGTGGTAAAAAACCAAAAAGAAAAAAAGAAAAAGAGAAACTCTAACTCGGAGAAGTGTAGTAAAAGTGTTGTTAAGGTCGCGCTAAAAGCATGCCTAAGCCCTGAAGCCGGGTTGTGCGCTCCTCCTCGCTCAGAGTGTAAGCAACTAGGCATCAAGGTGCTAAGGCATGTGCACCTTCACCAATGGGTTGTCTTTAAGGGCACAACAATATACAAATAGCTTAGTTATAGTTTTTCCCCTCCTGTCTAAAGTGTGTTCACCTTCAGTCATGATTTCTGTATTTAAGGGTACAACATATAGTAGTCTTAGAGTAGGCGTGTTGCGCGTGTATTTCATATCAATAAATACAAGTTACATAGATATTATGCACTAAAGTGTTTGAATTATCAACAAAAATTTAAAACTACTGGGAAAAGATCAGGAACATGAATCACATTTATATAACTCAATAAAAGAAGATCTCTTCTCTACAAATGCCTTATTATTTGGACTTTCGTTAGGCATAGATTTAGGTTCTCAAGTCATCCTTTATAGGTTGATTCGACAGTTATCATGATAAGAGATGATACTTGCTAATATATGTTGTTACTTCCTTTAACTCAATAGTAATTGGTAATATCAGTTAGCCACATATTCGTAGTTAGATATTTTTTTGCATTACAAGCAATATCTATCCTCTAGATGGATTTATCGACACTATAAGAAACTACTATGACAACACTTCAAAAAATGTTTTATTAACATTTTCTTAAAAAAGAATAGCTTAAATAGCTAACATTATAAGCATTACCAACTTTAAATATAAAAATTAGCAATCTGAAAATAATCGTGAGCTCCTAAGTATGATTTCTGTACAATTTGCTTTAAGAGGCCGTTTGGTTTAGCTGATTGTAAATAGCCGATAAGCTTGAAGTGCTGAAAAGCTTTTTTAAGTGCTGAAACTGATTTTTAAGAGCATTTACATGTTTGGATAGAAGTGCTGAAACTGATAATAAGCAGTTGATCCGTTTGATTAAAAAGTGGTGATAAACTATTCTTTTGTTAAAATGAGTAAAATACCCTAGAATTTTTTTTATAAAATTATAAATTACAAATTGCTTTGTAAAGAAAAGATTTAATAACGAATATGGAATGAAGAGAAAGTCAAGAAATTTATTTTGGGAAAACTATTTTGTATTAGAAAATATTGTTAAAGATAAACTAGTAAAAGTGTTTGTCAAACTAAAAGCGCTTATAAGCTGAAAAGCCATAAATTAGGAGTGACCAACTTATGACTTATGGCTGATTTTAGCTTATAAGCACTAGGTTTATAAGTACCTTACTGCTTACCAAACGCGTAGATAAGTCAGGAGTTGTTTTACCAACTTATAAGCTTAGCCAAACACCCTCTAAGTTTCCGTATCTTGGTATTTTAAAGTGGAAGACTTATAATATTACCTGGATTATTGTTGTTACGAGTGAAATAACAATTCCTAAAATTATGAATTCTTGTGAAAATTAACTTACTCAACTTATATAATTTATTTTATTGTGATTACATTCCCACATATTAGGATTTCCTATATAGTTTAAATAAAAAAAGATTTAATAGTCAAAATTTTAGTTGATAACGTCCTAAATATCAGAAAGAACAAACTAAACGATGATATTGTCCAATATGAAATTTATTTTTAAACATTAAAAAAATCGATCAATTTATGTTGAAGTTTCGTGATTTTATAATAGTCTAGAGTGATTGAAGAAGCCAAAATTACTAGAAAAGTGAAACATTATATTCTTATATATTTACTAGTTTTTAATTTTAGTCTCACATAACTTACCACATTATTATAACAAATTAACGTAAGTTGTTGTAAATACTAAATGAAGTAAAATTATTGTTAAAAATTACTCATTGATGTTAAAAAATTATTTTGTTCATCATAATACAATTAGAGTGTCATTAGGATGTCACCTAATTGCCGAAATACTTCAAAGAACGTCTAAAACTTTTGTACTAACATTCCAAATAATTGACTTTTTAAAATTTTAGTTAAGAAAAAATTTTAATCAAATTTAAAGTCCTAAATTTTATGTATTTAATTTAAATAAGGAAAGATTTAATAACCAATCAATAAATTTTCGAGTCTTAAATATAAGGAAGTACTTAAATGGCTATTTTATCTAGTGTAAATTCTATTTTTAAAAGGTAAAAAAGACAAACAACATTTAACTAAGTGCTTACTGGTTTTAATATAGTATACATGTATATAGCCTTTTCTATTCTTTTGTCCAAAAAGTCACTGTTGTGTTTATAGTTACTTTTTCTTGCATTACATTTCTATTTTCTATTTTTTCTTCATTGGCGCTTTTCTTGGCTAAAGTCCACACTTTACTTGCGCTTTGCATTTAAAGCTCTAAAAGAGCTTAGCACTTTTTAAGCACTTCTCGCTTTTGACTACTCTGAATCTCTGATTCGGTAATCAGGATTGTTATATTTAACATGTTACGAGCACCATTTCTTTGAGATATAATTGTGTGCTGACTCTATCGGATCAAGTCATAACCAGGGTTATTAAAAGCTATCACTTTGTCTGTTAAAGCAATGAAGCGATGCGAAGTTAAGGGTCACACTGTTTCAGGGATGATGCATTGCGCTTCAGAAAAAAAATGCAAGCTTCAAATGAAGCACAAAGTTATTCTAATGAGAAACAGTCGATTCTTCAAATCTCAACTTTGAGTTGGATTAACATCAGCATTGTTGTAGTTGAGATTAGTTAATTTAATTGAAACTGACTACTATAGTACTAAATTCATATATGTATTGTATTCTATTTTCCATAAACAATGCGCTTCACCTCTCGCTTTTCGCTTTGAATTTCATGGACCTCGTTGCTTCTTTGCGCTTTTGAAAGCACGGGTCATAAACTAAGTCTTTTGCTAGTATAGTATGGAATTCCAAATTTTCTCCAATAAATAATATCATAGACGGCTAGAAGCTAGTATGCACCAATAGCAGAAGCTAGCATGCACCAAAATCAAAGAATTAATTAGTTTGGAGTGCCAAAACTTAATTTAATCAAGATTTAAGTGTATTATCTTATTGAGATTAAAAAAAAAATCCGACAATAGTTGGACACTTGCTAAGAAATTGCATCAAATCATAAGATTCTGCCAAACCACAATAACAAATTATGCATGCAATGGCTATGTGACGACCCAAAGGGTTATCACCTGTTTTTCTCACTTGTTCCGCATTTCCGAGGCCTTGAAAACCTTATTTTATGTGGCCTCGATTTACGTGCATAATCCGGGCATGTAGCCGGAAAGATTTTGTGATAGAATATGTGAATTCTATGAAACATTTGAAGAAAAGTGATATTAATATTGATATAGTTGACTTCGGTCAACATTTTTGGTAAACGGACCTGGACCCGAGATCGGACAGTCCTGGAAGGTCCGTAGGAAAATATGGGACTTGGGCGTATGTCCGGAATCGAATTCCGAGGTCCCAAACCTGAGAAATAAATTTTTAAAAGGAAATTATTTTATGAAATTATTTAAAGGAATTTGATTAGAACATGATGGTATCAGGCCCGTATTTTGAATCCGGCACCCGGTGCAGCTCTTATATATGATTTAAGGTGATTTTATGGAATTTGGTGAAAAACGGATGTCATTTGAAGTGACCTAATTTGCAAAAATTGATGTTTTAAGAAGTTTGAGGAAAACTAAACTAATTTTTACTACGCAACACTTCGCCTACGCGTTTACCTTTCTCTTTGGTAAATATTTCTTTTATATTCTCCGCATATTCTGCATCCTCCTACTGAGTCCTCAAAACTCCACCCAATTTCTCTCTCCTCTTTTACCCCTTTCCGGTTTTTATTAGTTTCAGAAATCTCTTCGAATATACTTGTCAAACATCATCATTTTTGTTCCTTTACTTATTTATGAAATTGTGTGGGATACAGTGATGTCAAAGTTCACCTCCTCTTCGTTCTTTTATAGTCTTAGGCTTTATGATTTAATTCGGTGAATTATTTGGGATCAATTTATAATGAAAACATCCGGTAAATTCTTCACAATAGCACTGGTAGCAGCATGGTATTCATCAAACATTGTTTAATTACTGAACAAGAATTTGCTAAGCAATTATGGTTTCAAATACCCAATTTTCCTCACAATGTGTCATATGACTACTTGCCCTTTATTCGGCTACATAGCCATTGATTGGATGAAAATTGTTCCAATGCAGACTATAAGACCTAGGGTTCAGTTTGCTAAGATCTCGACTTTGAGCCTCGTCTTCTGTGGCTCTGTGCGTTATTATTGCCACTGGGATATAATTGATTTGAAGTTAAATTCGGAAGGAAAGGCATTGCTTAAAGATTAAATTGGCCGTAAACCTTCGAGGTAAGTGTTTGTTCTATCCTAGCTTGAGGGAATAAGATTATGTGCTATGTGATATGTGATCGAGTGCGGTGTATGGGTTGTGGTGACGAGCATCCATACACTGGCGTCTTGCATGACCGTGAGTCGTTATTAATACTTGTTGTGAGACATATTGAAAGATAAATTGTTGGACCCTTGCCAGGTTATGGAATTGTTATTGTTCTCCCTTGCCGGGACTTGTTGTGAAGTGAGATATTGATTGCCTTTGCCGGGACTTTGTTGTGATGATTATTGTGTCCTTTGTCGGGACGGTTCATGATTTATTTTTTTCTTTCTCTGCCCTTAACTGTGATTGTTATTTTGGTGAGGAAGAGTGATAAAGCACGAAGGGTGATGCCGTGCACTTTATTTGTTTATTTGGTGAGGATGAGAGTAAAAGCACGAAGGGTGATGCCGTGCAACTATTTGCTATTCCTTGACATGATATTACCTGTTTCTCCTTATATTTTGTTTTCCTTGTTGATTTAATAACTGTTGTTAACTGTTGAGTTTCTTCTGAGATATTCCTTGTTGAGTTGTTACTTGATTATTTCCCCTTACCTTGTGGTGTACATATATATACATAGAACTGCACAGGTTTATGTGGGTGCCTGGTCCTAGGCTTGTCACTACTTCGCCGGGATAGGCCAGGCACTTACCAGCACATGGGGTCGGATTGTGCTGATACTGCACTTCTGTGCACTTTTGCACAGGTCCAGGTTTCGATCAGGAATAGCAGCAGTAGATCTTTCGCGTGGGAGTTGAGCATATTGAGACCGAGGTAGCTTGCAGGCGTCCGCAGGCCCGGCGTCTCTTCCTTTTACTTATGTTACTAGCTGTAGTCTCTTTGTTCCGAGACAAAATAGATTATGTTATTTTCTTTCAGACCTTTATGTGTAGTATTCAATAGTAGTTCGTGAGTTGGTGACTCCACGTCTTGGGTATAGGATTTCAGTATTATTTTACCTTGAAACTGCTTATTTCTATTTCGATAAAGTCTTCCGCACTTATTTAATTAAGGTTACAGTTTTGTTGATAAATTGAATATGAAATATTGCTAAAAAAAGGGATAGTGTGAATAAAGTGGCTTGCCTAGCTACCACGAGTAGGCGCCATCACGATCCCGATGTTGGGAAAAATCCGGGTCGTGACAAGTTGGTATCAGAGCTCTAGGTTACATAGGTCTCACCACTCACGAACAAGCTTAGTAGAGTTTGAGAGGTAGGTACGGAGACGTCTGTACTTGTCCTCCAGAGTCTATTGAGTTAGGAAAAGTCTCTCATTTTTTCTTTCTTATCGTGCGAATTTATTCTTCAAATGTTAAATTGAATTTCTACTCTTGTCTTGCCACGAATGGCGAAGTCACGTACCGCTTCTTCAGCCGAACAATGGCACAGGCTGGTGATAGATCAACTACGCCTTCAAAAGTTTTACGGAGGTCGGATAGGTTTCACCAAACTCTTCCCTACCACCTTCAGCGGTGCATCTTTTGAGAACCCACGGGATCGTGCTTGACCGCTGTTATGAGGAATTACAAAACGTGGGAATAGTCGAATGCGAGGGGGTTCATTTTACTGCACTATGGAGGGCAAACAGAAGTAGTGGGAATGTAATGTATTTACCACACCAGTTATGGTCCCAACGGAAGTTGCAATTATATCAGAAGATCACCTAATAAATCGTGTTGGGTTTCAACGAACCTAGACGTCCGGTCGATGTGTTGGAGTTGTAAAGGACAAATATGGTGAGTTATTGGAATGTATATATATGGTATGGAAATGTCCTCCAAATAATTTATACATATTAAGGTTGGTTCTTTTCATGGTGTAAAAATGCCCCCCAGAGAATTACGAAGAGTATATGAGTAAATGGGGTAGCTCAGCAGTGTTAAGCCAACATAGCAAAAGAGGAAATTGGCCGTCGATGTTTGTGACAAGCCTACGAAGAGGGCAAAGCGGCCAACGCAATGCTATCTACTAAACTCTATTTTAAGAAAATGTTCTAAAGACGTCACCCCCGAGATTCTCTACAATATGTAGTATATGCGATCTGAACGGTTGTACCAGGTCACAATGACTGTGTCCGAATATATATTGTCATGAGCAATAAGTTAACCGAGCCTTAAAGGAATTGCTGTGAATGTGGAATTTTGGAGAAATACAATTTTAGGAAAGCACTCAGGCTACACGCTCCATTGCAGTTAATAATTATCCTACATGGCCAGCCAGATGTAGAGGTCAGGATGTTAGAGGTGGAGGTAAAAATCTTAGAGGTGGAGACTTAGCCATTGATATAATTTTTATGATATGAAGGAGGTCACTACACCAGATGTGGTCATCACACGTATAATTCAGATTGTTATAGACAGAATAATTTTCCCTTAATTTGATTTGGTTTTTGAAAGAAAATTTAGGCGAGTCCTCTTAATATGCTCCGCTCACGAGTGAGCTTCGTAATCATCAAATCTACTTATGTGAATACTCACGTTGAGTTATTATATAGAGATAGCTATCCCCATTATTATGTGTTGGTCACTAAGAAGATTTATGAGGCTAAAAGTGACTTTATATCACTACTACGGTGAGTTTTGATGTAACTCCTGAAATAATTAATTTCAATTGCTAATTATATACCATATTGGCATGAGGGTTCATTTTATGTCGTGAGTTTCTTTGACGGACAATTATTGAAAGGAAGAAAGAAAGGAAATGAAAAAAAAAATTCAGATGATATAATGTGCAAGCACTGCGATTCAGAGTTGAGGATGAGATCCTCAAAGTTTTGCATAATGTGAAATA
Source organism: Nicotiana noctiflora (assembly GCA_032618575.1). Taxonomy (NCBI): domain Eukaryota; kingdom Viridiplantae; phylum Streptophyta; class Magnoliopsida; order Solanales; family Solanaceae; genus Nicotiana; species Nicotiana noctiflora. Next base: position 96,427 of record JASVEL010007233.1, read on the forward strand.
TTTCTAAACCGAGCTTCAAGCTGCGGTGGATATCATATGAGGACTAGGTCCTGGTGGTAAGAGTTTATGTGTTTAAAATTCTTTTTTTTATGAAATTAATATTTTCGTATTACATTTTTAAATGAGAGTCATGCCCGTTAGGACTATTTGACAATTCTTGTATAGTTTCTATTCATATTTAGCCATTTCTATTTTGAAACCATTGAGTTTAGCCTTTGAGACGAGCACCCAGGTGAGGATAAATATGACTCGCTAATTAGGAAAAGTAATCACGAGGTCTCCATACCTCAATGTGGGTAAAGTGAGAGTTTTAGAATAAGGTATTTGATACCACGTAGTTAATTGGCAATGTTGTAATTTAGGGACGACTCTTATGGCCAAAGTCATGGTTATGTGTATATGTACGAGGTGTTCATGCCTTAGTTAGACTGGCTCGTGATAGTCCCCATGGATAACGTATTGATATGCTCCCGCAGTCAGGAAGAGCATGCGCAACATCTCAGAGTGGCTCTCCAGACTCTGAAAAATAGTCAACTATATGCAGATATTTCTAAAGTATGAGTTCTGGTTAAGTATAGTTGCATTTCTGGGTCATATCGTGTCAGTAGAGGGCATTCATGTGGACCCAAAGAAGGTTGAGGCAGTCAAGAATTGGCCTCGACCAGCTTCAGTGACCGAGATTCGGAGTTTCTTGGGGTTAGCAAGCTATTACCATCGATTTGGAGAAGGGTGCCCAGTTCAAGTGGTCAGATGAGTGTGAGGCGAGCTTTCAGAAGCTCAAGACAGCTTAGACTATGGCACCAGTGTTAATTTTACCCACGGGTTTAGGGCCTTACACAGTTTACTGTGATGCATCGCGTACTGGGCTTGGAGCGGTGTTGATGCAGGATGACAAGGTTATTGCAAATGTGTCGAGACAGTTGAAAAAACATCCATGATAAGAATTATCCGGTTCGTGATCTTGAGCTGGCAGCAGTAGTTCATGCCTTAAAAATCTGGAGGCATTATCTATATGGTGTGGCGTGCGAGGTATACACGGATCACAAAAGTCTTCAGCATTTATTTAAGCAAAAAGAGTTGAATGTGCGATAGAGGAGATGGTTAGAGTTGCTGAAAGACTATGACGTTACTATCTTATATTACCCAGGTAAGGCCAATGTGGTGACCGATGCGTTGAGTAGGAAGTTTGCCAACATGGGTAGTCTCGCTTATATTCTGGTCAGCCAGAGACCACTTGCTCTATATGTATAGGCCTTAGCTAATCGGTTTGTGAGACTAGACATTTTTGAGCCTAGCAGGGTGTTAGCCTACACGGTCGCTCGTTCTTCTCCATTAGAGCGTATCCGTGAGAGGCAGTTTGATGATCCTCATTTATGTGACCTGAGGGATACTGTACAATGGGGAGGTGCAACGAAGGTAACTCTGGATAATGATGGGGTATTGAAATTGCAGGGTCGAGTTTGTGTGCCCAATGTCGAAGGGATTCGAGAGTTGATCTTAGTGGAGGCCCACGGTTCACGGTATTCCATTCACATAGGCACCGCGAAGATGTACCAGGACTTGTGGCAGCACTATTGGTGGCGCAGAATGAAGAAGGACATTGGTGTGTATGTCGCTCGGGGTCTAAACTGTCAGCAGGTTAAATATGAGCACTAGAGGCCTGGTGGTGTGTTCTAGAGAATTGAAATTCCCGAGTGGAAATGGGAGCGGATTGCAATGGACTTCGTTACTGGACTCCCTTTGACTCGGAGGAAATTTGATGCTATTTGGGTCATTGTTGATAGGCTGACCAAGTCATCACATTTCATTCCAGTATCTGTCTCTTACTCATCGGAAGTTAGCAGAGATTTACATCCGGGAGATTGTTCGCCTTAATAGGGTACTGGTGTCTATTATCTCAGATCGGGGTACGCATTTACCTCGCGTTTCTGGAGAGCGGTCCAGCAAGATTTAGGCACCCAGGTTCAGTTGAGTACAGCTTTTCATCCTCAGACGGACGGTCAGTCCGAGAGGACTATTCAGATCCTAGAGGACATGCTCCGAGCCTGTGTCATTGATTTTGGAGGCTCGTGGGACCAGTTTCTGCCATTATCAGAGTTCACTTACAACAACAACTACCAGTCTAGCATTCGGATGGACCCGTACGAGGCATTGTATGGTAGGCGATGTCGGTCTCCGGTCGAATGGTTTAAGCCGGGAGAGGCTCGGTTGTTGGGTACAGACTTAGTTTAGGAGGCCTTAGACAAGGTCAAGACTATCCAGGAGAGGTTGCGTTCAGCTCAGTCCAGACAGAAGACTTATGCGGATCGTAAGGTCCGAGATGTGGATTTCATAGTTGGTGAGCGGGTATTGCTCCAGGTGTCGCCTATGATGGGCGTGAAGAGCTTCGGAAAGAAGGGCAAGCTCAGTCCTAGGGATATTGGTCCATTTGAGATTATGGATTGAGTGGGAGAGGTGGCTTATTTATTTGCACTTCCACCTAGCTTATCGGCCGTGCATCCGGTTTTTCATGTATCTATGCTTCGGAGGTACCACAACGATCCTACACATGTGTTAGACTTCAGTACTGTCCAATTGGACAAGGATCTATCTTACGAGGAGGAGTCGGTGGCCATTCTAGACCGGCAGGTTCGGTAGTTGAGGTCGAAGATTTATCCTTCTGTGCGTGTTTAGTGGAGAGGTCAGCCTCCTGAGGCATCGACCTGGGAGTCCGAGTCTGATATGCGGAGCCGCTACCCACATTTGTTCCCCGACTCCGGTACTTCCTTCTCTTGTCCGTTCGAGGACGAACAGTTGTTTTAGAGGTGGAGGATGTGACGACCCAAAGGGTTATCACCTGTTTTTCTCACTTGTTCCGCATTTCCGAGGCCTTGAAAACCTTATTTTATGTGGCCTCGATTTACGTGCATAATCCGGGCATGTAGCCGGAAAGATTTTGTGATAGAATATGTGAATTCTATGAAACATTTGAAGAAAAGTGATATTAATATTGATATAGTTGACTTCGGTCAACATTTTTGGTAAACAGACCTGGACCCGAGATCGGACAGTCCTGGAAGGTCCGTAGGAAAATATGGGACTTGGGCGTATGTCCGGAATCGAATTCCGAGGTCCCAAGCCTGAGAAATAAATTTTTAAAAGGAAATTATTTTATGAAATTATTTAAAGGAATTTGATTAGAACATGATGGTATCAGGCCCGTATTTTGAATCCGGCACCCGGTGCAGCTCTTATATATGATTTAAGGTGATTTTATGGAATTTGGTGAAAAACGGATGTCATTTGAAGTGACCTAATTTGCAAAAATTGATGTTTTAAGAAGTTTGAGGAAAACTAAACTAATTTTTACTACGCAACACTTCGCCTACGCGTTTACCTTTCTCTTTGGTAAATATTTCTTTTATATTCTCCGCATATTCTGCGTCCTCCTACTGAGTCCTCAAAACTCCACCCAATTTCTCTCTCCTCTTTTACCCCTTTCCGGTTTTTATTAGTTTCAGAAATCTCTTCGAATATACTTGTCAAACATCATCATTTTTGTTCCTTTACTTATTTATGAAATTGTGTGGGATACAGTGATGTCAAAGTTCACCTCCTCTTCGTTCTTTTATAGTCTTAGGCTTTATGATTTAATTCGGTGAATTATTTGGGATCAATTTATAATGAAAACATCCGGTAAATTCTTCACAATAGCACTGGTAGCAGCATGGTATTCATCAAACATTGTTTAATTACTGAACAAGAATTTGCTAAGCAATTATGGTTTCAAATACCCAATTTTCCTCACAATGTGTCATATGACTACTTGCCCTTTATTCGGCTACATAGCCATTGATTGGATGAAAATTGTTCCAATGCAGACTATAAGACCTAGGGTTCAGTTTGCTAAGATCTCGACTTTGAGCCTCGTCTTCTGTGGCTCTGTGCGTTATTATTGCCACTGGGATATAATTGATTTGAAGTTAAATTCGGAAGGAAAGGCATTGCTTAAAGATTAAATTGGCCGTAAACCTTCGAGGTAAGTGTTTGTTCTATCCTAGCTTGAGGGAATAAGATTATGTGCTATGTGATATGTGATCGAGTGCGGTGTATGGGTTGTGGTGACGAGCATCCATACACTGGCGTCTTGCATGACCGTGAGTCGTTATTAATACTTGTTGTGAGACATATTGAAAGATAAATTGTTGGACCCTTGCCAGGTTATGGAATTGTTATTGTTCTCCCTTGCCGGGACTTGTTGTGAAGTGAGATATTGATTGCCTTTGCCGGGACTTTGTTGTGATGATTATTGTGTCCTTTGTCGGGACGGTTCATGATTTATTTTTTTCTTTCTCTGCCCTTAACTGTGATTGTTATTTTGGTGAGGAAGAGTGATAATGCACGAAGGGTGATGCCGTGCTTTGATTTATTGATTATGCACGAAGGTTAATGCCGTGCCTTGTTATTGATTATGCACGAAGGTTAATGCCGTGCCATGTTATTGATTATGCACGAAGGATCATGCCGTGCCTTGTTATTGAACCATGTACGAAGGATCATGCCGTACCATGAATGTGAGGATGAGAGTAAAAGCACGAAGGGTGATGCCGTGCACTTTATTTGCTTGTTTGGTGAGGATGAGAGTAAAAGCACGAAGGGTGATGCCGTGCACTTTATTTGTTTATTTGGTGAGGATGAGAGTAAAAGCACGAAGGGTGATGCCGTGCAACTATTTGCTATTCCTTGACATGATATTACCTGTTTCTCCTTATATTTTGTTTTCCTTGTTGATTTAATAACTGTTGTTAACTGTTGAGTTTCTTCTGAGATATTCCTTGTTGAGTTGTTACTTGATTATTTCCCCTTACCTTGTGGTGTACATATATATACATAGAACTGCACAGGTTTATGTGGGTGCCTGGTCCTAGGCTTGTCACTACTTCGCCGGGATAGGCCAGGCACTTACCAGCACATGGGGTCGGATTGTGCTGATACTGCACTTCTGTGCATTTTTGCACAGGTCCAGGTTTCGATCAGGAATAGCAGCAGTAGATCTTTCGCGTGGGAGTTGAGCATATTGAGACCGAGGTAGCTTGCAGGCGTCCGCAGGCCCGGCGTCTCTTCCTTTTACTTATGTTACTAGCTGTAGTCTCTTTGTTCCGAGACAAAATAGATTATGTTATTTTCTTTCAGACCTTTATGTGTAGTATTCAATAGTAGTTCGTGAGTTGGTGACTCCACGTCTTGGGTATAGGATTTCAGTATTATTTTACCTTGAAACTGCTTATTTCTATTTCGATAAAGTCTTCCGCACTTATTTAATTAAGGTTACAGTTTTGTTGATAAATTGAGTATGAAATATTGCTAAAAAAAAGGGATAGTGTGAATAAAGTGGCTTGCCTAGCTACCACGAGTAGGCGCCATCACGATCCCGATGTTGGGAAAAATCCGGGT